>NC_047560.1:28275017-28625017 GCF_902806645.1 Magallana gigas | reverse complement strand
ATACAGTTTAGTTAAAAAATACACACATGATAAACTCATTACTCACTTTAATTTTACTTTAATTCAGATACCTAAAACCTACAACTGTCTATGTAGTATCTTAAACAATTTTACATTAGAAAGTGTCCTTACCGTCTTTTGTTTCCTATTGTGAATTTCTCTGCGCTTTATATCTATCTTTTTTTTTCACCGTGGACATGTTTATGCCAATTTGAGTTTTATTGAAGTGTTATGCTACATTTTATTATGGTCCTACATTGCAAATCGAAAAGTTAAAATGACATAAAAGAAAAATATATCTTACTTTGCATTTAAGCTAACAGTGTTACTGTAATTTTAACCATCAATACCATGGACAAGGAAAGAACACCATATAGAGTCCATTCATGTTCAAAGTGTCATGGTGACAAAGAGTATTATTGTGAATTTTGTTTATGCGATTTGTGTCCCCAGTGTAAAGTGAGCCACTTAAAATATTTCGAAACAAGAAACCATTATGTTGTGCCATACCATAAAAAAATCAACTACATCCCAACACAAGAGTTCTGTACGAGACATCCTAGATATGTTTATAGAAGGTATTGTGATCTTTGTCAAGTCCCTGTGTGTGATTCTTGTTCTATGGACAATTCACACACATTTAGAAGTTTTCTCTTTGGACAAGGACAGCACATAACCATGGAAATACAAGGCGCATACATAAAAAAGCGACAACAATACAGAGAAACATTTAAAAATATCAGATTTGAGGCTCTCTTTTACAGAAATGTTCTTTTGCAAGAAATAAAAGCTAATGTCAAAACCTGTCACACAGAGTTCTTTTTCTATCAATCAGATATGTTAATAAAGGCCCAGAAAATGAAAAATATGATTAGTGTTCTGCAAAATGATTTTATGTGCAATGTGTTTTGTGACCTTGATTTCAAACACAGATGTTTAGAACAGAAGATAGAAGCGATTAGATTTATTGGCAGTCTACAGATATATGTTCACATATTTGAACAGTCAGCAACGCGTCCACTACAATTCCTTTTATCTATAAAGGCAACTGGCCTCCCCCGCTTCCCGAAATTACTTCTCCACAGCAGTCAGCTCTCTATGATCGAGTCACTCAATAAAGAGCAAGTAATAGAGTCACTAAGTGAAATCAAAATCAGAAATAGAGGAAAGCATTGCATAAAAAAGGATTTTCTTCTGACACTTATGTACGCTCCTAAGTTACTTTACTCTCTTAAACTAACAATTGTTGATGGTTGTGATCACATTTCCTGTGTGGCATCAGACCGGGTCTGGATCAGTGATGGATTCAATCTCATCTTGACAAACACAACAGGTTTACCTCTTCATTGTGTGGAGGATTTATGTGGTGATTTATACAATGGATTTCACACAGTAAACAGTGAGAGTGAATTGATATACATAAATAAGGATTATGACATCAACAGACTTTCAAAGGATATGAAAACAACCACCTCGTTTGTTAAAAGAACAAAATCTAGATGGAGACCACAGTGTGTGTATTGGTCCCCGCTCTCTGGAGATCTGCTGGTCGGAATGTATAGGAAGAAACCAGGGACAGGCAGGGTGACCTGGTACAACCAAAGCGGACAACTGACTCAAACAATACAACACGACAACACAGGACGGAGACTGTATAGTGATCCTATCTAAATAACAGAGAACAGCAATGGGGATGTTGTGGTGTCTGACAATAATAGAGCTGTAGTTGTGACAGCGCGTGGAGGAAGACTTCGTTTCTCCTACACAGGACATCCATCAGGATCACGATTTTGGCCCTGTGGAATATGTACTGACGCCCTGTCACACATTTTGGTGTGTGATGATTTAACCAACACACTTCAAATGATAGACAAGAACGGTCAGTTCCTGTCACATCTATTGACATATTCAAAAAAGATGGGAGAACCACAAAGCCTAAGTTATGATGCTAACACCCACCGTCTCTGGGTTGGATCTTGGGACAGCAAGCTGTGTGTCTATAAGTATATGGCCAGACAGGGTGCTCTGACAGGTAAGGCTAAATCATAATCATCGATGTCTATTAGAAATAGGTAAATAAGACGCACCATCAATGTAAATTATATGTCCTAAAGATAAGTCTGAGCCATTATCATTGATGTTGATTAGACTAAGACACATGGTCCGTGTTAATTTTTTAATCAATAAGATACATTTAAGGAATGTTTGTCTTATTTTTGTCAATATAAACAGCTCGTTGTTACAGAATTTGCTCTATCAAATAGTTGTTCTGATAAATTTGATCATCTAAACAAAATACATAAGATTTAAAAAATTTCATTAACATGATCTACAGTCATATGCCGTTTAATTAAATTGCTTGACCTTACAGGTCATTGTAATTATTTCATAATATAAAATATATATTGATAAATAGTAATTTTTTGATTTAAGTCAAATGAATTTAACCAAATAGATACATTTTAAAAAAGGATCTTTGTAATTGTTTTAAACTTTTTATATGAAGATCAAGACCTATCGTTTTATAATTTGTATGATAATGATTACCTAACAGCTGACGATGCTATGTTGTAGATGAACGCACAGACCCTCCTAATAGGGATGCCTTGTCCATCTCAAATGAAGTCTGTGAATGGATATAACTTGCAAATTGACAGGTTGTAAATGTTTGTGTACAAATTTAGCCTGTTTTTAATACCACACATGTTGTTTGTCACTTTCCTGAACATCTGTAGCTGAAAGTGAAATGTGCATAATACATGTAATTCACATGGACTGCAAAACTTACTACTATTTACTTTACACTTTCTAACCATCCAAACTTGCTATATGTTGCTAAGTGTAAACAAAAATGCTGTTTAAGCTGCTAAATGCATACATTTATATGGAATCCATATTTCTTAATAACTGAAAACAGTTAATGATATTTATATATTTGAAAATTCATCTTCTTTTTGCAAGGGGTGTCTTCATCAAAGTTTTATGATTACGGTATAATTTAATATTAACATATTTTATTGAGTAATCAAATGGATTAGGCAACAGGCAAAGCCTATATAAATGTATGATGACGGTATTAGAGAGGTTAAGATTTAAAACGCGTACAGGTATGCGTACGTGTTATAACTACACGTACAAGCTCACGTTTTTGTAATTAATCAGTTGAGATTTCATAACTTGTAGGATATAAACGTATACGTAAATTTCGACGCGGTTTTTTTTTTACATAAATTTACTTTATTAACTCAAAATTAATGGTGAATTTCTTATCAATTTGCAAGCAAGGGTTAAAAAATCTATGAAATCTATCAAAAGAATATATTTACCCATCAATTAAATTATATTTGTTGTAAAATTATAAGTTTGTACCTACGTGTAGACGACAGTCTACAAATTTACAAAACGTGTAGAAACTTTGTCGTCACAAAAACTGATGACGTAATACGCGAGGAATTTAGGTGATTCCCCTAGAACACATACACGTACCCGTACACGTTTGAAATCTCAACCTCTCTGTTATTTTATTTTAAAAAACTATTAATTTGTTTGTTTTGGGCCAATTTTACCATTATACCTAGAAAAATGAAATTGAGACAGATTCCTTGAAATAATTGTTGTATCCATAATCCCTAAGACTATACAGAGAATAAATTAATGTTTTGTAATAGCAATTTCATAGCAGATAAAATGCATTTTTCTAACTTGAATCTAAAGTTTTAATAGGTATAATTTTTTTTAGATCAGACATTTATTAATCACATAAAGGTACACTCAATGTACATTTACACGTAAAATTTACAAAAAATTCCGGCCTCCTCGAACATTTGTACTTTTTTATCTATGATTGATGGTGCTTCACTGACATTTTTATCAATAAATAAAACGTAAACCTAATATAAGCACCTCATGTTTTTATGGTGTAAACTAAAATTGTGTATTCCAAGGGGATTATTCATGAAGTGAGGGATTACACGTATACATTTTTTATAAATAATGTGTCATGAATGGATCTGTTTCACCCCGCATTTATCAGTAACTATGTTTCTGAATACTTCTAAGATCCGTTATTGCATTTTTTTCTCAATTATTTTGCAATTTGACAATATATACTATGTTGTACAATTTAAATTATTTTAACTGTCTTATAGCATTTATGTGACACTCAGAGATTTCATTAAGATGTACTTAAGTTGTGGCCAATGTGTCATTATTGTTTCCAATGTTTTGTTTTGAACACAAGAAATCATATATATTAATGAAAGGTCTTATTGGAAGGGGAATAACTCATATTTATTTTCCTCAAGTGGAAATTAGAAAAAAAAAAGATATTCTCCACTTTTTCTTGCTTTTTAGACAAAAGGAAAGTTTGACTTCAGAACTGCATATTGTATGTTGTTAATTTTTTTTGTTACAATTTTTCAAACATGAATAAGTACAGTTTAGCAACATACATGTAAAACGTCTATAACTTTTGAAATAATGGTTCGAACTCATTGAAAGTTGGTACATATGTAACTCATTATATCTCCTATCGAAATCTATATATGATATATGAATGTCTATCTTAATAGTTCTAATTAGTGTGAATATTGTATTAAAGATTAAAAGTGAATATGTATGGAAATTTCAATTATTTTGTTTTATATATGCATACCGCGAAATACATAAAACTTATTTATAACAGATCTTTAGAAAGTTGTAGTGTGCTGTAGTTAAAACTCAATAAACAGAAAGTGATTCTTATTTACTTTTCATCTCATTTTTATAGTCAGGCAATACTGTAGTTTTTAGTATACATAAAGGAACATGATTTACTCAGGCGGACTTTATCTTCCGAAATGAACCATTGTTTAATTTTTTTAAAAACCCAATCAATTGCCAACAAAAAGATGCAAATGTGTTTTCCATCCAGTTATTTCAAGTTTGTAAAAGAATTTCAAAATCGCTACTAGCTTCTATTCTGAGCAATAAGTAAAACAAAATGTTAGTGGATTAGCACACATTTATTGCAGTAAAGTTGCGTGAGAGAGAGAGAGAGAGAGAGAGAGAGAGAGAGAGAGAGAGCAAATGTAGAAAAAATGTAAAATTAAAAAAAAAATCGACCGACCCCATTACACCCACCACCGTAGGTAGCAAGGGACAGTTTCGAATAAAGTACCCGTCAATATTTTTGTAAAATTGAGAGTTGCTGTACTTGAAGGCTTATGAGTGTTGCTAAAATTCATGAAATGATTTTTAATGATTATCATTAGTTAGAGGGGGGTCTTTTGTTGAAATTGATATGCAATATGTAGGCCCCTTGTGTTAGGTACATGAGAATCAGAAGTAAAATGCGAAACCTGCGGCTATGACTGTTGTGCTGACTTTGCACAGTGAAATTGCGAGTTACAGACGGGAGGTAAAATAACACGAAAAGTAGGTGGATGGGACATTGTAAACTATACACCGGTAAGTTTCTGACATGTGATAGTGCAACATGCACGCGGTCCGGAAGGTCAACCCTCTGCAGGGAATTAGCTGGGGGAGGTCTAAAAAGCTGAAAATTCATGAAAAATGAGCAAAATATAAAAGGGTCAATATCTCATAAAAACCAGTATGTAGAGAATTTTACAGGTTTTGACTAATGATTTTCTTCAGAAATTGGTGATTGGCCTTATAAAGAGTGAATTAAAGGTATTTGTGCTGAATGGGAACTGAGGAAATTCTAGTTACAGAGTTCCGAAGACATGCATCCCTTGGCTACAATGAATTGTATCAAAAAAACTGTCCCCTGCCACCTTAGCTTTGGTGTTATCTGATTCTGCTTTCGGCCTTATATAGGGGGTGTGTAGCGATGAGCTGAACAATAGAAATCGACAACTAATATGGCGGTAGTTGGAGATAAATGCGTATTAATGAACTCATGTCAGCTTTAAAGAGAGAAGATTGGAGACATTTTTTTGAAATTGTTGTTGTATGCATTATTCCTAAAACTTTTTAGAGAAAGGGTGAAATTAGAAAATGGATAGACATTTCAATTCATGAGAAATGGTGTATATTTTGTGATAGCAATGAAATGGCAGACAAATTGCATTTTGTACAAAAAGTTAATGTCGTTTTCATCTAAACGAAAACAATATGTGAAAAAAATACTTAGATCCGAGACCGAATGCTTTTGGGCTTTTTTTAATTGATGTCAATATATAAGCTTCAAGAAATTAAAGAACTGAAGAACTCTTATCGTTTACAAACACATAATATTTATTAACCAGTCTATATTTCTTGAAAATTTCATTTTTTTTCTATTTATATCTCTAACATTTTTTTTTTTCAATTAATGAAAATCTAATATATAAACTTCATGTTTTTGTAGTGTGAAATTAAATACTAAAGTGTAAAGGGATAATTCATGAAGTGAGTGATGTCACGTATACATATATTATAAATGTTGTGTCATCAATGGATATCTTAGGACAAGTTTTGCCATTTGAAAATATGTTCTTTATTGTACAAACTTCAGTATATAAAGCTGACATGAATTCATAAAAGGTCGCCATATTTGTTTCGATCGCTTCTCTACTACCACTGGGGTATATATATACCGGTCGAGAAAGTTACGGTCGGTTGCTTTCCGATCGAGGCATTCAGGTTGCAAGGACTTCTAAATGCATAAACTACAAATTGCAGTAAAAAGTTTGTTATAAAGAATAAAGGAAACAATTAATAAAATACAAAATATATTTATTCTTTGAAAGAATTTCCTAGGTACTAGTATCTATATTTTTGGCACAGTGCTGCCTTACTTCACATGCACATCGAACACGTGTGTCGTTGATACAGAGTGCCCTACGTCTGCATCTTTTTGAAAACCCCGGCGGAACTACATCCAACCCAGTAGGTAAATGGTAGTAAATCCAAGAAAGTAACAACGTAAATGCGACTCTTTTCCATCGGTTCTATAAAAACGCCCCGTTTCTAAAATCCATGCTATCATTGACATTGCTCGATCTCCCACAGTGTGTGGTTGCGCATGTGCAATGTTATAACATAAATAGGAAAAGGATCTACAATTATCGAGGATTTTTGAAGTTTATGTGCCTGGAAATCAGTCTGTCTTGTTTCGTCGTTCATTGGATATATTCCCTCTCAGTGCAGTGGTTGTCATATTATTTTTGTTCAACACGCGTTGATACACGTCTTTTCCTCCAAGGTAACGTGTTAGGATGTATGAAATACCCGAACGCGTAGAAGCATGAATTGTGCTTTCGGCCTTATATAGAGGGTGTTTAGCGATGAGCAGAACAATAGAAATCGACAATTATTATAGCGGTAGTCGGATATCAAAGGGAAATGATGCGTATTTATGAATTAATGTCAGCTTTAATGTATCTTGTAACATTCATGAGACACTGGACGGTTTGACAAAGATTTCCCCTAGAGTTGTTGCAAATGTGTGATGATTTTTTTTACTGTTTTGTGTAGCACACAAGATATGTGTAAAACTTTATGGCTTAGGCGTCTTATTGGAAGAGGACTAACTCAAATTTGCATTCTGAATTAGAAAATAAAAAACAATATTCCCTACTTTTTATCTTCCTTTTCAGATAATGCAAAGTTTGACGAAAGAACTACATTTTATGTTCAACTTGGTAGCCAATGTTGTTTTTTTTATTTATAAAAGAGTTTTGTATATAATTACAAAATTTCATGAATAGCATCATTAAGGTATAAAAGGAGAGAAAGAAAAGCTTAAAACAGGATTATGCTTTATTATTATTATTTTTTTTTTTTGTAGTTTGCATATCAACATGTAAGAGATTCGTCTTTGTATTTATTCATATAGTTTATATTGGACAACTGTCATAAATGGTGTACATTTTTAATTTCTAAAAAAAATGTCTTGTTCTGCTCACAATGACCCCATAAAAGTTATAATAATTTGAAGTAAAGTTATGGAACACCTGTTTTGAGATTGCGATAATCTTAAAAATAATTTATCATTCTATAAAGCAGGCACACATTCTTACACCAACGTGAACAACAATTTTACAATATGTTTTGGTAATATAAATTAAGTTTTTGTAATCTATATTACAAGATATGTTGTAAATGTATATTTGATTCCTAAGGCAAATGTTATGTAAGTCATGTTGTTAATATGTATATAACAATTCTTTATATAGGGTTTATGGTGTTTTAACAAAATATTCATGTATACATGTTAATGGTCATTTAGCATTTCTTACCCATTAAAAATTAGCTATGTTGATTGAAAATATGTATGTTTATTTATATTTTTTTCCGGAATATTGTATTTGTCACATAATGACCAAGTGACCTAGGGAAAATAGAAGATCCCGACCCTCAAACGATAAAAAATACTGAATTTACATAAATGATTTATATTTCCTTTTACACTGAATTATAAAATATACTGACACAATGATTCGTCCATGAATCTGAAATTGGAGGAGGGCACTGGTTATTAAATTGATGATCCGTGAAGTATAGTGGTTATGGTGAGACTGTCCATCAGATATGGTTCTGCTGGTGCTGGTCCTGTAGGAGACTGATGCTCCATTCAATGTCAAAGATGTCTACGATGTATATCCGTGGAACCACACAAGGAAACTACCTGAAATACTTAGACCTGTTAATTGTTCAAATACAAATACATACTTATGTCACAATTAGGTGGACAACATACCAACACCTGGCATATGCATAAATACTGCATGTCTCAATGATAGCCATTTTACTTACTCGTAACTTTTGTTACGCATAACATACATGGAATACATGCGTTACCTTACACATTTATACACTTAAACTTACTCACACTTTACACTAACTAAAATGAGACCAACGGAACATATCTCATTCATATACATAAAGACATAAACGGACCACCATACTAAGAATGCTAAATATAGGTAAACAGCTAGTTAAGATTTTTAATGATAAACGTGAATAGCTTTAAGTTGAAATTACCGGGAAACCTCTTAAATGGATGTTTTAAGACATTTACTGCATTTATGAAACAATAACATTAAAAACACAATAATAATGAAAAAGAGAAGGCTCACCTCAGAGAAGCTGGACCATAGGCATTATAAATATGAATGCTTAAGAATGAAACTCTGCCATTCAGTCAATTAAAATGTGATTGAATAATAACTGAAATGTGACTGAATGGCAACGTTATGTCATTAAGTCACTTTTCCAGACCTTTCAGTTAACATTCAGTTGACTAAATGGCAGAATTTCATCCTGTGCAAAATTTTGTCAAAAGCTATGGAATAAGGGCATGTCTTCAGAAATATGAAACTGTTGTAACTTGCATTCATTTGAATGCTCGTATTTAATAGATTTGAAGAAGGGTCCGGTGATTTCTGCAAATTTCGGGTATTTCTGACCCTTGTTTCTCGGGGGGGGGGGGGGGTTACAAATTAAGCCTGCCAGACAACAGTTTAATCAAAGTACTGAAAGCCTAGCTCTTTTTGGTGTGTCTTTATGCATATTGTGTAATCAAGACTGAAAATCTCTCTCTTTCTCTCTCTCTCTCTCTCTCTCTCTCATGCTTTTAATGTCGGCAAAACGTCAGAGAGCGAACACATTTTGTAAGAGGCTATAAACGAAATATGTCTGTCTAGTAGAAAAAAATTAACAGTTGCTGCCTTGAATTTTGCAACAAGCGTTATATATTCAATCCTCATTTCATCAACGCACAGCAAAGTAGTTCATAGCAATTCATGGGCATTGTATGTGTCCAAAATGCATGCCTTTTTTTAAACACGTCAATATAGATAACAAGCATTTACCTTAATATTACATAAAGAAGACATCATCTTTAGATAAATGTTGGTATATAAAAACGTGACCCCATCCTAGAAGCCCAAAATTACATACTGTATATATGTACCACTATATCAAAATTGATACCTTATTTATTTTTACATATACATTTGTTTCAAATTGTGGCAACAAAATTGCTCCATACTTTTTTTTCCGATGACACGGAAAGCCGTCACACATACATGTATAATATACGACGTTTCAAAAAAAGTTCAACAATGTTGTAAGTATTTGATTAACATATTCATAAATAAGTATAACGTTATGTTTAATAAATAAACTTGTCTATTATAACAAATACAATACTAGAAAGAATCGGCTCGTACTTAAAAAAGAAGTCTGAATCTCGGATGAATATTACTTCTTCAGTGCGAGGTACAGAAACAGAGCTGTTGGAAACTTGAAAACAGATGTTGTTGATAACAGTGTTACAGGGGAATTTTTAGACGAAATCGTATCAAAAAGACAAAAAATTGACTCAGGTTATAATGTCTTTCCTGAAACATTTTAGAGACAAGCTTCTTGATTTGTTTACGGAACAAAACAGAAAAAGAGGCACGCCCAGGCCACAATAAAAATGCGTCCCATTTGCTCGCAATGTAGCAGCCGCTAAACGGATCTGCTTCGCGTCGATTTAAAGACTTTAAATAAACGGCACTGTAACGACGCATTAGTATGCACAGTAACATTTTTGAGTGTTGTTTATGTCGTTAAGTCCACAACAAATCCAGAAATGGGTTATTCCCAGGTGTTTCTAAAACACAATATAACCCAGGTGTTTCTAAAACACAATATTTCAAGTTCGAATTATTTTTATTATTATATTTTTTAAAACAACTTATCAAATCAATCGACACACAACAACAGAAACCATAACTCTTAAGGATTTCACAGTACATGTGAAATCTTAATTGTTCGTCTTGTTTTTTTTTTCTACTTTAGATTTTATTTCATCAGAACAGCATCGATTGATAAGATCAACAAAATTATAGGTTTCCAGAACCGTTCATCAGAATCCTTTTTCTTTCCCTTGCTATTGGCAATGGTTGCATTGTTGTGTAAATTACCGATCCTAGTTTGTTTTAAAACAACATAGTGATAATATAAATCAGAAATGTGTATTTATTCTTTCTCTGCGATTATAAAATAGCTTGTCGGTAAGCACAGTGTGGTTTTAGTGGTCATTGAATGAAAGCTAAGTGTGAGGAAATTTAATTAATATTACTGTGGATTTATTCGGGTTATTTACCAACCTGTTAGGTGTAAATTCGTGGATGCGCTGATTTTCGGTTTCAGTAAGATAAAAAAAAACTCTTTCTAAAAAATTGTCGAGGATGTAGATTTGTGGGGAGGGCTACTCACGAATACCGCGAAATTTGAGCCACCACGAATTCTTATGATTCTACAGTAATAATTTTCCAAAGATAATGCATGTTTAGACATATACCTTAAAGCGTATCATTTATGACTAGATCTACACCTTCATTACCTAAATAACTTAATATCAAGTTTTGTGTGCATTGTCTTTTACATTCTGCGTTTTAGTCGGATTGTTTCCCTGATGACTGTAATCAAAGAACAATCAAACATGCTTTACGTGGTAGTGATTTTATTGCGTATTCGATAAATGTGGTAAAATAGAGCCGAGAAAAAAAAAACAACGATGTAGATATTTGAGATCAGTTATGTACAGAGTTAGGCAAGATACAACACATTCATTACATGTTAATAGGGAATGAATTTTATCGTACATCCTGGTGTTTAAGTCATCTGTGGTTTTACCGATGGAATACTCTATCTCTAAAGGTCGAGAGCAAGTTTCGTTTGTGATTTTAAGAGGGATTTGTATGAAAAGTTGCTATTTTGAAAAATTGCAAATGTAGAAGTTACTCGTTTTTACAATGTCGGTCAATATGAATCCTAAGCCATTATCATTATCCGTGCTATTTATGATACACCGGTTTTACTGAAAATAGTAATGAATAAACATATCACAAAAAATGTTTTTAACGGAGATTAGCATTTATGCCAATGTGTTTTCATTTTAAAATTATGTGGTTTTAACTTCAGTAGTTCAGTTTGTGTTACAACTATTTACGCGCAATACGCGTTCCAAACCTAAATCATTGGTCTGACGAATGATGTTTTCTTGAATGAATATCTTTCACAAGGAAATAAAATGTACATCAAACTAAACAAAGGTAAATGTAGCGGAAATATTAAGATTGAAATATTGAATATAATGCTAAAGAAAATGTGTGCCGATTTGATGGTAAAGTTAATACATTTGAAAACAACGAAACCTTCAAGGACGGAGGAAGTTTTTATCGCTTCATTATGTAAAATAGTAAATAGCTTTTTTTCATTAGATACATTGCGACAAATGAGTTTATCTAGATACGCAAAAGATACAAATGTTCATGGTGTTAAAATGACATCATTACAGATGCGATTGTGATATAAGCCCAACTTATATCCTGGTGGTCTAAAACTCATTAAATAGCTTATTTTTTTGATGCATTGATAATTGGTAAACCATTGTGAAATATTTCCGTTACATCATTTTTTTACAACTATTACTTGTTTCTCATAATAAATACCCCAAGGCTTGAGGTTAGAATATACACATTATTTGCACAAATTGAATAGAAAGACATACACATAAATTATTTCTAACAATCAACATAAAAGTCAATGTAAGATAACTAAACGGTAACTGAATGACACAGGTCTGCAATTGCATCATTCAACGATCCTTTGGTCTACATTCAATTTTTTTTGAAAGACACAAACTTTAAACTGTGTGAGTCATTGGCTGATTAAGAGTTTGATAGGTGTTTTCGTTTTGTGATACACCGACTTCTTGATAGTGACTTGGGTTCTCACTTGTACCAGTCTGCTCTTTATTAAATCCGGACCGCCAAGAAAAATTAACTTTTTCTGTTGTGGATTTCTGTTTCAAGAATGTTTTCCTTTAAGTAAAAGATAAGTATCTCAAAGACAAAATCTACTTGCAAAATCAAAAATTAAAATATAAACAACTATTGTGTGTCTTTAAAAATTGCAGAAAACTTCTTTCTTATCATACCGTCGACTTATAAATGTAGCAGAAATGCATATAATGTGGATGGCCAGTGATATGCAGAAAGCAACAATCCAAAGTGTACTGAATGCTACATCATTCGTCTCAACATCCTGCATTCTATCTGCATAGTTTTATAATGCAACAACATAATAAAAAAATCGTTATATCGATTAAAACCATTTCTTAATAACTGTCACAACTTACCAAGTTTGACATCACACAAACACTTTCCGTTAAACCTGTCACATGTCTGGTTGATACAATGTAAACTGCACGAATACTGGCAATTTTCTCCATAGGACTGAGTACATTCTTAAAGGTATAATAAATTAAATACAGCTGAATTTTAATTGTACTTGTTGTAGCATCATAACGAATATACTGAAGGTTGTGCTTCATACATCAAAGCACAAATTTTGGATATTTTTTCCACTGATAAAGGTAATATTTTCATCTAATTTACCTGTTGAACAATTATGACCCATCCAACCAGCCTTACAGGAACAAAGACCATCTGTGTTTCGACAAGTTTTACAGTTTGGAGAACAAGGCATGGAACAGTTTTCACCAAAATACCCAGGTTGGCAAGCTGTAAAAATCAAAATTATTATAATAGTAGATGAAAGAATACCGGTGGCAAATACAGGTCAATTTTATCTATGACATAATATTTTGTCAAGTTAAAAAAAAATACTCTATAGCAAATTGTATCCATTAATAAAATGGGTTATATCAAGTTTACATAATTATTAAATTAGAAATGTTTAAATACCTGTGTCGCAAAATTTTCCAGTCCAACCAGTTTTGCACCAAAAACAAGATCCATTCTCTATGTGACACAGGTTGTCTTTACAGTTGGCAGGGCATGGTTTATCACAGTTGATGCCAAATACACCTGACACTTTACATCCTGTGTTTAAATAGAAAAAAAAACACTAAAAATCATGATACATTTATTTTTCGACTTTGAGATTGTTGTGCTTTTAACATTGGTTATGATTTTATAAATGATATTATTCACGTTGATGAAACAGTTTATCAGGTAAAAATAATATCACCTTCTTAGATCGTGTACAAATCCCAATATATCTCATAAACCTCATTTTTAAGTTTTTAAAAGTGATTTTTTAATTACGGTTGGTACTTAAAATACAGCCGATAGAATGATTTTGCTAATTTTGTGTTTTCATTATTGTGAGTAGAAACATTATTATCTATTTAAAATAGTTACTTCCAAAACGTATGGCAGAAAAGGTGAAGCACATCATATCTAATTAGATTGTTACCGATCGCTCCAGAAAAATGTCGGGTTATTGTGGAATCATTAGATTTCGTGGTGGCTCAATTTTCTTGGAGTTCGTGGGTATTTCTCATCTACGAATTAACATCCTCCACAAATTAATAAATTAGGGTTATAAAATCTATTTCCTTTTGTAGGTATGATATAATAACCGAAATTAAGCCCCCGCAAACATGTTAATTTTAAGCATTCCACGACAATTGGCCCCACGAATTTTAATGATTCCGCAGTATTTAATCCTATAGAAGGTGTGGTATATATATGAATTATTATATACTTTTAAAAATCCTTGACAAGTTATTATAACGTTAAAATGTTATAAAACCATCATATTGCTTCATATAACTAAAAATATGAAATAAAAAAAAATATTTTTAGAACCCTTTTTTCAACTTATCTACATTATCACTACTTTCCTGTTACACTAACAAGATATACATTAAAAAATTGGCTTATCTTTAAGGTAATTCTATACCTTGTACAACAACTTCACACAGTTCAGTGTAAACATTGGCTGTTTCGTATTCGGCAGGGTATTTTGCTCCATCAAGTCGTTCGTTGTAAAAGATTATGTAACGTCCGTGTTCTGTACACGTGGTTGTAAAGTTCAGGGGCGGTAACTGTGGTCCGTCCTTGTAACATAAAATGGAGCCCTGAATATCACCAGTGACTGATACATACAAAGAGAATCCGGCAAAACGCCCTCGTTGTCTGTTTACTACAAAACATATTCCACTTAAATTTCTTGTTTATAAAAATCACGGACTTTTTACAAATGCATATTGTTTCCCTATAGTTAGTATTGAAAATACCTGTGGATATAATTTAGATGGAAACATTTTATATTCAACAAAAGTTCAGTTATTGAAATGAACTCAAATTTTATCATTCTAGACGACAATGAAGTATGTGAATGCTAGTCTTAATTCATACAAAATGACTATGTTGCCTTAAAAATATTGCGATATAGACTCTTATTTCTCAAAAATTATCTTATGAAAAATTATAACAAATTTTTACTAATACATTTTACAATTATGATATGCAAGTCAGTGAAATTATTAGATATTTCCGTGTTAGCAAAAAGAGTTACCTAGAGAACCCGCAGAGTAATCGCAATATTTCTTTAATGTTTTTATTGTTCCAAATTTTGAATATTAAAAAATAAACAGAAATCATAAAGTCTTAAATTCTCCTATTAAGCATAAAGATTTCCATATTATTTCTATTTATTTGCAAATGCATAACTTTGTATACAATATCTTATATATCTCTAAGTACCTAGCAAAATGAAATAGTATTTGTATAACATTATTTTATGTTAGGCCAGTATCGCTCAACCATACTTAATATTAAAAAAGTATACCCCAACCGTCCCAACTCTCGTAGTTCCTAAACACTATGTTAATGCAGTAAATGTTGTACACTCCACCAAGATCCACTCTCCACCATACTGTTTTGTCAAGAGAGCTTCGTCCTATCTCTTGTGTCCTCATACACGTTAATATGTTTCCATCAACTGCGTTACCTGCTTCATATATCGTGTCTCTGTATGTATGTGACTGGATAGCGGATTTGTTGTAGGATAAATCATCTGAAAATACAAATGAAGCGTGATTTATTAATAACAATAATAATAACATGTATTGTATTTATCCAAAACAAAATCACATTTACTAAAACATTGTAAAGTTGAGTTCTGAACGGTTCTATTTAGCAGTGTGACAACAACAGACTTTCAATTTTGATTACAGCAACAAGTAAATTTTTCAAAGGTCATATTATTATTTGTTTGTGTAACACCTTTTGGCAACACTAACAGACTGTTATTGTAAAATTTAAAAGCCTAACGTTACTTGAATTAAAAGAGAGAGATTAACACGTGTACATACCAAATGCATATGCTGATGATAATCTTGCTAGATAATAAATAACGTATATTAAGTCCATTCTTCCGTAATTGTTCTATGAACTACCTTCAAATTTCTAAATTTTTAACCAGGAAGTGATAAATGTTGTGACTTGTTGTATGGTGGACCTGTCCTGTAAATATGCTAAAACATGGCATTTGAAAACTCATAATTTGTTATTTTCCAACTCGTAGAGTTGTGTATGTAATGAAGCATTATTATACGCAATATTATAATAGCAATGCACAGGGGCCACATCGCTGATCTGACCAATGCTAATTGTTACATGTATCACACCAATTTAAATTAAAGTTGGCTTGATAAAAGGTATTATTGGTCAGGTCAGTGATGCGGCCCCCTGTACCTCTTTCTCTTTTAATCTTACTCCAAAACACCATACATCCCGTGAACAACTGCATCAAATTAAAACAAGAGGCCAATAGGCCTTAACGGTCACCTGAGTAGCATATAACCCATACACAAACTGGTCGAGGAGTCTCATATATTCATTTCATTGGGTTTCATTCTGGAGTAGAAAAATTATAAATTTGTAATGACGACCACCTCCCCGCCTGAAATCTAAAAAAAAAATGTGAAACCTATATTTTGGCGAAAAGTTCTGGTCTACAAAATCATGAATTTAGTTTTCCTTTCAGGTGTGTAGGAGTAAAGAAGATAATTTTTAAACATTAAATGCATTAATATCTATACATCCATTTTGGCCTGCCCTAGATTAAAAACCCATACTCCAGCGGACATGAAATTTAAAATTTTAGTAGAGGACTTTCTGGTAAACATAATTATGATGTCAGTTTTTCCTACAGATGTGTGAGAATAGAGAAGAGGATTTTAAAACATTATATGCATTAACACTTGCAATATTCCCCCCCCCCCCCCATGTCCAGAAACCCTGACCCAGGGGCCATGAATTTAACAACTTAGGTAGAGGAGTTAGTGGACATCATAACCATGTATTCATTTTTTTTGCCCACATGTTTGGGAGTAAAGAAGATTTTCTTAAGATTTAATACATTAAATTTCACAATTTTGGTAGAGGGCTTCATGGAAATCATAATCATACATGTAGTTTTTAACAAATATATATGGGAGTAGAGAAGATGATTGTCTAAGATATAATTTTCTAAAATTCAATACATTTTTACTATATGGCCATATTGGCCCCACCCTATAGCCTGAACCCCTGACACAGGGGTCATGAATATCACAATTTATGTAGAGGGCTTCCTGAACATCATAATCATGCATGTAGTTTTGAACAAATATATATGGGAGTAGAGAAGAAGATTTACTAAGATTTAATACATTTTACTACATGGCCATATTGGCCCCACCCTATAGCCTGAACCCCTGACCCAGGGGCCAAGAATTTCAAAATTTTGGTAGAAGGCTTCATGGACATCAGAACAATGCAGCTAGTTTTGCCTCACATGTCATGGAGTAGAAAAGAAGATTTACGCCCTTTTTTGCATATTTGGCCCCACTTGTGGTGCCCCGGGGATGGTAGAGCCACAAAATACACAATTTAAATTCCTCTTACCGTAGAAATGTTTCACACCAAAAAAATGGTAACAATTAGCCTAGTAGTTTTTAAGAAGAAAAAAAATGTAAAACTGCTAACGCACGACGCACTACGCACGACGACGGACGAAAACGGATAGCAATCGGTCACCTGTGTTTACTCAGGTGACCTAAAAAATCGAATTTGAACTTTCTAGAACTAAAAGATATCTTTCTTTACAAATCAGTTTATAACATTTGCGATTAATTTGTTAAAATTTATAAGGCAATGCACTGTAGCTGTATCAATCATTTGGTACAATCTAAAAAAAAGCAATGCAATGCATGTACATTTATTTGATTAAATTCATAAACATATTCTTAAAATAATTAGATCTAGTCATTATTCATTTATTCTTAAATCAAATTCATAAGAAACGTATCCAATTTATTCAATTTATTGATTTTTCAACGATCGGTATTGTTTAAGGTTTTTTTTTGTCCCTACAGCAAAAGAATATATCCCTGTTCTTTGGATACATTAAACAATGACTTTTGATTTTTGTTTCCTTGCTTGACTAATGATGAAAATCATCGGCTGTCTTTTATAAAACATAATTTAGAGTGGTTGCACATGCGATGGCTTTCATGTAATCTCCTAGAAGCTGTATTTGAAAAAACTTTTTTTTAAAAACTTTTATAAGTAATTCAGATGATAAAAAAAAGTTTCATGGTGGGTTTTTCCTTAATATATTTTGTGACACTTTTCGATTTGTCTGCATTTAAAACGCATCAGAATGTTTATTTTTATTCTCTATACTTTATAAAATATATTCATACCTTGCATAGATGGATTTCAATGTCTAAATGATAATACGATGACACAAATTGCAAGAGACGAAATCAAAATGCGTGAGGATTTATGTTTTATGATATCTAAGACAATCGTGTTGATTTTTATTGTCTTTTTGTTGTAACATCGAGATTCTGTAAGTAATACGTTAAACTTCGTTTGTATTTGACCACATGAAACAACCTTTGCTCGGTTAACATTCTTGTAATCTTCAATTACGCATTAGGATATATTGAATTACGACCAAAATAAAACATGTTTAATTAAACGGTAAAATAAGACCTTGGTAAAAAAAAAACCACACACAATTCAAGATAAGATTGTGAGACAAGGACACATGCACCTAGTCTACACGTTTCGTAATACCTGTAAGTAATCCCAGGATTTAAAAAAACATCAACCAAGAGATCTGAAGATACAAAAACCTGTGGTGTTCATTCTTTTCTTTAATTTTGTTGGTAAAACAATGACATAAACCTTAACGCAAGAGAAAAGTTAGAAAAAAACCCAACACACACTCAGAGATAGAGAGGGAGAGAGTGAGAGAGAGAGAGAGAGAGAGAGAGAGTGGCAGACAGACAGACCTACAGAAACATTCCATTTGTATTGATAACATTAAGAAATATATTTTGTATAGAAAATAAGGAAAATAAAAATAATAGAATATATAACACAATTTTACAAAGCTCGATTTTTGCAATTTATGGTCAACTGGCTTCTTTGTTAGGTTTTTGATTTATGTTTGTTGCACTGGTCTCTTTTCTTCTTCAACTCTTAAAACAGGTATACTCTATCTCATTGAAATTTACTTTGGTATACAATTTTAAAAATAGATTTGACCCATAATTTAAAACAAAAAAACTACAAAGAAAGTGTTTCCAAATACATAATAGAATTGTTGTTTAGCAAGGTATAAGTTCAAATAAAGCAAAAAATATTGATTTTTTGTTGAAATCAAAACCTGGAAATGTTAGAATAGCAAAGTCTATCCTTATACAGCATTTTCAATATTTAGTCATTTCAGAAGAAATTCGGCTCTTGTCCTTGGTGAATTATTTTGCCTGGTCTATTGCTTAATTGAATATGACATATAATTATAAGAAAATACATGAAAAGAGAAAGAAGAGAGAGAGATAGAGAGAGAGAGAGAGAGAGAGTGAGAGAGAGAGAGAGAGAGAGAGAGAGAGAGAGAGAAATGGAAACGATAAGAGAGCCGGCTAGAAGGTATCAATCGGGAAGAATGTAAGAGTAAAATTCATTTTTTTCTTACATATTTTAAAAGATAAATGTAGTATGTCAAAATGGTTTAAATGAATATGCGTCTCTTTTATGTTATCCTACTTTAACTCGTAAAAGCCAAACTATGTGACCTGAACAGCTTTCGATCAAAACAAATTATGTGGTCGATATTGGGCTAGTTGGGGGAGTATGGGGGGGTTCCTGTTCTAAACAATATGTGCTTGTGCTATCTTTACATTAAATCAGAAACCTCCTTTTAGTGTTTCAATATTTGCTTGGTTTGTTTGTTTGCACCTCTGTCTTTTTTTAAGAAGAAAAACAAAAATAAATTACATACACTAAAATTATAATGTATCAGTGGACATAATTGCATTACAGAAAATTATGTATTGCATGGCGAACGAAATATGATTTTAACATTATAGTACAAAGTATTCTATCGCCAAATGACAAAGTAAAACTAAAAATTAAAAGTCACAATATATCTAAATATGTGAATAGATTTCAATTGCTTTTCTTCTTATAAGTTCGTTCTCCACGTCTTTAACAAACAATATTTCAGACATTTGAAGTAAGTATTTTTTTCTGCCTCACTTATACTATAATTGGTTTGAGTGTTTATTTGTTTGGCAGCAAGTGCACTTTATTATATATGTATTAAAGATGGACAATCTAAAATATACAAATGTGTGTACGACCCTGTTTTTAATTCTTCCTACATATCTGGCCAAATGCATATGTTCAATTTAATGCAAATCTCCAAAACATTTTGCTTAATGAAGACGTTAACTTGAAACTGAACGTAACTCAATATGTGAAAAAAAAGCTTTAACAATTCAGTAAACAAATTAACAATTAAAAGGAAAATAAAGAAATAAATCTAAGATATATGCAATCAGGCATTTTTTTTCTCTGATCCATCGATCGACATTCTAAATATTCATATAAATGGCTGTAATTGAAACCAAGACCGGCAATTACTTTTAACAGACTTTTTAAAGACAGCTTAATTGCTTTGACTTTTAATTCTGAAAATATTTTCATTCTTACACACGCCGATTAGCTTACAGTTTGCTGAAGGTAAACAAGTGTCCTATTACATCATTACACTTTGTTGCATGAAGGACAGTGTGTCTGAAGTATTGACGTTTTAAACTGCTACAATCTAATGTTTGTAGGACAGTCACCTCTGTGTGTTGACATTTAAAAAAAATCGTATTGTGATATTCAAAACAAGAATGTTTTACATGTATGCTCCTTTTAAAATATAGCTTTGGAAAATGATAAGCATGACTAAATATCGCAAAAACTTATCAAAATATTTCACAGTACTCTTATTTGTTGTACATATTAAGACAAACACAAATCTCCATATAATCTAGTACTACATTCCATGGTTTGACAAAAATTATACAGCAGTCTAACCAATCAGGTGACACTCCTATTATAAGACCGAACAATTCTGCACAGGTTCGGGTACACTTGCCTTTAGGTATGTGGATTATTGCACGCTAGACATTTAAATATTCCAACATCACGAACAAACTGTACGTTTAACTTCCATATCCAGGTAAGTATATCTATCTAATTTGATTTTAATTTTTTTATGTTTTAAGATGTGAAATGTAAATACAGGGTGTGGATTATTAACACTGAATGGAGAGGAACGATATTGAAATAGTGTTAAACTTTTGCAAATTCGCAAGAGCTCAGTTAAAAGTGACTTACCCGTTTAATGACCCATGTCATTGCCAAAAAAATGCTTATTATCAAAATATTGTTTGTCCGAATCCCCATGTAATGATTGTATTGTTAAACAAAAAAATGTTAAAATATCTGCCCCAGGGTATGAGAATTTGCCAGTGTAAGGTAAATAGCCAATCATAGGCCATGCGACCACATATACAATTAGGTATGGTCTCATTTCGTAAACATTTGATAAGACTTCTTTTTTAAAGGAAGGCATTTCATATCTTTTTTCTGAATATGTTAACTTAATTTCATTGATGTTTTTTAGCATTTTGATTTATTATACCTTTCATCTTTTGGGAAAGTTAATTTCAAGAAGCTGCGTTATTGTTAAGTGAGTTCAAAATAAATTAGATCAAAAGAATTAACTTTTAAGATATCTCATTAACACATTTTCCATTTGAGAACAATTGCTAAAAATTCAAGTCCGAATGCTCCCGCCTTTCTAAGCTTATTGGTTCTTTCTAGTGCGTTATTTCACATTTCTAGTTTCCCTGTTGTTTATAGTTTCACATATAGCTGCGATGTCTGTTAAGAAAGTAAATAACACGTTTGTCAATGAAAACCTCCAGTTCTAATTAGTCACCCATGATTTCTTCTAGAAGTTGCTTTGTAGAATGCTGCAGATTTCAACCCCTCTTGTAAATGTAAGGCATCCTCTTTAGTGGAGTATCGTATTACACGTCCCTTTGTTATTTTCTCAATTAAATGAGAGCAATACTTTTTTCTGTAGTTTATTTATATCAAATGTGTTTCGGTGCTTCCTACACATTTATCAAGGTTACTGGAAAGCCTCTGCAAATACTACTATTAATTAATTTGTGAAGGGATACTCTAACATGAGAAACACACTACAGATTTCAAATTTTAACAGAATAACAACTTTTAGCATGAAGGAGATTTATGAAATTGGCTTGTTTTAACTTGGTACTTACACCCTCAATTTCAAAGAAGAGCAGCGGTGTGGTATGGAACTTTACACAACTCATTTCAATAGGCAAATATGTTTTCTTAATAAGGTTTGCTTTTCTATGGGTAGTATATCCTGTTTTTGGTTCACTCTTTCTGTATACATAATCATATATCTAAGATAGTGGATATAGTTTGGATGATCCAAGATAATATTGTCGTTTTTATTTATTCAAAACCCAAGAATTATTATTTTTCCTCTACTCTTCATGCCAAGAATCTGTGTCTTAAATGGTTTGGTTTTTTCGAGCATATCATTACCCCCCTGCAAAAATCATCGACATTACAACAAATAATGCCCTTAAGTTTATAAGTCTGTTGAGTAAAAACTGAAAAGACATACTAAGAATGTTTGCAGCCAAATCTTTAAAGTTTCCCACTTACACAAGCTCCATCATTCAATTCGTTCAAAAAATGTCGTAGTTTTTCTATAATACCTTTGGAAACTACAATAGGAGGCGTGAGAGAGACATTAACGCTCAGTTCTTTGCTTTGTAGAAGAGTAGACTTTATCACTTGAAGACCGATTATTTATCTGCTGCGATGATGAGTCAGATGCGTATTGATGCTTTGTTTGCAGTTAAGTAAAAAAGTTGCAACATGCCTTTTTCTTCGAAACCTCATGTGACTAGCCTGTCTTTATCTTGTTTTATTCTCAGTAATAATTATCTTGTTCACACAGATTTTGGCTTGTGTCAGGAACTTCTTCATAAGCAATAACATCTAAAAGTTTCTGTTACCCCTCTTCTTAAGCTGCATTGATTTTTTGTTTTTGTTTTTGTTTTTGTTTTTTTTTTTGGTTTTTTTCCCCTTACTGTAGTAAGATTGATCTTTTGTTTATCTGTTGTAACATGCGTTATCAGCATTTGTGCAAGGAAGTCTATCGCTACTTACATTATGTAGGTCAACACTTTTTTTTTTCTTCAGTGTTGTCATCTTATTTTTAGTACAAGTTCCTATTGTTGCATGTTGCATCTCTTGCTTTTCTGAGAATATCTGTTTTTCTCCATTGTTCTTCTGAATCTAACATGTAAGCTATTTTATTGTTTTCGTATAAATGTACTTTTCCTGAAGCATGTGTTATGCCTTTGGTAATTTCCTGAGTTGCTCTAATTTTTGGAAGCTTGTTTCCATATTCATCTGGAGAAGTATTTCTACGGACAATGCTATATTTGCCTTCAATAGCTTTTTACCTCTTTTTACTTTGAGTTCGGACGGACTGTCGTTCAGTTTACAAAATATGTTTGGTGATACACGATCAAAACTACTGCCATGACGTTCACACAACCCTTTTCCATCTTGGAAAACAAATTTCCTGACCGTAGCCATATTTATCCTCCTTCTTTCTGTCTACATTAATAATTAAAAAATAATCAGCAATTTAAACAAGTTTACCGGGATATGAAGTTGGTTGGTCACTTGATCAAATCTTGTGAAGCACGAAGGGCTTCTTAGTAGATTTGATCACATACCAACCAACTTTATATCCCGGTGAACTTTTTAACATTGCTTTTTCTTACCTATATTTACGTTTGAAAAAGACAAATAGTTCGGAACTGTTAAAATTACCGAAATTTTATGTTAACAATAATCCAAAGGACAAGCTGTAAGGGTGTGCTATGATCATTGTGACGTCATTAAAAAGTTTATACAGAATTGATCGTTTTCGCTATTCTGTATGTTAGTTTAAGAATACATATTTGCGAATTTGAGTATTATACACATATGGATTAATTTATCTCCTTAATGCCTCAAATTTTTAAGTGATAGTGATACTCTTCAGGGCTGTTTTCTCAGCCTTGATATTTTGTAGATTATGATTTGTTCCAAAAACATTTTGATGACTGCTGAATCTATTCCACATGTAAAGAGAGCTGCGTGCTCTTTTCCAGAAAAGAGTAAAACCTGACATTCTTTCTTTCCATACTCCTCATCAATTTTGATTAACATGATATCAGTGATTTATGGACCCTTTCATAGAACCAATTCTGGGGAGGACTCAATCCTGCTGTAGTACAAGTGCAAACATTTAGAATAAAAATCACTACTCTCATTTGTTTATATATTGAGAGAAATCCGAGACATGTGTTTAAAAAGTATTGTGAACCTTGTGAAGTCCCTGTGTGTGAGTATTGTTCTGGGGACCATTAAAATGCTGCAATTCCTATTATCCATAAAGGCAGCCCGGCCACCTAAGATACATCTCCACAACAACCAGCTCACCGTGATCGAGACTCGCAACAAGAAGAAAGTGAAGGAATCACCAAGTATAATCCAACACAAAGAGAGAGGAAATCGATGCATAGCAAACGATACTGTGCTGGAACTGATGTCTTCTCCTGATTTACTTTACCATCGTAAACTAACAACTGTCGATGGTTGTTATCACATTTCCTGTTTGACATCAGACCAGGTATGGGTCAGTGATGGACACAACCTCATCTTGACAAACACAAAAGGTTTTCCTCTACATTATGTGAAAGATTTATGCAGTGATTTATCTAATGGACTACATACCGTGAACAATGAGGGTGAATTAATTTATATTGATAAAGATAGAAACATCAATAAACTGTCAACGGATATGAAAACAATCACCAAATTCATAAAAAGAACAAACTCTAGATGGAAACCACAGTGTGTGTACTTGTCCCCGTTCACTGGGGATCTTTTGGTTGGAATGTATAGAGAGAAACCACGGACAGGCAAGGTAACCCGATACAACCAAAGCGGACAAAAGACACAAACCATACAACACTACAACACAGGAAGGGGACTGTATAGTGATCCTATCTACATAACAGAGAACAAAAATTTTGATGTTGTGGTGTCTGACAATAATAGGGCTATAGTTGTGACAGAGCGTGGAGGAGGACATCGCTTCTCATACACAGGGCATCCATCAGGATCAGGACTATGGCCATGTGGAATCTGTACTGACACGCTGTCACACATTCTGGTGTGTGATGGTTTCAGCAACACACTTCAAATATTAGACAAGGACGGTCAGTTTTTGTCAAATCTACTGATAAATTCGAAAAAGATGGGTGAACCCCTCAGTCTGAGTTATGATGTCAACACTCACCGTCTCTGGGTTGGATCATGGGACAGCAAGCTTTGTGTCTTTAAGTATATCACCAGACAGGGTGATCTGACAGGTAAGTCTTCGTAATTACGATTGGTTTATGAATAGCATATATTTGTAGTACTATTGAGTTTTTGTTCAAATCAACTGAATTTCAATTCTTAGATAGATATCACGGCACGTATTAATGTACAGTAAAACACGCTTATAACGAAGTCCCAGGGACGGCCAATTTAACTTCGTTATAAGCGTAATTCGTTATATCCGTCAAGTTTACAACATGAAATAGAGACTTGGGGAATGAAATTCACTTCGCTGTAAGCGTCAATTCATTATAAGCGTGTTCGCTATAACCGTGTTTTACTGTAATTAGTTTAAAGTTTTATATGTATGGGTCTTTTGTTACAAAATTTGTATGATATTGATTAACTAACAGCTGACAATACCATATTGTAGATGAAAACACGCAACCTCCTTTAAGGGATGCCTTATCTAGTTCAACTCAAGCCTCTGAATTCGCATGGTCTTTCATGTTGACAGGTAATAAATGTTTCTGTACAAATCTAGCCTTCTTTAAACTCAGTATACGTTGTTGTATATGTAGCTGAAAGTGACCTAGCAATCGGCATGGGCAGATAAACTTACTTTTGTTTATTTTACACACTGTTGTCTGCCGCTCAGTGTGGAAAAAATGCCATATACGCATTACTCTGCTAAATGCATATTAACATGAAACATACATTTATAAACATGGAGTCCACATACCCTTATAATTGAAAATTGTAAATGATATTCATAATTTTAAAATTTATCAACAATTTACTAGATGGGCCACCACTAAAGTACTATCATGTCGGTAGTATTTATTTAAAATGTATATTAATCTGTTCATAACGTTTATTGCAGATGAGCCATTTCATTACACCTTGGATAGAGAAGATAATTTCAAAAAAAAAAATCCGTGAAGGACTGAAACTAGAAGTTGGTTAGACATTCCAATTTATTTAAAAAGGTGTACCTTTTATAACAACTTTCATATTGCAGATTAATCGCATTTTGTACTAGAATTTGATGAATATTTAATTTGATTTCATCTTTTACGCTAAAAAAAATTAATAACCCTCATTGTTTTACTTACACATAACATTTATGGACAAGTCAAATGAAAACCTTATATATGCACTTCATATTTGATGATGTTAACAACAATTTTGAATTGCAAGAGGATTGTTCATGAACTGCTCGATGTCACATATACATGTACATGACTTTTAAATCACGTGTCATCGATTGATATCTTTGTAAAAGTTTTGCCGTTTGACAATATGTACTCTGTTGTACAAATTTAAGTTTTTTAAACTCTCTTGTAACATTCTTGAGACAGATGTCTGACGGAGTTGTGGATAATGTGTGGTGATTTTTTAACTGTTTTGTGACGCACACAAGAAATCGTGTTATAATACATGTATATTGATTAAACGTCATATTCAAAGGGGGATATCAACTGTGTTATTCATCAAGTTATTCATCAAGTAGAAATTTTAAAAAAATCCCCACTTTATCTTGCTTTTCCAAAAAAAGTTGTATCAAAAAACTTCATTTTATGTAAAACTTGTTAATCCATGACAATTTTTTTTTGTAAAAGATTTTAAAATTATATTATTAAAAAAATGCAATGATATACCTGATTGGGTATACAAGGAGGAAACAGAGCTTAAAACACACGAAAAATTACTTGTTGTGCTCACAATGACCCCATTAAAAAAACAATAATTTAAGTAAGTTATGAATACTTGTTGAACACTTGTTTTGACAATGTGAAAATTTTCAAAAAATAATCAACCATCAATCATATTAGAAAGAAGTTACACATTTATATCCCAATATGAACGATAATTTCACAAGATATATATTTTTTAAAATAAAGTTTTTTTTTTTTTGTAAATCGAATTACAATGTATGTTGTAAAATAGTTGCTTTAAACCTAATACTTATAATTTTATAACAAATTACATAATGGAAGAGTGATATTAACCAAATGTTATGTAGGTCATATTGTTGGTATATCTGTAGCAATTCCTTGTACAGAGTTTATGGTGTATTTAGCAAAGCACTCTGCACTTATACCGATATGTATGTTAACAGTGTCTTTTCGCACATATCTCACACATAAAGAACTTAACTACGTTGATCAGGTATATGCTTAAAAAAAATCAGTAGGAATATTGTATTTAATTTAAAATGAACTTCTAGACATTTATTGTACAGTAAGTCTGTTTGTTTGTTGTTGTTGTTGTTGGTTGTTTTGGGGCTTTTTGGGTTTTTTTTTTTTGCATACCATGAAATACATGATACTTATATAAATAGATGTTGAAAAAATTGTAGTGCTCTGCAGATAAAACTCAATAAATTGAAAGTGAGTTTTTTATATCTTTTTTATTATTTCTATAGTCAGCAGTACATTATTATTTGGTACACAAAAAAACATGATTTAATCAGACGGACTATGTTTTTTAGTGAACCAGTTTCAATTTTAAAGCAAACTTTATTTTGTTTTCAATAGCCAACAAAAAGTTACAAGTTAATATATAAGAATGTAAACTTTTAAAAATCGACCGATCCCCGTTGCACAATCACGCTGATTTCTATGAGGCTAATCCTTCAAAGTTCGCCATTGTATTTTTGCAGTGCAATAGCAATAATGAAAATTTGTTGAACCTAGAATATACACAAATGATAGGATTTAATGCATGAGGTATGGTATCTTTCTGCCCCTGTTGTTGGGTTGAATCTTCAGTATTCATGGTTGGTAGACATTAACTCTGTGTATGTTGTCGGGACGCATAGTTATCAATGGTTGAAGAAAGTTTGAAGAAATTATGATTGTGTGAGCGAACAACAATCGACCTTAATATGTTAAGGATTCATCCACCATTTAGCAATCCTCATACTAACATATATAAAGCTCTGAATAATAAAATGCGTAAAACACTGTGTTATTTGTCTGGAATCATCATATCATACTCTCGCATCGTACTTAAAAATGCCCATATTCACATGGACATTTAATTTCAAAACTATTTTAGATTCACATTATGAATTACTTAAAGGCGATTAAGTATCTTTTGAAAGTGTACAAAACGGTTTTTTTCATCCGGGCATTATAAACATTGATCTGCAGAAATTTTAAACAAATATGTGTGCCCAATTTCTAGCCCCATCCGAGACAAAGTTGTCTCTTTCGTTGACTTGTTTTTATAGATTGATTATTATGTATATTTTTTATGTATCATAATGTTTGTTGTTTAAGAACGTTTAATGAGAATGTGATGTCTCATAGCATATCACGTTCCTTTGTCACGCTAATGCAACCTTAATCATAACAGACAAGACATAGAGGTATAATGACTGAAAATAGTTTTCATCATAAAGAGAATTATGTGTTCTCTTCGTTTTATCTAAAAGCAGAAACTATTTCTAAACTTTAAAGAAGAATATGAAACACATCGAACACAAACGCTGTTTTCTATTCACTGAGCACCGGCCAAATGCTTCTTATTATAAATACAATAGTATTGTTTAATTTATATGTACCTTTTTAATACGCACATTAACCCTAATTCAAAATATTTCGTCTATAAATGTACAAAGATTATGACATTTTAAAATAAAAAAGAAATTAAACAGCCCAAATACACTAAACAATGAATTCAAAGACTGAATGAAATGCCAGTTTTCGAAGCATCAAAGTTACCTCTTCTTTAAAAAAAAAGAAACAAATTGTTTGTCAGGACTTAATTTTGAATAGTCTAAATCAATGTATTGAAATTTTTATTCGAATACCCACTTTGATTGGCCAGTTTTCGGTTTCATTTTTGATTAAGAGAAAAGTGGGTTGACCTATTTATCAAAATTAAAATTTTACACAATGCTTTTAATAAAATCTTATTGTAACATTTAAGTTCTTAATCTTATAACTAGGACCACATTATGAAAAATAGATACATGAACTGTAGTACCTGTACCTCTGCCATTCTTAAATCCTACAGGTAAAGGCTATAATCTGTGTTTTCAACATCTTACTGCAGGTCGGTAGCTCCTGGTACGTGCATGAAAAAATAAATGTACCAGCTTGGAGCTAAACACCTGAAGCAAATCTACTTCTTGCTGTTTAAAAAGTAAGTTTAAATATAATATTGATTTTAATATACTTAGATGATATGTTTTAATTTTTATGTTGGTTTTTACAAATTTTTTGGTAACGAAGTTATGTTTTTGTTTAATGATTCGAAAAAAAGGATATCAAGTGGAACGTGATCTTTGTAAAAAGCCATTTGACGAATCTCAAAAATAAAGTTGTATTATGTTTTTGTAAAAAGTATAAATATACAGAAATTTTTATACGATGTTTATTGCAGGTAGTTCAGCAAATAAAGTGATTACAGTGTCAGACACGCGCATTGATTAACCACATATTTTGTCAGCAAGTGAAGACACCACCCCTGTAGCAGTTGTTGCTAAAAGCGGACTTCCTGCTATACTTGTTACACCAGCTGTCATACCACCAACGAAAAATCGACAAAGAAATCCGGCTGAAAACAAGGACAAATATTAATCATAATCCTATTGTTGTTTTCAAAAATGCATTTTAGATGAATAGGTCTATGGTTCAAATTAAAGAAGTCAATATGAAAGCTGTTATGATAAATAACGATCATATTTCAGTTGTGATACTGTACAGTATCATGTACATTCGTTTTTAGGGATATTACAATTTTGCAAAACATGGTGTTAAAATGTTACTGGTTTTTTTTGCTTCTGTCAATTGTTTCTGGGTCTATACGAGTTTCTTATAGCTAACAATATTGATCGACAATGTCGTCAGTGATACCACATATGTTCTTATAAACTTGCGTATAAATAACTAATACTCTAATACTCCCAGCATTTAGTTTGTCTTATGTATTATCGGACATCTGAGAACTAATACTCATAAAGGGTTGCTTTTTTTAATACACTTCTTTCATGAAGAGCATTGATTGTAGCCAAAGAGGTCTTTTAAACTCTCTCTTTAATATCATTTAAATATTTAGAAATAAGAATGGTTATTTCTCAAAATTTTATTGAACAACCTCAAAAATTACTAGCATCTCAAATTTAAAGGAAGAAATACTATTACAAACGTCATAAACAAAAAAAGAATATCCAAACTTTCAAAAAGACTACTGTGACCGACAGTTAAATTTAAACAAAATGTCCTTTATTTGTTTTAGCTTTTCAACTTAACATTCGACTGATTTCAACTGTGTTTTGTTTTTTGTCGTTACTGCACAAATTTGAAAAAAAAAATAAAATTTTAAATAACAAATTTATTTCCTGCAGGCAGCTTATTGGTTTTACTCCTACGACGGAGAAAAACCGTAAGCAGTGTTTATTATTTAGAAAAATAAAATACAAAGAAAACGAATCATTTATTAAAACTTACCTTCTGCTGCGTTCGTTAAAAGTAACAGGCCAAGTATGATTATTACACAAATGCTGTTGTTAATAGCCATATCTTGATCTATCTAATATTCAGCAATCTTTGATCTGAAGAAAAAATGCAAAATAATAATATAAATTTTGGTTTTGAAAACTAATTTGCTTTTAATGAAATATAGTTTACCTTGCGTGCTAGTTAATGCTCTTATCTTGAGGAAAGATGGTCAATGGCGGTTTTATATCATGAGTATGAATGCGTGGAACAACTTGATTGGTTAGAATTCGGTGACCCTGTTTCTTGTTTCACTTTTAATACCAAGAAAACAAAATTAGCCTTTTACAACACAATGATAGCAATGGTGGTACAGTACAGCTCACGAGTATCCCGACAAAAACACCGACCACCGTGTTTAAAAGTCCACAGTGAGCGTGAAAGTGTCGGTACCTTTGATCTATTGTTCTCTGTTACGGCCTCGAAACGAGAAAAAACACGGTGCAACGCGATGCAACACGGACAGTTACACGGTGTAACACGCAGTATTTCCTTGTGAGAAAAGGAGGATTTAGGAATAAAATTTATAAAGAATAAATTATTTATTGATGTAGGTAAGAGAACTAAAGAAAAAGATAAACAATTCTCAGACGTATGCGATTTTCACGGTTGATTTTTGTTGATATTAAGAACCAAAAAAAATCGATATCGCCCACATAAAGGTTTGATTTATTAACACACTAACACTTTCTTTTCCTTTTTAAAATTCAAATGCACGGTTCCATAAGTTTTTGTTTCGGTCCGTTTATAAACGTAGTATTAATCTAGTTACTGTGATTTGGCAGTTTCAATAGTGCATAGAATCATAACTGTGATCTTTTCTCACTTATACTCTATTGAACGATAACAAATCTAACGGGTTGTTGAAAACAAATATACTTTCTCTAAATAATATACATGTAATTATACAGCTTTATATTTAATATATTTTCAAATTTGCTTCCTTTTATACATATGTGTGATGTACTTGTCCATGTAGTACCGCACGGTACATATTCATTGCGCATAGAATCCGTAGATCGGTACTTGATCATATTTTATTTTATCTTTATAAGCAACTTGAGTTTAGAAATTATATGTGTTTGATTGTTTAATGATCGTCATAAGAGAGAGAGAGAGAGAGAGAGAGAGAGAATACCAGACGAGTATGGGTTTAATTTTAAGTACATTTTAGTTGTAATTCAGTGTAATAAGTTAGATTTATAGTTTCCATTATATTGAACCATTTTCCCTAAAATTGCGATATAATCTATGCAGCCAGAGTCCACGTGCTATCCCTGTCAATCAAATCAGCCCGCGAGATAGACCACGTGCTGCTTCCATGATAAGGAAAAAAATGTCGTTCTATTGTTTTTTTATGTCCGCAAAATAGAAAAAAATGTTTGACAATGAAGTATTTAGTGTTTAAAATGTTTAGTTTCTTCCTTCTTATACTGCATGTATGAGGGTTGGAATATTGCGTTGTAAAATCTCTCTCTCTCTCTCTCTCTCTCTCTCTCTCTCTCTCTCTCTCTCTCTCTCTCTCTGTGTACTTTTGTGCAATCATTTTCGAATTATAAGAGTTCTATTTGTATGAATTTAATTCAATTATTTTAGATCCATGGCTTTAATAACGATTTCAACACAGTGACTTAAAGTTTGTAAAGTACACGATTTTTTGTTAAAATTTCAACGCTATTTCACATCACACATATTAGATTGGTTATAAAGTAAATAAAGTTGTGTTTGTTCTAAATGCTTGCAAAAAGTTACCGGTATTTTCTCATTCCTCTTCGAACAGGTGTCCGTGGAAAGGTGTGAATAACGGCATCTCGAGTACATCTGTTCAGACGTCCAAATATACACACAGTTAGTTGTAAATTACAGTGACACCTAACAAGACAGAAAATAACACCTGCTGTGTATAGAACGCAAGATGAAAGACAATGTTGTGTATCTGATCAGCTTCCGTACATCGCGCGAGTGATTCACGAGGCCATTACCAGCTATACGGAAATAAAGTTGAAAGTTATTTTATGAAATGCGGGTACCGGTATATTTTTAGTACATGTACAATGCTTGAATATAATTTAACAAGAGTTTGTACATATATATATTTATCTATAATCTATAATATAAAAGTGATTTTTGGTTTTTTATTGCTACATAAATAGCTGAAGTCCAAATTATTCGAGTCACCGGTAATATGGGGTTGTTATTTACTACAGTACATCAACCTGTTTAAAAAAAAAAACATGATCTGAAATGTTTTCATTTCTCATTTTTAATTGGTTTAAAGTAAGACTGTAAATTAATTAATAAATCAGAGAGTGTTTTCAGATAACAGAAAATAAGACGTTTAAGCTCCCGAGATTTTAATCGGATCGTCAGTTACAACATCACGTGTGTTTAGAAAAAAAAACCACGATGAATTAAATTGATTTGAATTTTGATTATATATCAATTGATTATTAAATATATTTGGTGAATTTATTTCAATCTATTTAAGAACAAAGGAATTAAAAGGAACCCATTACGTCGAGTTTTCAGATCACAAAAAAATCAACTTCACGTTGACAGCCCCGACAATTTTCTTGGTCCGTGCAACTAAGTCGACATTCTTTTTTTTTTTAATATGAAAATGATATATATTTATACCTTTGTTTAGACATAATTTATTTATTTCTAAACATACGCTATTTCTATCAACGTCTCAGGTAACAATATCCATGGAGTAACACAGTGGCCACGGAGTTACACGGGCGGCCACGGTGCGACATGGTGCTTTTTCTTGAATTTTCCAATACACATACACGGTGTCATACTGTGTACACGGTGAGACACAGACCGTTTTCCACCGTGTTTTTTACACGGTGAGTGTCGGGATACTCGTGACCTGTACTGTATTTTGGTTCATTTTAAATATTTTTAAATTTATAAGTGTAAAATAGGAAAAAAATATGACAAACTCGTCCATGTACATTTTCACAAAAGCATAGATGGTTAAGCATTTACCTGCATAGGTCTTTTAAATATACTTAAATCAATTCATATAAATTTGTTTTAATTTCGGATTATCAAACATGTTCTTTAAGAAACATGCTGCTTTGAAATTGGAGCAAATTTAAAAAAAAACAACTTTTATTATATGAGCACTGCATCAGTATCTTTAACAACGAAACAAAAATCATTTATCTAATCCAATGTAAGGTGATGTACCTGTCCACCACGCTTTATAAGTGGCACATATTTTAATCCATTCTTATACAACTTTATGCATGCATACATTTTTAACATTTCAAAAGTTAAATTAAGTTATACCAGATGTTAATTTTTGACGGTTTTGGTTGTCCGACGGGTAAAAATAAAACAACTAACAATGATCAATACGTTTCGCAGTCGGAAGCTCATTGATCATTTTTTTTTGTAAATGTGTTTCAGAACTGAATAAACCAGTCAGTATTTGAAAAGCTTCAGATTACTCTGATTTATGTATCAAGTATATATTTGTGGCCATTTTGCAGACACTTTGTCTCATTTTAAATAAGAGGGAGAAATGATTGTTTTGTTTGAAACAGTTTTACATGTAGCTGGGGAAGACGGAACACAGCTCTGGGTATTTTTGTGCAGGGACGACCGATGTCATGATATGAAAATGTTCCCTAGCCGTGTGGAGTTCGAAGTTCAGAATAGGTAGATTTTTAATTGATAAGTATCATCTCACTAAACATTTTTGTCCAAGAAACGTCTAAAAGCTATGTAGAACCTCTGTTGAACCATAATTCAATCATTAAAAAATCATAAGATATTACTTATGTAATTCTATTAAGAATATCAATTATTTATAAAGAAACAATTGAATCGTATAGACTACAATTCATCCCATATTATCTGCCTTTAATTGTCACAGTCCTTATATCTTTATTTTTACATTTACACATGTTTCGAGGTCAAAATGTATCTGTTATGAAAATTACCAATGCATGTATATTAAGAGTTGAATCATATTTATATTTAAACGCACACCTAAGTTTTCGAAAACGTGTTATGCAGCACTTTGAAAATACATTTAAACAGTTTCATTTTAAATTCCAAGTACACAGTTGGAACAGTGTCATTGATAATATGTAAGAAATTATCATTCATATTAGGGAATAAAGAGCAAGAAGGTAGGATCACTGTTTAACCTCTAGATATATTTTCTCTTATTTATAAACTATCAAAGTTGATCATAAATTATATCGCTGATCATCTCAAATTATAATATTTCAAACTGTATTGTACAACCTATTGAGATGGTTAAAAAATATTATAAGTTTAAAACAGGAGTATGCCAATATGAAGCTTATGGATGTTAATTCATGAACACTGAAAACATGAATATTATTTTTAAATAAAGTAAGAAAAAACCCGACATGACGAATTTATTGACTTTTTAATCCAATTTCATTGAAAAAGATATTGATAAATAACTTAGTTCTGAAAATGTTAAATAAATGTAAAACCTTTCCACAGTTAAAAAAAATAAATTTTAAATCAGACTTTGTGGCTTAAAAAGGTTAAAATTGGAGCTAGAATTTATTTTTTCCCAATTTTTGTTGTTTTTTCAATGCTTTAGAACAGTATTTTTAATGTATTATCGATTTTAATCTCGGTTGTCGTGTGAAAACAATCAAGATACATGTCCTGTAATTTTTCAAAAAAAAGCTCGCTCTATAGTTTGTTAACAGGCATTGTATAGTAATTTAACCTTCACTGAAGTCGCCTTTTTATATCTGCTTGTTAACTTTACATATAACTATATAGTTTTAATGTCTTTTGCATCCTTTTTTTGTTTTAAATGCGAAATATTTTATCAAGAAACAAAGAATTGAACGCACCCTTTATTCTTTTAAGTTTACATTTAATTCAAAGTTCAAAAAATGTTAAAGTGTATTGTTCATTAAAATAGCCTATCATAATTCGTGGCAATTTCCCCAGAACAGATCGTGCGACGATGAAACTTAAAATTGAGGGTTTAAATCTCAGTGTTCATGTGCTATTGACACTGCGGGTAACCTAAGTAGGTGCTGAACAGTTGTATTGTTCCTTTGTCTTGGCCGGTTTGTGCCGTCAATGCTGATTATAGGATTTTAAAAAGCAAAATATAAATAGATACGGGTTTTCATGTTTATATTTAAACTTGGAACACTGCCGTTTTCCCAGGTTTATTTAAGACGCCCACCACTTTCTGAAAACTTAATGAAGATTTCATAATACCGATCGATCTGGTATTTTCTGAAATCTAGCGTAGAAAATCAATTCTTTTTTTTAAAATTCCCAATAGATATATGTATAGAAAGAAAAGGAATCAGAAATAAAATTTTATTCGGCTCTTATTTATTTAAATGTTCAATAAAATGACGGCATTCAGGTTAAAAAAAAATCCTGACCAAATTTGTATCATAGTAATGCACTATCCACTGGTTACAAGTTTATTTAGAGGCTAACGGTACATGATACATATATGAACTTATATTATAACGCAAAATTTTATTTACTTATGTAAAAATTAAGAGGAGATGTACTTTCTGTTTACATATAAATGCTTGTGATTGCATTAAAAAAATATTTGCAATTGATTAACTTTAATTATGCTTTATTTGCTTTTTTGCAATGTGACTTGCACCATCTTTTAGGAGAAAGTGTACTTTATTTGTTATGTTTTTATTAATTTATTTATTTTTTTGGAAGGGGGGGGCATATAATTTCATTTCTGATTACAAAAACGGGATGCATACTAGTATCTAGTCGAGTCTATAAATTCTATGATATCTGGTCATCAAACAAACTAAAAACTGTAACATCAATTGAAAAAGAGGTAAAACTTTATCGATTGACCATGCATATTTCAACACAGATTATTTTTTTGGTTTATTCACGCAAAGCAGGTACTTAAATTATTTGCTTTTTTTAATTTTGGTGAATTTTCCTAAACCGCGAAAAAGCAAATATTCCATCCCTGACAAATATTGGTAAGATTACTAGCATCTTGTTTTGTTTACCTACGTACCCCTCTCCCTCTCTTCTAAAAAAACAAGAAAACGACTGCATGGCAGGAAGTACTCGGGTTTCTTAACAGCGTTCAGAAATCTAATGTTTTCTGTTTAAAATATTTAGTATTACAAAAAACAATTATGATTACAAGGGCACCATTTGAAAATGTTATCCGTTCTCGGCAATTTGTTTTTTTCTTGTTATGCTCGGATTGAAATGTTCAAATACCTGTAATAGCCAAACTAACACGCAGCATCTGAATATTACTACATGTACTAAGTATCATAGTAACGGGTTAAGACGTAGACTATTACAAAATTATTTTATTCATCTTTGGAGAGAGAGAGAGAGAGAGAGAGAGAGAGAGAGAGAGAGAGAAATGAAAATTTTTAGCATTATTTGTATGGCAGATGTGAAAATGATGATATATAAATTATAAAGTGTTTTCAAAAAAATATATTTAAAGTACTGTGCCTTTTCTTAAAAGGTGATTGCAAAATCAAACTCAACGAGGAAATGGAATCTGAGACCAAGTCCAACAAACGCAAAAGTAAGTACATCATTAAGTTCTTGTTCGGAAAAGAAAACTAGATTTAAAATGAATAAATAAGTTAAGAAGATGGGTGAATAAGATGACGCAAATGCCCATTCGGTTTAGTCGTGAAGTACAATTTTGGATTATTTTTTCCCAATTAAATCCATTCAAATATATCATAATACAAGTTTGAAAAAGCACAATTTTCAGTTTTTAATACATCTAACAAAAGATAAGAAAAAAAATATCATAAAATGAAATTTTGGAGTTATTAAACCCATAACATTAAAACCCTAGATATATAAGGTTAGCTTATGTCATGTACTCTAACCACTGAGCCATTTCAAACATAACAAAGTGTGTTGTTTAAATAGCAGGTGTGACTTTGGCCACGAATTAACGGACTTGTATTATTTTTTCAAGACGTTCAATTGTTGGGATACAAAATGATATTTGTAATGTACAGTGGGTCATCTCTCCACGTTTTTATTGATTGAAATCGGTTTATTTTCCAATAGCCCTTATTAAGACTATGAGAAAAATATGGAGTACTGACCCACCCTATAAAAGAAAATGCCTCGAATTTCTAAAACATGAGAGTATTTGCAGGTTTTGATACGTATAAGCTTGTTTGAGTTTACAAATTCCAAGCATTGAACATATCCATAAGTTGAAAATAAATGATTTGTTAATTATATATTGTTTTAAATGATTTTTTAAAAATTACAGATTTATTGATACTTTAATTTTTCAGTAGCTTGTCCGACTATGTATGGGCATTTTACACGCCTTATCCACCCGTCTTCTTTATAAGAAATGTATGTTCCATTAGTAATTTACAGTTTTAATATATTTTGATATAAAGGATTAGATGAAGAATCTGACGAATCAAAGCAAGAAAAAAGACCTCGGCTGGACGACACCTTTGAAAAACATGAGGAAACTTTGAGAAACAATAATACAACAGCTGTATCCAAGGCTCCAACACCTATATTAGACAATATAAATGATACAGAATCCAATAAAACTGAAGAAGATGAATCATATCGTTTTATATCTGTATCTGAAAGCAAGAATGGGAAAGAAAATGCAGTTTTCATTAAAATGCCGGCAAAGTCTGATGCCTGTTGCCTGCCTGTTATCGATATTGAAAAGGAAGACGGTGCGATTGAGATGACTGCTAGCGCACGATCTTTATATTCTAAAGATTATCTGAATGACGAGGAAATTCGTAATTATGATGCCAGTATATCCTCTACAATCGTATCTGAATCTAAGAGCGATGATGAATCGAAAGGCAGGGATACCAAAGCAGAGAAAGACGATCTAAAAATGGCATTTAGATAAAAGGTGGTGACATCAAGTTTGATACCATCTATACTTTTCAAGAGGAAGAAGCCAGGCTTGATATCTGCGTTGAAAAACAGATCGAAATTAATCGGCTCGAAACAGGAAACACTAATGAAGGGCTTATTTCACTTGAAGAATTAAATGCTCAAATTGAACAAAGGGATGTATCAGATGCAAATTTGGTGGAAAATGAATGTGAAGATTTAGTTTCCACCACGGAATCAGAAAATCGAAATACTACAAGTGAGGCATCAGTTAATGAAAAAGATGAAGAGAGATTTTTGTATAGGTTACTTAGACCAACCGAGTCTTATAATAAAGGAATTGAACCAAAAGACGTCTATTCGAAAACATCTATAAATGAACACGTTGCCTGCGGATCGTCCGATGGCGTGAAATCAAAATACATATCCTGCTCAAAAACACGCGATGCAATTAATAGATTTGCGTCTTATATAAAACCGGCTTTACGCTCTCATTTACGACACATTGTCAGAATTGACAAAACCAAGCTCGATGACGAATGTGAAATATATGATCTCGCAGAGTATTCGGTCAGAACAAGGTATCTTATATCTAACTCTGCCAAAAGATATTCTCTTGATTATGATGAAGTATTACTTGCACCATCACGTGAAATACCTGTTCGGTGTTTTACAAAAGTTGGAGCTGTCCTGAATGGAAAAATAAATTGGATTGACGATGCGTAATGACTTTTCACAACTGAGAATTGTTTTTAAAAAATAAACAAGAAGACAAAATTGTGTAAAATTTTTAAACATTATATCAAAACGAGAAAGAAAATCCACTTAAACATAATTTTAACACTATTCTTCAAAAGACGGATATTTAAAAAAAAATTTAGTACACACTCAACATCAGACATTGGACATTGTTTCAAGTCCCTAATACATATTTTGAAAACCCGATAATTGTTTGTGTTCTTTTTAGCGACGTTGATTAAGATTTAAGACATAGTACTTTTATTGTGAAAATAAAATAAAAGTATTCTTTGCTATCAGCGTATGCAGATCGGAATAACGATAATGTTTGCTTCAGTTATGAATGAGGGATTTAGAGAAAAAGCAAATTCAAATATATCAATTTGATGGAAGTTTTCCTGTTAATCAATAGAGCATTTTACATGTACGATTCAGTTTCTTTCACTCGTATATTTTAGAACTGCAAGCTGTATTTTCGAAATCACAACTTCCTTTGCGTAAAATTTCTATTTATCACAAACTGGGCGTTATAGTCAACAGATATGTATATTTAAAATACTTAAATTTAAACGTTGTTTGGCTTATGTTTAAAGGAAAAATGTTTATCTTAAATGTCATTTTTTTTTCAGATTAAGCATTTGTGAATACCTTAAATCTACAGAAAAAGCCATTAGAATTAGCTTATTTTCTAAAAATAATGAATTTACACTAAAACTGATTTATTCCATTTTATTTAACACTGCAATGGGTTTATCAGCATGATTTTCGGCTGTTACATATCCGGTGCATACAATGACTAGAAATGAGTATTCATTAAAGAAGCTTACACAGTAAATTAATATTCATTAAAGAAGCATACACAATAAATTAATAAAAAGAAAGCTAAAATAATCTATTTAAACTTTCATCTTCTGTGTATACAAGCAAGAATCGTTTACATCTCCATCTGTGAATGGACTAGAGGGTTCCTCTTTGATCAAAGTATAAATATATCTACATCTATCTATCAATCTATCTATCTATCTATTTGTATATCTTTCTATTTATTTATCTACATACATCTACATATAACACAATCCAAATCAAAAAAGGGAGAATCAAAATTCCTTTTTTTGACCCCGTTTTTCATATCTGCATCCATATACACTCCTTTTTACCAAAAATAAGCCTTTACACGTCAAAGTTCATGGAATTTTCCTGCATCATTGACATTTAAATGCATTACACTGACATTTAAAATGAGTAACGTTCCTCTTATTCTTATAAAAACTTATGAAGCATCAGAGGAACGTTCCTCTTTACCTAAACTAAAATATCTACATTTCATCTGAGGAACGTTCCTCTTTTCACTCCAACAGAAATCTTGACAAGTCATCTGAGGAACGTTCCTCTTTTTACTACAACTGAAATCTTTACGAGGAATCTTGAGGAACGTTCCTCTTTTCTCTTTAACTGAAACCTTTACATGGTACCTGAAGAATGTTCCAATTTCCTACATTTGAAAGTAAAAACACCAATAAGCGAAATACCGGTAATCTTAAATTAAATACGCATTTAAACATGTTATACTTTACGTAAATTTTAAGGATGTTAACAAGTACTCAAGTACTTGACTATCGCTCAGTCCTGATGATGATCAGCTAAAATTTTCTAAGTTGATTACTCGATTTAAAGTAAAAAAGAGTTTGAATTTTTAATATTTTATATCGCGGCATTTTTGGGTAACAATTCAAAATAATTTTTTTTTTTTTTTTTACATTTTTGGTCAGTCTGTTCTGTCGGTGCCCCTTGTGTATTTTTTAATACATGTATATCAATTGGTGTCAAAAATTGATCTTGTATTGTAGATCAAACTATAACTAATTGTTTTCAATAAAAATACATAGGCATGTAATTAAGAATACCTATTTAATATTTCTTTTTATATTAAATATCAAGTTTAGTTTGTAATTGGATTAGATGTTTATATATCTAAAAATTTAACTATATTAATAATTGTCTCAGTCCATATGATTTTATAATTACTAAAAACATAAAGCTCGCATCCATCAAATTCAGGATGGAGTTCCCAAGTAGAGCTGCATTTTCCAGAAAGCACTTTCACTTATTCGGTCTTTGATACATGGTTGACATGAATCAAGGTTTATCTTCTGTTCTGTTTATCTTCTGTTCATACTGTGTGACTGGCTGGATGGCTTTTGAACTTTTCTGTGGCCTCATTGGGGATGTTCAGATCTTCTATAGAACCTATGTTTAATACATATTTGCATTAAAACTCCTCATCGCTAAATAACTTTCTGTTATTTCATTTCATAATGAAGATCTGGTTGTAATGCTTATTTTTGTTAATAACACACAAATTCTTAAACATACATTTAGGTATTGACATTCTTTAAGAAGAAATACCCAGTATATTAAAGGTCACATAAGTTTTTCCCTGCTTAACTTGAAAGAGAGAGAGAAATTAGAGAGATGTAGCACGAGAGAGAGAGAGAGAGATTTGTACAACAAATATTTCTCTTCAGATATATATATACCGATATACCTAAATACATTTAAACATTTACAGAATCCAAGCAGGATAATTAAGCATGAATTTGATTTGAATCTACCAAACATCAATATACTCTTGAATTTCTGCTCTAAGCTTAAAACACATTGGTATTATTGCATTATTTTTTTGGATGGCGACAGATCTTAACACTTCACATCAAATCCCAAAGCTATTGTTATCGGGGCCGGTCATTCTTGGGAGTATGAGAATGGTTCACAGCTCTAAATTAGTTGTTTTAAGCCAGACAGCTGAGCAGATGGAATTTGCATCACTTAAATAAAGCAGGAATTATTAACCACGTCAAACAAGAAAGCTGTATAATTCAGATTCTGTTCATCCTATCAATTTAATGCAAGGGAATACTAGAATTCAGTAAATAAGCTTGATGAGCTTGGTCAAACTTATTTTTGTTTGAAATTTAAAGTAGATCCAGTGTTCTGTGATGTCACACTTTTTTGTAAAACGTTGAATTCTTTAAAAATTGTGCAAGATAGTTTTATTTATTTTATGTGAATATAATCACATGGATGTATTTAGAATTATTGGTAGGTTCAAGAAATTTTCGCACTTAATTTTATACTAAATTTCCAAATTTTTATATATTTTATCTATGCAAAGGGGAAATAACTCTTTTTCTGACTTTTCTCTCAGTTGTATGTCTAAATGCTGTAGTTTTTCTTATTCCAACGATTAATTTTAAAATATTTTTGTAATTTTAGTTTTCTGATAAAGTTGACATTAAAATTAAACAAGAAAAACAATCTTCCTACAAGATTTTGCTTTTAACAAAAAAAAATACATTTTTCTAATGCTAAAATATGCTTTAGTTTATGTTTATCAGGCATCTCAAAAAGTGTGATGACATGTATATTTTTTCTAACAATTGATGACATTTAAGTCTATTAAGTCGAAATCAGTTCGGTTTTTCAACTTTCCTCAGAGAATTTTACGAGTATGGAGCTACCTTAAAAGCATAAATTTTTCAGAATATTTGCTCATCATAAATTCTGACTTGTTATACTAGGACTTTATGTTTGTTTCATCAAAATTCTCTTCAATTTTTTAACATGCTCCCAAAAAATGGGGGGAGGGGGACTCCATGTTTATTTACTTTTTGATATGTAAATTTAAGAAAATTGTTTGCTGTGAGAAAAAGTTAAGGGGGAGGGGTCCCCCTCCCCCCTTCATCCTGATGCTACGTGCCTGCTTGAAAGGGTTGATTAATTTAAAAATAGGGTGTTTTTTTTTTAAAGAAAACACTGCAAATAAATGCATCTTGGCTGATAGAAGAAGTGAGGATAAAAGGCAAACATTTCTGAATGAAACAACATTCCCATGGATGATTTAGCATCAATGTTCCCAAATCTCTTAATTTGCGGTAACTCCTACCCCCTACCCCCCTCCCACGACAAAAAAATAAGATGAAGAAAACACCTAACATTTCTCCCGTAAAAGAAAAGCTAATTTCGTGGAGGGATAGGACAAATCATCCAGTCATTCTTTAATTGAATATTTATGTAGTATTTATTCCTTTTTAAGATATCAGTAATTCTCAAGCATGAATAACTTAATTATCATCAGTGCACTAGCTATAACTATATACCCGCTATCCATCTGCGCGTGCAACCAGATAATCTAAAAAAAAATGTAAAAATTAAAAGTCTACACCAAAGAAATGAATTGAAGAAATATATGTATAATTTGATAGTTCTAATGTTTTCAGTTTAGAAGTAAAGTGGATATATTACAAGGAGAGGACATACATAGGCTATGCCTGTTGTCCAATCCTATTGAATTTATTTCAATAAAACATGTTTAAATAAATTAGAAGTAAAGTGAAAAAGTCTTAATGATACCCGTTATCTAGTATTTTTGTTAAACTTAAATGTGCATATAATTCATTTCAATATAATATAAACAGTCACCGTGTTAAGTTTGTTCCTAAAACATCAATTTACCTGTCTTAAAGTTAAAATTCATAATATACGACTGGAATAGTGAAACGGTTAAGTAATGAATTTTAAGGAAAAAGTTTTCCTAAGATATAACTTAGTCTTAAGTTTGCTTTGCTTCTTACTCCCATTGGAAGAATTACAGTACTTAAGAGTCTTATTGTACCTAAATTAAACCATTTACTCATTTCCCTACCGAATCCTAAGAAAGATACAATTACATTTTTGAATAATGAGTTTTTTAGATTTGTTTGGAAATCCAAGTGTGACAAAGTCAAACGTTCAATTGTGACCCAAAACTTTGCACTGGAGATTTGAAAATGTTAAATTTTAAAAATTTTATAATTTCGCTTAAATGTTCTTGGATCAAAAGAGTGGTGCAAGGGGGACAATCATGGATAAGCATTTTTAAAGCTATCTTTGGTGACATAGGGGTTGGTTTTTTAGAGTTTGGTGATAATTTTATTAAAAAACTTATAGAACAATGCAATAATATATTTTGGAGAGATGTCTTTGATGCTTGGCTTAATGTTATGAACGTACACTCTAACCAGATTTCTGATTCTAACAATAATATAATATTTTCTCCAATATGGCATAGCTCAAACATCAAAGTAGAGAAGAAGTCTATGTTTTATAAAGAATGGTACAAAAAAGATGTAAAAACTGTTAAAAACTTTTTTCATGATGATGGGTCATTTTTATCAAAATCTGAATTTGGAAAAAGATTTCATTTGAACAAAGTATGTTTTACGCAATATACAGTACCCGCAACGTTATTTTTTTACAATCCTATCCTATCGTATCGTGTATCAATCCTATCGTATCGTGCGTGTATACTGTTCTATCGTGCGTTAATTCTATCCTATCGTGCATGTATACTGTTCTATCGTGCGTTAATCCTATCCTATCGTGCGTTAATCCTATCAGGTTTATCGTTTAATTTCAACAATTCTTCCGTTTATCCTATCGTGTTAATCGTTTCGTGCTTTTTATAAGCAAGTAAATTTATTACTAAGTTGCAACTCGTTCGGTGCGCCGTATACGAATATTAGCGAACAAAAATTGTAAAATCCTATCCAACTTTCCGTCAGGATACTAATTTTTAAATTTTGTAGAACAAAATTAACCAATATTATATATAAATCATATCTGTTAACATTGAAAATGAAATGAAAGTTTTTAGGAACAAGGTAACATATTTACCCGTATATCGAATATATTAAATCGTACGCAGAGTGTATACCTGCGTTAACATTAACTTTTATGCAATATAATTTTGTTGCATCATATTTTACAGAAAAAAAACTATTCATGATATAATTTATATTTAATTAAAACCTTGTATTTTGAACCCGTTATTTTCCGTGTGATATTTAATTTCAGGCTGAAATGTTCTTGGCAATCAGCTAGGGTGTGTGGTAATGATAACAATGTTAACAAATTGTACGCGGAATGTGTATCTGCGTAAATATTTATTTAACTTGTCTGTAATAATTCGTTTTTAAAGCATCATTTTCTTATACAGAAAGAAATGTACTTAAGATAGATTTTATATTTACTTTATACAAGTATAATTAAACCCGCTAATTTCAGAGTGATTTAATCTCGGGCTGAAATACTAGCGGCGATCGGCTAGGGTGTTCGGTAATGGAAACAATTTTAACAATACAAAAAATTTATTGATCATTCAAGCTCATAATTTTATTTGAAAAAAAATTAACAGGTCATTTTATACATTCTATAAATGATGCAGCGATGATTAACAACTCGGCAATTGTTACTAAAAGAAATTCCACGTAAATCTTTATTTGTACGTGTTCTCTCTTAAATTCTGCCATTATCAGTTTGTTCGTAAAAATCGTTTAAAGCGATCTTACGTTTATCATGAACATCGTTTATCCTTTCCTATCGTGTATCAATCCTATCATATCGTGCGTGTATACTGTTCTATCGTGCGTTAATCCTATCCTGTCGTGCGTGTATACTGTTCTATCGTGCGTTAATGCTATCCTATCGTGCGTGAATCCTATCCTATCGTTTATCTTGTAAAAAATAACGTTGCGGGTACTGTAACAGCATAATTAGTGCTGTTCGAAAGTTTGTTAAAGACTCAAATTTTTCAAAGGAGAACTATGTCAATTTTGTTGGTCCTTTTTTACCCTTTTACTGTGTTGAATTACTTTTGTACAAGAAATGCACTAAACCTATTTATAATTTAATCAATACAAATGTCCAATGTATTATTCCAAACTCATTCATTCGATGGAATTCAAAAATTGTCATGAAAGGCTACTCCGAACTAATTTTACAGGATATTTTCAAAGTATGTTTCAAAGTTACAACAGATACTACTGTACAGTGGCTACAATATAGAACTCTACATAAAATTCTTCCTGTAAAATCGTATCTAAAAAAGATAAAAATAGTTGATAATGATATATGTTCTTTTTGTAATAATGAAGTTGAAACTATTGAACATGTATTCACATCCTGTTCCTTTGCTTTAGATTTATGGAGTAGTTTAAGTATGCATATATATCATGCTGTTTCAAAAAGAGTTGGCTTTAATGAGTATAACATATTATTTGGAGAGACTCCTCCTTCTAATTCTAACTTAGTCATCAACTTTTTGATCCTGTATACTAAACAATATATTTTTCAATGTCTGTACAACAAAAAAGTTCCAATATTTGCAGGTCTACTATGTCACTTAAACTTTAGATATGAAATTGAAAAATGTGTTGCTATAAGAAACTCTTCTTATGATAAACATAATGATAGATGGTTTGAATGGAAAAATCTTTTTCTTAATATTTAACTTCAAGAGCTTTAATCATTTCAGTTTATGCAAAATTGTATCAACTTGAATAGTTTTAAAAAATTATGAGATCATGACTTGTATGTATGTGTGTATGAATGTGTTATATGTACAGTGTATTATAAAATAAAAAACTGCAAAAAAAAAAAAAAAAAAAAAAGTTTGCTTTGTGAAATGGGCCCCTGTGCACTCATTAGATTAATCCTTTCACATTTGTACAGGTCCCAACTGTGTGCATGATAATTCATTTCGGCAGGTTAATCATATATTTAATATTTAACTTTTTCTTAAATAGAGCATGTTCCTATTCCATATGACCTAATATCTGTTTATGATTTTCCTATTTACAAAGTCTGATGTTGTAAGATCTAAAACTCACATCATGTAAATGGAGTTAATAGTGTTACTGAATTCATTTGTCCCAAGAGGGCCATTTTCCTAGCAATGGCGTTGATAAGCATTTGTAGGGGAAATTGATAACCTGTAAAATGAGAAGTGGCTAGCAGATTACACTGTTTCAAAAGAGCCTTGTGGGAGTAGTCCCAGAAGGACAGCTATAGTGTGAGATTAATTTTAGATTAAGAATAACAAACCTTAATCTTCAAGCATCTTCCATCCTGATCAAGCTGTCCAAATTAATGCTCCCCATCCACTAGACCAGCAAACAATTCAAATGCAGTGATTTCAAATCAAAATCCACGAGGCAAAATATTTTGTCACTGCCAATCATCACTACCTAAAACATTACATTGTATTATGATGATGTTTTAATTTTGCACATCATTTTCAAAATTGGATGATTACAATAATTTTTTAAATATCAGATAATCAAGAATTTTGTATCATTTTAATTTAAATGCTTTAGATTTGCAATTACCTTGATTGTAGTAAATTAGCAGAAGAGCAAAAGAAAGTCAGTTATTTATTTTAAACGTTTGGATATAATAAAAGTATTTATTATCTTGATGCATGCATCCTGCAAAGTTTGCAACTGCAATTTCCAAACAATATTTCTGTTCTGCTTCATAAAGTACACATGCAACGTTGATCTTAAATTAAATTTGCGACCACATTTTGCATCTGCTCCTAAAGCAGTGATCTGCTGTTGAAAGCTCTCAAATTTCACACAATTACTTTTATTAGCACACCCCGAACATCTTATCAGCATCCAGTTAGTGATTGACATCTGATAGAGGACCTTAGCATGTGCATGTAACAACAAGTTGTTACTAAGCTTGAAATGGCCGGCGGTGACATTAGCAAACCAAATGAAGCAGAGGAATATGGGCTTTAGGTCATGACATTTCTATTGACCATGCATGCTGAGAAGTTATTTACAGAATAATATACTGGAGTATTTTGATATTAGATATTTTGTAGTTGATAAACATGAGGTACTCCAAGAAAGCCAAAAAGTGAGTTGTTTCTTTTTTTTACACCTAAAATATCCTACTTAATACCTGAGGTAGATTTGTAGATTTATCAAAACTACGAGTACACTATTGAATTATAGCTCGTGTATGTTGTGATTTTATTAGGAAGGGCGTGGGGGTAATTGTTAGCTAGTGTAAGATATAATTTACATGTATATTAATATAATGATTGCATTTCATATGAGAACTGTAACTCAAATTTTACATCCTAATAATGTTTGTTACTATCATCCAGCTCAAAGATTTGACAAATGCAAATTTCTGGTAAACTGATTGTTTTCTCAAAGCTTAGGTCCTAGCTGTTACACCAAATTGCATTCCCCCAGAGTTTTACGATACTGTTATATTTCTGGAATTGCTATGGATTCACGGGGAAATTCAAAAAACATTGTACAGTTGTATTTTCAATGTTTACAAGGTGAAAATGTGACAGTTGACCAAGGGATATCTACTCAGCTCCTGCAGCGTGTAACTGCATTCTTACAAACTTTTACTAACAAATGACTGCGCTCCAACTGAGTGCATGCTCATAATGTGCTTTGAGTTGTGACCTCGAGTTTACGGTGTGTGTGTATATGTGCACCCTTTTTCATCAGTCCTTATATTACTTAACCAACATCATATTGTTGTTTCAGCGGCTTTTTCATTCATTCTTTATTTCTTTAAGCTTTGCAGCTCATCAGATTTTACAAATTAAACATATTTAAGTACAGAAGTGGGTATTTTACAGGAGACCCTATTACATTGTACATACATAAATATGAAAAATTGACATAAGTAAAGGCGAAAAAATAAAGAAGAACAACATCTACCCTTAATTAGATATATCGTTTCTTAATTGCATACTATAATAAATGTATTTGCCGAGGTTACACATATCTTTAAAATTTCGTTATTAAACAATTGCAACAGCTTGAACATCGATGGTTTCTCATAAAAATACTTTTTAATGTATTTTTGACGGTATTCAATATATACTGGACACACTAAAATAAAATGGAATTCATCTTCAACATAATTTTTACATGAAAGGCAGTTCCTTTGGGCTCTTTGTGTATTATTGTACCTTCCAGTTTCGATAGCTAAACGATGAGAGGACAATCTTAATTTTGATATACATTGTTGAAATTTTACAGGAATTGACTTTCTAAGGTAATATTGAAGATAAAATCCATCCGATAAATATTTATAAAAATGACATTTCTGCGAATTTTCTATTTTACCAAAATACCTGGCTAAAATCTTGTTTAGCCAGGTCTACGATTCGTTGATTTATGACTTTTAGAGTTAGTGAATCAATTGTTTGTTTATTCCAAACTTCACTGAACCCAATTTCATTTAAAATTTTCTTTACATCAGAAGCCCAATTTTTGTGTCCATGTAATTCGCAGTTAATGTACATTTCTTCGTAACACTTTTGTATAATACAATTATTACTACACAACACATCCTTCCAAAATTTTAAAATTGAACAAAACCTTTTTGTAATAAGAGGTATTCTACCTAACTCTGCATACACAGCAGCATTAAATGAAGACCTTTTCACACCCAGGGTTTGCTTACAAAAATCAAGGTGGAGTTTTTCAACATTGTTACCTTTATTATAGCCCCAAATTTCTGAAGCATAATTAATAATGCCACCAAAATAACAATCAAAAAGCGATAATAATGTTTCATGATTAAGTATCATGCCTCTATTATTTTTCCTAAATGCAAACATTGCCTTTCTACCCTGGTCAGATAATTGCTTTTCAGTTTTTGTAAATTTAGTATTGTACTGGAATATTATTCCCAAATAAGTAAATTGTTCCACGATTTCTAATACGTCATTACCAATACACCATTTTTCATTACACTTGATTTTGCCCTTATTTCTAAAAACTACAATTTTTGATTTTTCAACATTTATACACAAGTTCCAAGTTTTGCAATAATGTGACAGTTCATTTAAAAGTAGTTGTAGACCTTCAACAGATTCAGAGAAAAGTACCACGTCATCTGCATACATTAGTAGAAACAGATTTAATGATAATAATTCGTGCGGTATGCATCCAGATTTTAAAAAAATCATTTCAAAATCATTTACATATAGGTTAAACAAAATTGGAGATAACACTTCACCTTGCATAAGACCAACATTGTTACAAGAATAATCGCTTAAGTGCCCATTCACGACAACACAAGATTTAACATCATTATATAAAGCTTTAATAACATTTAACAATTTACCCTGGATGCCCACTTTTGATAACTTTAACCATAATTTAGATTTATCAATTGAGTCAAAAGCTTTCTTGAAGTCGATAAATGCACAGTACAATCGTTTCCGTTTGCACAAAGTATTTGTTATAATAGAATGGAGAGCAAATATTGCATCTTGTGTACCACAATTAGGTTTGAATCCAAACTGGGCATCCGTAATTACATCGTTTGTTTTCGACCAATCTAACAGTCTGTTGTTTAATATAGATGTAAACAATTTAGCCATATTGCTAACCAGACTTATACCTCTATAATTGTCAGGATTAGTACAATCACCCTTTTTATAAACAGGTACAATGATGGAAGAAGACCAACTTTTAGGAAAAAATCCAGTATCTAGTATACAATTGAATAGACTGTATAACAAAGGCAACAGATGCTGCTGAAAATTAATAAAATATTCTTCCAGAATACCATCTTCCCCATGGGATTTTCCCCGCTTCAAATTACTAATAGCTTTTCTAATTTCATCTTCATCGATTTCCTTATCTAATTCATAAAATACACACTCATCAGTTGTTTGTTCACAATTGGTATCAAAACTTCCATCTACATTGATAATTTTTTTAAGATGATCAAAAAAAATTTCGATAGGAACATTTCCCACTGATTTTGGCTTTTTCCTGAATTTGGCAAAAAATTGTCTAGGGTTGTTTTTTTTCAAAATGTTTAACCTGTTACCTTCAATTTGTTTATACGACCTCTTTAGCTTTGCTTCTAGTTTCTTGTATGTACGTTTCTTACTAACTAAATTCAAGTGATTTTGGGCATTTTTGCAAACATTGAATGTACGTATCGCTGTAATATAATCTCTATATAAAGACTTTAGATTTTCATTAAACCAGGGTTTATCGTTCGTAGACAGATAAGTAGAATACCTTGACCTTGTATTAGCTGGTTTGGACTGGTTACTATTTTTAGAACTTACATAAAAAAAATTGCCAATATCTTTACTCAACATGTCTGTAATATTTAACATACATTCATCTAAGTCACTTTGGAAAGTAACTTTTTCGAAATCCACAAAGTTACATGTGCCCTCTATAGAGTTAAAAAAAATCGTTACATGAATCAACATAAGAAGAATCCCATCTGAAAACATTTCGAGTTCTATAGTAGCTAGACGTATCACAAGGGTCTAGCAGTGTAGTACATTTAAATTCAATATGTAGCGGTGCGTGGTCTGAGAAAGTGGTAAAATTCCAGACAATGAATTTACTAATAAAATCAAACATATCATATGTAGTTAATAGATAATCAATTGTGCTGAGTCCGCGAGCGCCGTTGAAAGTGTAGTCATTGGAATGTCCTCCACTGTGCCGACCGTTAACAATGCGCAAGCCCGTAGATTTACACAATGACAATAGACGCTGTCCGTACTCATTGTGACCTAGATCTGGGTTAACCCTTTCAGTCAGCTGATTGTCGGAGCTATATTGTAAGTTGTTGTCCAGTACAGACTCATGCACCTGATCATTCACAATATAGTCAGGCAAAGTTTTTGTTCTGCTATTAAAATCGCCAAATAAAAAGATATCACCAATAGACATGTAGTAACTTAACTGATTTTCTAATTCCATAAACAAATCTATATCCCTTTCTTTTAAGAAAGTTGAATTACTAGGTGGAAAATAAGTAAATGCAATATAAATATCTTTTGTATGATTACAAAAACTCTTATCTATCTTAAGCCAAACAATAGTATCATGTAAAGACTCCACATAGGATATAAACGGAGTATAAACATTTCTTATAAGCACTACTGTTCCCCCGCCCTGTGATTTTCCTGATTTCCTTGGAAACACAAATGACTGAACATTTTGGTCACTGATGTTGAAATCCTTTCCAATCCAACATTCCGAAAGACAGATTATGTCGTATGTACACAGAAATGATTTGAAATTTCTCTCACCCCATTTGTTTTCGAGACCTCCATGTATGTTCCATGCTATTATGCGCTGTCCTGTTTGGTTCTCCTGACCCCTCTATTTCCCTCTGCCGTGTTTTTGTCCTCTTCTTCCCGATGCCTATGGTTGGGTTGGCGTTGCCTTCATCTGGACAGGACCATGATCGTAGTAAAGTTTTCCGTCGATGAATAATTTGTCCCTCGCTAAAACAGCCTTTTGGTTATTTTCCTTGGCCCTTTTATAAATTGGCAGCAATTTTTTCCTACGCTCTTGCATTTCTTTCGGGAACTGTTCCCATATGGATATATGCGTGTCTTTGAGCTTGTATGAACATTTGCGGACCATTTACCGGTGTGGAAATCTATTAAATTTTACAATGATTGGACGTGGTTTGTTTTTTTTTTTTCGACCCAAGCCTGTGAGCCCTTTCAAATAGGATTTCGGATCTGATTTCTAATTTTGAAGCACACAAGGACGTAATAATGTCTTCACAATTTTCCTGTTCTCCTGATTGGGCCTCTTCGATACCAAAGAACAATAAGTTGTCCCGCATTGACCTACATTGCATATCTAGGACACTTTCCGTTATACGCACATTTTCTTGAAGGGACTGATCTAGGGCCATTTTCAGATCCGAAAGCTCAGTTAGAGCTTTGGAAGTATTTTTTTCGTTATCCTCCAATGATTTGGAGATGAATTCCTGGCTTTTTTCGACTTACACTACACGGTTACTTAAACCCTTTATTTCTTTTTTCATGCTTGAGAGTGTAGTGTCAATAGTGTCTAATTTCTGGTTCATGTTTTTCAGCTGGGTAACTATATCACTAACCCATTGGGGGGTAACCTGGGGAGTGTTCGACTGTACATTCTGGGGTTGGTGCTGCATATGAGTTTGCATCGGTGCATGTGCAGATTGTATAATTGCATTGTCTGTAGTTGGTGATAGGTGAGGTTACCTACTTGCTGTATGGGCTGTACGGACTGGGACAGGTTATCATTGGGATATACTGAATGTGTGCAGCCCCCTTGTTGTGTAGTCGCCATCTTGCCCTGAGTTGACGATTTTGTCCTTTGTTTCTTTTTCTTCGGTGGTTTTGATGACGACGGTGAACTCAAATTCATAGGAACAGAGGATGATACTCTGAAATACTCACGTATCAATGGTGTATCACCTTTACCTTAACCTTTAACTTAACTACGCTATATTTGGTATGAAATTCCTCGTACGTCGTACTCCGGTAAAAAACACGTCCACCGCCATACATATCACGTGACATAAAGTTTTTGATTTTATATTTAAAATTGTTAAATTATGAGCTGCAAACCCGCTATCATCAGGAGTAATTTTGCACACTTGTCAAACAAGTAATTTAATAAGTGACATAATTAGCATGTCTTCTAAATTTCAATTGTGCTTATTAGCTACAAGTGCAATAGGGGTTTTAGTGAAAATCATCCCTGCAATAATAATCACCGCAATGTATCATATCAATTTGCATCATAATAGATATTAAAAATAAAATCAGGATTTTCCAGTAAAATGTTGACAATCGCACATCGATTATTTACAATTTTATTATAATTTAAGCAAAACTTTTTAAAGTCCAATTGCACAGAAGACGAACAGACGGATAATCGGACGGACGGACAAGGTGATTCTTATATACCCCCTAAACTTTGTTTGCGGAGGGTATAGAAACAATAAACTTAAGGTCAGTCGCGGGTTTACGATTTTGCGCCCTCTGCACAGGGTATTGCACAATACTTAAAGGAAATAGTTTTAATTTTGTAAAACACAAATGCAGAGTAAAATGTTCAAATATTCAGGTTATCATGTAACGTTTTTATATTTTTAAAATTTACTTATCATTAAAATTATTTTTAGAAAAGTGAATCCTTAGAAAAATGTTCAGAAGTATTTTAATCATTTCGCCTCTTCTAGATCTTCAAAATTGATGTTATCCACCTCGAAGTCAACATCTTACGATGACGTCAGTTGAGACTCTGAGTCTCCTTAAGAATGATTAATTAGTTTACTTTTGGTTTGTCAAAATCGTTGTTTCAATTTGTCTTTTATTAGTTTTACAAAGAGGATTGTTGCTAGTCACATTTTGCATAATGATTAAAATACTAAAAAAGGATATGTTTTGAAGTCCTGGGGTGAGAAGTAAACATTTTGTTAAATGAAATGAGGAACGTTCCTCGAATGCATTGTAAAGATTTCAATTTAAGGAAAAAGAGGAACGTTCCTCGGATGCTTTATACAGATTTCATGTAAAAAGTAAACAATCAACTTGTGAAAGATTGTACGTTCCTCAGATGCTTTATGTAGCTTTCAGATGAAGTGAAATGAGAAACGTTCCTAGATACAGTGTAAAGATTTCAAGTCAGGAACGTTCCTCAGATGCTTTGTCAGGATTTCAGTTTATATAATGAAGTGAAAAGAGGAACGTTCCTCAGATGACTTGTCAAGATTTCTGTTGAAGTGAAAAGAGGAACGTTCCTCAGATGAATTGTCAGAATTTCTGTTGAAGTGAAAAGAGGAACGTTCCTCAGATGAATTGTGAAGATTTCTGTTAAAGTGAAAAGAGGAACGTTCCTCAGATTCTATGTGAAGATTTCTGTTGAAGTGAAAAGAGGAACGTTCCTCAGATGAAATGTAGAGATTTTAGTTTAGGTAAAGAGGAACGTTCCTCTGATGCTTCATAAGTTTTTATAAGAATAAGAGGAACGTTACTCATTTTAAATGTCAGTGTAATGCATTTAAATGTCAATGATGCAGGAAAATTCCATGAACTTTGACTTGTTAAGGCTTATGTTTTGTAAATATGGGTGTAAATGGATGCAGATATGAAAAACAGGGTCAAAAAAGGAATTTTGATTTTCCCTTTCTGATTTGGATTGTGTTATATGTGAATTGACTAGAGGGTTCCTCTTTGATCAAAGTATAAATATATTCACATCTATCTATCTATCTATCTATCTATCTATCTATCTATCTCTATCTATCTATCTATTTGTATATCTTTCTATCTATTTATCTACATGTATCTAACTATAAACATGAATCTATATATTCATTTTCTTTTGGTATGAAAACAAAGCAAATACAGATTATATGAAATCAAAGAACTTCTCAATACATTTACCATGATCACAAACAAACCATTGTTAATCATTCGGTTTTAAAGAAATTTATAAAAGATGAAAGAATATAGAGAAAGCAATACTCTTACATCACTACATGGATAACACGAAGCAAAATTAAAATATTTAATTGTAATTGTTGAATTATAAGATAATGATGCTTAATTTTATATAGATGTTTCATCTACACTGGATTCAAATTTTTTTTAATATAAAAAGTAATTCAACTAGAACTTTTCTAAATTGTTCATATACATTGCAGAACATCTTGCTAGCAGGGGACACTAAAGTTTGTTTTACCTGAACAAGGGTGATAAGTGGTATTAACACTTTTTTTCCAACATATCTTGTTTTTTACATTGAGCATCTTTTAGTTGAAAAAAAATTGAAGAAAATAGGAAATAAGATTAGCTATAGAGATTCTAAGCTCCTGTTATACATTTTAAAGTTTGAATGATTACATATCATAATACATATGCATATCTACAAATAAGTACTTCTAACATTAGTTGGTATTATTCAATTTTCACATTTTGAAGCTGCTCAATATTTTTGTCCCGATTTCCAGACCAATAATATAAAGAAAGACATTGATTAGTGTACTGTCAGTTATCGATAATCTACAATCAATTAGATTCAGATTTGTTCAGTCTTCTTTGTATTACAAAATAATGAATAAGCTGTATTTTTTTTACTTATTTGCCTAAGGGGAATAAATTACTTGGTTCCAGAAAATCTAAATTTAAGATAATCATGATTTGCAAAAATCATGCAACAATAGCTTTTATTATACTTTTATGTTAAATACTGAAATCTGATTGGTTAAAACGCAGTTGATAACCCGTTTTATTACCCTCAGCGTTAAAACATACTTAGCAACGGGTAACACAACGAATTGTTACATGCGCGTAAATTACGCGCGTACGGTTCACCACAGAATTCACGTCATTCCAATATAAAAGCAGTAAAGTTTTCTTTGAAATTAAGACAATCAGTATAATAAAAAAGAAAGTGCCTGTTTAGGAGGGTAAGAGTTGAAATTAACACCCCTCGAAAACCATTGTCAACCTCCGCTTCGCGTCGGTTGACAATGATATTCTGGGGGTGTCAATTTCAACAGTTACCCTCCCAAACAGGCACTATTTATATAAAAGGATTGTATTTGAAATTCTTACTTTCAAATAAACCTATAAAAAAGACACCCAGATTACATCAAAAGATTACAACAGATGTGATAGAAAAAACAACAGATTGTTCACGTTAATTTTGATGTCATAAGAGAATGATAAGTTTAACAATAAGTCTAAATTTTTTTATAAAAATTAAAAGCTCTTTATTGATTGTTAAAAAAGAAAACGCTTTCGCAGCCTTAGCCCACAACCAATTTAATAAACATGAGTCAAACTAATTCCAACAACAATTGTTAAGTTCTAAAAAAAAACAACAGTTCAGCATAGACAGTCATTTATTTATTATTCATAAAGATGACAAATATCATGTGGATGCATCATATTATTTCAGTATAACGCAAATTTCATTTTCTACATACTATTTTTGTTGAAGTATTAGACTATCAAAGACATGCACTTTGTTTAATGTTTATTAGACACATTTAACTAAGACATTTTATGGAAAGCGATAACTTTTCGAGAGCCTTTAGTTTACATTCATTTCATTCAATGACTTTGATTTCACCAGTGATAGTCACTGCTGATGTAGGTTTGATAGGTGTTTTCAGGTTGTGATACTTTTAGTTCTTGATAGTGAGATGGGTCAACAGTGGTAGCAGTCTGCTCTGTTTTTGATCCAGACCGCTTAGAAAAATTTTCTTCATTTGTTGTGGACTTCAGTTTCACGATTTCTTTCCTGTGATAAAAATATGAATTATATCAGTATGAAAAGAACAAATATCCAAGAAGTTAGATTTTGATCTCAAAAATCAAAATAAAAACAGCTCTTGTATATGTGCTTAATAATTGCAACAAAACGTATTTTATTTCATACCGTCGACTAAGGAACATGGCAAAAAGAAATATGATGTTGTTGACAAGGGATATAGAGAAGGCAGCAATCCAAAATGTACAAGCAGATACGTCGGTCGTAAATTCAACATTCCGCAGACCATCTGTACAAAAATACTTTCAAGCCTTAATCAACTATAACAGATTTTTTAGAACTGATTTAAGCCGATGGTTTTTACATATTTTACCATATTTGCCATCACACAAACACTTGAATCTATCACATGTTTGGTTAATGCATTGCCCACTACAAGAATACAATTTTCTCCATAGGAATGATTACATTCTGAAAAATACATTTTGTTATTTATAGCTGATTGTTGTATAGGGCTTTTGAAATTTGTTGTATCATCACGATGATATTACTTTTTCATCGGAAATCTATGAAAACTCTAACATCATTATCACCTATTGAACAGTCATGACCCCTCCAACCAGCCGTACAGGAACACCGACCATCTGTGTGTCGACATGTCTTACAGTGTGGCCAACAGGGAAAAGAACAGTTTGTTCCAAAATACCCAGGCTGGCAAGCTGTAAAAATTAAAACGAAAGCATTAGAAACAATATGATCAAACAATTACAAGATAAGTTCAAAATGATTATCTATATTTTTGATGTTTAACGTTTAATTAATGATTTTCCACTATAATATTTTAGTTCAAATCTTACAAATGTTGCAATGTCGTCCAATATACCCGTCCATACACCGTCGGGGACATATTCCAGTAATATGGTCACAAGCTTCATTGTTTATACAATTTCCGCTACATCGACCTCTGCATTTCATTCCAAAATATCCAGAACTACATTCTACATTAACAAAAGTCAAATTATTTAATGATATCTCTATTGAAATCAAACCTTATTTATCTTTTGCTTGTTTGTTTGCTTTATTAAAGTGTTTTGAGATTGGTGTAAAAATCCTCGTCAACTTGAAATTGTGACTAAATTTCATGTAGACAAACAACCTTATTTTACATTAAAAAAAAAAAAGAAGAAAAAAAAGTTCATGAGATTAAATGAAATGTAAATTAGCACCTTTAAAAGTCCATGCTACTTCTTTGAACAATTATCTACACATTAGAACAACATATTTTCTCTTATATTAGTACCTATGCTACAGTCTCTGTTGGTATATCCCGGGTCACACCCCTTGTCACAGTGACCATGTTCTTTGTTACAAAGAGAACCATTCATACAGTGACCACTACAGTTGTTGACACAATTTTATCCGTACTTCCCGTCATCACAAACTATATAAGACAAAATAAATGTGAAAATATCTTATACCTTGCCAATTAACTCTAGTTCAGTACTGGTAACTGTTTTCAGCAAACTGACATCCACAGAAACATTAATCTTAGTTAATGTCCTCCTTTCTATATTATCAAAAACAGTCTGCTGAAATTTCATAAATATGTTTTGCTTGTTAATTCTTTTTAAAGAAAAGGTACCATTATTACAAACTATTCCTGTCCACCCAGCTTCACAACCTTTATCACACTGTCCTGTCACGTGGTTACAAGTAGTGTTATCTCTGCAATGTCCTACACATTGCTGACTACAGTTATCGCCATACCACCCTTCTCGGCATGCTAAAAAATATCTAATGATTTTCAATTTTCAATTTTAAATAACTGAGATAAACATTTTCAAATCACCTATATTACATGCTATGTTATATAATATATTTCTGCAAATAGGAAAAAAGCATTAAATTTGTAATATAAAACTCTAAAAGAAGCTAAAATATATGATTTATTTAGAATCCTACTTGTGTTACAGTATAACCCCGTCCATCCAGGCTGACACCCAAAACAGGTTCCCTGCTGAATGTGACATGTGTTGTATTTACAGATGGTGGGACATAGGATGTCACAGTTACTGCCATACATGTCAGTTTCATTACATCCTGTGTTGAAGTAGTAGAAACATAGAAAAGACATACGCAATGCACGCTCATTAGAGTTATGTTAAAATTGAACAGTAAAATGGGTCAACTGAGGACTTTTTTGTTTCTAGTTGACAAAAAAAAAATTAATTGTGTGACGATAATACATGTATAGTGTAAATTGAAAACATATATATTTCAGTCAAGTATTGCAAAACAAAACTTTTTCTATAATATAATTATATATTATATAGTGTTATTGTGTCTCGTGATTTTAAAACTAAAACCACGTAATCAAAAATAAATCGTTCAGATCAAATAGTTTCCTTATTAAACATATTAATTACCTCAGAAAGTACCTATTTGGACTTACAAAAGTCAGTAAAAAACATCATCAACAGAAGTATATATAATATAATTTTACCAATTTGAGATATACCTAGTACAATTACTTCACACAGTTCAGTATACACATTATGCAATTCGTATCCAGCAGGGTAGGTAACTCCATTAAGTCGTTCATTGTAAAAGATGACGTAACGTCCGTGTTCTGTACACGTGGTTGTAAAGTTCAGGGGAGGTAACTGAGGGCCGTCCTTGTAACATAAAGTGGAATTCTCTCTGTCACTTATTGTTGATAATTCTGTGTTAGATATATACAGAGAGAATCCGGCAAACCACCCGCGTTGTGTTTTTTCTACAAATATAAGCAATATAAAAAGATCACTGTTCATCACAAAGAACTCAATCACGGTATATCGATGTACATAATTTTCCATTAGGTGTAAATTATAGGCCTATCTTAAAAAAAATCACTTTGCTGAAAGATATTAATTGAATTTCCCTACAAAACTGTGTAAAAATATTGAATTTTTAAAACAGGTAATGCTAAAACACCTACTGAGATTAGTAGATGGTTAGAAAAAAACAGAATTCGTTCAAAAACTGCTTGTTATAATTTTGAGAATTAATGCTGCTACCTATTCAAATGAACTGAATGAACTGATGTGTATATATATCGAAGAAAATGTATTAACCAAAATATTTCATATCAAATCCAAATTAAAATATATCAGAACAGTCATGATTAAGATATCAAGGGCAAAGTATAGCATCTGATGTTTTGTATCTTAGTCAAAGAGAAGCAATTCGGTCACGAGGAGTATGTTTCTGGGTTTTTGGGGGTTGTACGTGTACATACTGTCACCATTTTTAAAAAATGTGTAAATACTGTAGATGTTGTGTACTCTTTTAAGATCCACTACCCAAAACACAACATGAAACTGAGGTCCATAACCAATGGCCCGTGTCTTTGTACAGGTATCTGTATTTCTATCAACTGCATTATTCGCCGAATAACGTGAGCTCGGGGGTGGATATGTATGGGATTGAATATTTTTCCAACGGAAAGATCATCTGAATACAATAAAAAAAACAAAATGTTACAAGATACATCCATCCTATCTTTCACACATGTTATTCGAAACCATACATGTACATGCAAGAAAAACCAAATATTTGCCGTAAAATAAGAATGAATCAACTGAGAAAAAAATTTAAGGTGATTAAAAATCGTGATTTCTACAAAGTATCGAAATATATTCATAAATATAAAATCTAAAGAATAAATTCAGAAACGCCAATATGATTATTGATTTCTGCACAATATTGTATGTTTGAAATATAGTTTATAAACAGTGATCTCCGTTATTACAAATAAAGGCTTTGTAGCATGAATTGGTGCCGTTGTCAATTATCTTCCATATAACAGACTTTCTAGATGTACCATCTTAATCAACATTGGTTCCTCTCAAATACTAAAACCCAAACCCTTCTACCTCAAAAAAGGAAATCAATAGCCTATAATTAATGAATTATCCACTTTTTTCAATACATAATGCGCTTTTAAAGGGACATGATCACAGATTTGGTTGTTTTTTTTCAATTTTGATGTTTACAATGCTTTAGTAAAGCCTTTTTAATAGGCAACAGAAATTTGAGTGACATTCGTTAAGTTTTGAGTAAGTTACAGCGCTTACACTCCTTTGCTTTGTAAACAAAGTTTTTAATTTGTTAGTGGGTTTTTTTTTTCACATCAAAGTAAAGATAGGCAATTCAGCTTAAAAATTTGTTACAGATATACTTAACCTATGAACAAAAACAAAGGCCACGAGCTTTGTTTACCTGTCAAAAAATTTAGAGCTCTGTATCTAGCTTATAACTCAGTGACAGTCACTGATTTTTAAAAGGTCATTTTATAATTAGAAATGCACTCCAAAAGCATAGTAAATAACACAAAAATGAGTCTTTAAAGCACTTGCCTTAATGTAGAAAAGAATTAAAGAAAACACTTGTTTTTCCCCATTCTTTTAACTTTCCTATGTACACTATATTAATTTGTCGTCACGCTTTTAACTTTTATTCCAGAGTCAGCAGTTGACCTTGAAATTGAACTTTTTGTCGTTATGCAAATACGAAGTGAATATGTTTATGTTGTAGTGAAACGAAAACACTGATCCATCGAAATGTAATGGCCTGACTTCCCTAAGAATGAACTGGCACATGGATATATAGGTCAACTCAGCTTGCAACTGAGGCAGTCTGGATACGAAGCACAAAGGCAACACATTGGAGAATCCTGAGTAGCTAACAAGAGGCCAACGGGCCATATCGCTTACCTGAGTAACACTAGGCATGAAAAAATCAGCTTAATAGAGTCATAATATAAAATATCTGGACATTGTATTGATGAACAAGTTGATAAAACAGGACTATCAACAGTCTCGTTTAAAGTCATCTTTCGTTAGTTCTATGGTCGATACAAAGACCCTGTCAGCAAATACAATCTTCCATGACTGATGTTTTTTCATACTAATTGTTAGACCATCATTAATCACCTAATTGTCTATCGACTTTGCCGGGATTTTTTCCGATTACGACAAAGAGAAAACAGCGGGTGTGACCGGTCAGCAGATGATGCTCACTCCTCCTAGGCACCTGATCCTACCTCTTTCTATTTGGAAGTTAGTGTTGCTCTGCTTTGATTTGTATTTTGTTTTATGAATTTTTGAGATGGTTGACGGTTTGTTCTTGTCATTTTTTCATTCCACTAAAGTTACATATTTTCTTAGCAAATAGTTTTTAAAGATTTTAAAAGATTTTTCTTTAGAAATTCCTATTTCAACCCCCCCCCCCCCGTTCTGACCCCTTCCTACCCCCGGGGATCATCACTTGAACACATTAGAATTTACCCTACTATGCTTTCACCTAGGTTTCAGCTCTTCTGTCCAATTCGTTTTTGAGAAGATTTTAACGATTTACTCTATACAGTACCGATCAGACCCAATCTAACAGAAAGTAAACCCCAACTAAACCCTGGGTTTACTTTCTGGGTTTACTTTGGGTTTACTAGAGTGGACCCAGAGTAAACCCCAAGTTCACCCAGAGTGGATACAGAGAGTAAACCCCTATCAGAAGAATACCCTTATACATGTAGCAGACGCTACATGTGTATTCGGAATAAACAGGGGCAGGAATTACAGGCAGTAGGATGATAAGATAAAATACAGGTCTGCTTCACACTTCAGTTCGTATAGTTGACTCCAAAAACAATTCACTAGTAAACCCAAAGTAAACCCCGAGTGGACCCAAATTTTCAAAAGGTTAACCCAAAGTAAACCCAGAAAGTAATACACGGGGTTTAGTTGGGGTTTACTTTGGTGTTAGGTTGGGTCTGATCGGAACGGTTTATAAGATTGAGGCACATGGTTTCCAATATTGATAGGAACCCAGTACTGGGAAGACTGCAGTGGCAGTTTGCCCAGTCTATAGTATACAAGATAAAGCCTCTGTTGTAATAAATACCGTAATACCACATCTTATAAAGTCAGGTAGAGGAAACTCTTAATATAATGAAGTCAATCAAAATACTTAGACAAAGTACATTAGGATAATTAAATATTCCTTTTAAAAAACCTTACATTCTAATTAGTATTTTAGCGAAACACGTTAGAGTACATACCATATGCATATGATAACACAAATCCTGCTAGATAAACAACTTTTTCAAAGTCCACTGTTTTTATATTACGAAAGTATACCTTAAACCATCGTTTATGCCACCAGGAAGTGATTTTATATATTTTGAACGATTCTTATCGCCGCCCTTACGTGTAAAAGATAACTTCACAGGATGCAACAGTTTTGATCGAAACTGCACTACAGAATAATGTTACGGGATTCGTTTTGTATGAAGTTGTCTATGAATGTTTTGGAAGTTTATCAAAGGGCAAAATGCGTCAGAACAGGATTAACTGAAATGTATAAAAAAAAAATCCAGAAGTCTAATTCATTTGGATGGTTCAAACATCCAGACATTTAAACTTGTAATTCCGAATATAAAATCCTGATGGTTTGTGAGCCTGAGTATGATTGTGTATTATTGCGATCTTGTAACCTATAAAACTCGGGAGTCAAAAGTTGACGCCGTGAGCCTTCAATCTTCCCAAATAACCAAATTTGCTGTTTTAAAATGCTGGTTGTTGAATACATTTAATCTGTCCCTATACTAAGCGTTTTTCTCCCGAGGCCTCTGCATTTTAACTCCGGTTTCTGAAATAGCACAGCTGACATTTTATACATTTCATTTGATCCTGTTCTGACGCATGTTACAAATGGACAAATGTAAAGTCTACAAGTTTGACGAATTTTGACATGACCAGCGACAGCGACGTTACTGATAGGAAAGGCTAACTCCAGGAAAAGGCATACCAAAATTGCTGAAAGAGGACGGAATAAAATATTTTATTAGATATCATCATATATTTAGCATATTTGGATAACAACATCACATACAAATTTACCTAGCGCGCTGGTAGCTCACTACAATGTCATTTGAGATGGTCACGATTTTGGTCAAGAATTATTTTCAGATGTTCATGTTTACCATGTTTCAGCAAGACATTCGCAAAGAGAGAATGAATGAATGAAAAGGAAAATAAACAATTAAAGGGACTTTGACAAGATTTGACTTAAAATTTTCAAATGTTATTTTTCCATTTTCAATGTTTATACTGATAAATATAGAAATTTATAATGTTATCTCAAAATTTGAAAGTCAAATATCAAGTTATAAGCAAACTATAGATAATGAATTAGTTTAAATTGTTTTCTACATGTCATTTTATCTAAGAAATGATAATTCTCTAATCACATTTGTTGATTACAAATATAAGACTCGAGCTCTGTTTACATAACAAACAATTCTTACTTCTGTGTCTCACTTGTAACTTGCCTTTAACATTTTATATTTTGGTCAATATTTAAAATGCACCAGTTAACCATTTTATACATAAAAAATAAAAATTGAATTTGTTTTCATCTCAAATCGTGTCCAAGTCCCTTTAAAGCTTGTTACGAGATTGAATTTACAAATATAATTTACAGAATTAAGATAACAAGTACACAATAACATGCGTTATCATTGTCATTCAAAAATTGACGCAAATTATAGCATGTAGAGCTTTGGTAAAAAGAATCCAACAACAATTGGTTTTATATTCTACTTGTTATGTCCTAAGGCAATTGTGTAAAATGATCAGTTGGGTTCTTACATCTTGGCTTTTGATTAGATAGAGATTTCCCGCGGTATGTTGGTCTTGGTGCAACCCGTCTTTGTGTTAAGTTTTGGCGGATAGATCGATTCATACAGTCAAGAGGGACATTCGACATTGTGATATCTTAGACATTTACCTAGACGAGTTCATAAAAAATATATTTTTACCTAATTATTTGATTTATTTGCACTAACTTGCAGTATATGACGTCAGAAGTGACGCTAAGTCTATAATTTAATCAAAATTGGTCAAAAGTTTACATTTTTCTTATCTTTTTACAAATGGGAAATAAACAATTGAACAAGGAAAAAAAAATGCCACTTAGTTTAGTCTTGGCTAAATACATCTCTGATTAAAATATTTTGTTTTTTTAAGAATGCGCTCTGTTTTTTCTAAAAGAAAAACTGCTTGAAAACACGCAGTTTTATGTTAAAAATGCAAAAATGGCGGGCAAAGGTTGTCTTTACGATGTCATATTTTTAAATTGTGGGCAGTTGAATCAAAATGAGCATTATGTAAAAACATCACCTATATATCTGTTCAATGAAAACAAAGAATTACAGTTAAACGACGATTTCTATTTTAGGGGGCCATTTTAGGCCCATATTATATAGAGTCCTTTTCAATTTTTGCAATACCCCCCCCCCCCCAAAAAAAAAAAAGTTTAAAAAACGTTTGGAAAGTTGAGAAATTTGAAATCCTCATCGGGACTCGAACATAGTAAATCCTCTAACCCAATGCCCTACGCTGTTAGGTGGCAATTATGAGAAAGAAACTATTCAAAAAATGAAACTTGATTTTATAGTTTCTTTCAATAAAATATCATCACAACTACATGTAAATACTGTAGATTCCTAATTAAACGCGAAGAATTAATTTCCGCGTAAAATCGCGAGTAGCAACTCTCGCGGTTTTTAAAATCTCGCTTTTATTTTTCAGACAGTTTTGAACTATAGGAAATTATGACAAAAAATTGCTGATCGCAATTTTTTTTTCTCGTGATTTGATACAAAAGAGCGGACTCGCGGAATTAAGTACTCGCGTAAAATAAGGAATTTACAGTAGATTACAAAATAAGTGTTATTACTATTATAAGATTTATTTCTTTTAAATGGCTATTTGGTGATTTTTTTTTAAATTGCACTAAAAAAAAAAATCTCTTCCGCTAAACAAATATCAGGATGCATTTATATCATTTAAACTAGTACGTGGCAAACATATGATTTTGTTTCTTTTCAATTTTTTATTTACATACATTTGTTGAAGTATACATATTGCTTCCTGAAAAACAGGACAGAACAGATATAACTAAACCTGTCGTTACTGATTTGACAAAAACCGTCGATGATATTATTTCCTTACCATTCACTGAATTTATTTGATAATGTGTAAACTACTGTATTGATATTTACATAACACAATATCTGCTAAACTGATAAGCGATTTCTATTCCTACCAATGAGTCAAACATATTGATTCAGTTACGAATTGGTTTTGTGATACATGTATATATGACTGTACTTTTTTCATTTTACTTTAGAGAAACTTAAGAAAAATAGATAGCTTAAGGAAACTGTGTTAATTTACGAACATGTCACGATACAAAATAAATAGTAATTATGCAGTAATCCACATATAACTAAAACTATTTAAAACAAATGTACGATTTTGTTTATTTTTTTGAAAAAAATAGGTCATTTAAAAGATATTACTGCATACTTTTATGTATATTATTTTATTTTTGCTCTGTAAATTGTACAAAAACTTAAACTGAAAAATTCAATTTAAAACAAAAACATTGTATCTTTCTTATTTTTTTATTCAGCCAACTATATTTAAATGATTACGTTTAGGAAACATAGATAATCAAAGATTAAAAAGCTTACCGAAACAAAGCATTACCTTTATTAGATTATTTTATCAAAAAATATGAAAATCTTAGAAATTTATCTTTTCTTTGTATTGCTTATCAATGTGTAGCTTCACATAATATCGTATAGTATTATATGTTACAATTTTGTACCATATTGTATCTAAATTTCATTCAGAATTGTATAATTCAATATCTATCAATACACTACTATATAAAATATTTTCGTATCATGCGAAATAGTATAATATTGTCTTATATGATATAATATAATATGAAACCATAATTTTATACATTTTTATATTCTGATATTATATCACATCAATAGTTTTAAAAATATTATTAGCTACATGGTTTGTAGTCGAGATAATATGGTTTATTTGTGGTCAGTAAATTCCATATGGGCCAAAAGCGGAGCTAGATTCTCATATGGAATTTACTTAACACGTTTCTAAATTAGGTCAATAAAAAACCATGAAACGATTGACTGACACAGAAATTTATTTATTTACAACGATTGATAAGCAAGTTCTACAACTTATATTAATATCTTTCGTTCGCACGGATGTTATCGCGAGGGGGTCATTGGTGTTGGAAGAAGCCGGAGTACCCGGAGAGAACCCACGTGTCCAAGCGGGCGACCGCCATACCCCATCACATACCACCACTCTTGATCACGGGGATCGAACTCGGGTCACAGCGGTAACCAACGAGTGCATTGTCCACTACGCTACTTGGACATGAAACGATTATATCTTACCAACTGCCTAGGTATAAATAGCGGTTAATGAATAATGAACTTAAATAGGTATGGAACCTGACGTCATAATACTCTAAGAATGAGTACATAATTATCAAGGTTAGTAATGAAATATATGTGTGGAATATAAATGGTCTTCACTTAAATGCTTTTAACCAATGATGACATTACAAATCAACAGAAGGTAAGATAATGTGTTATATTGTACGATATTATATCATATGATACCGTTATACAATAGTATACAATGTAATTTGATATCGAATCATATGATATTGTATCGTAGTATATTGTATATCATATGATACAAAATCATACGAAATTGCATAAAATAATATTATACAATATCATACTATTAACAAACAAATCATTTCAAAGAGATCATATATTATTATATTATATTATATTATATTATATTATATTATATTATTATATTAATGTAGTGAAATTATTAGTATTATTATAAGCCGAAAGCTTGGTTCTGTAAATGTCAACAAAAAGGGTGTGTCGATGTATCTATTTCGTAAATGTTTGATATCAGATGCAATGTCAACCCTTGCACACACGGGTCAAAGTCTTGTTTTATATAATTCTTGTTAAATCAACGTTAAAGCCTGATAATAATAATTGATATAAACACAGGATAGTTCCTTTACCTTGAAAAAAGTACCAATCAATAAACTTAAGTGCCTTTTATTTTACATATCAAGTGGGTGTGTCTGTAATATCAGTCGTTTTTATTGGATTATTGGATATTTCCGACAGTTTAAAAGAAATGTGAAGAGGTGTTCAATTTTATCTAATAAGAAAATGGATTTAATCAACGTTCTTTTAATTTTCTCAGGATTTACTTTAGTGTTTACATACGGTATGTGACCCTTTGCCAATGTAGTTTTCTTACTGCCTTATACATTTGATTGAAACAAAGTATTGTTTAATTAAAGTTTAATGTCTGCTTAAACAATGTACAATTAAAATGTGTAGGTATTTTTGGATCAAACTGAGCAAATCTGCTTTTTTTCTTCTGCTGTTGCACTTTTTCTGTTGATAAACACATTAAGAATTATTTCTGTAGAACGGTTATTGTTTCATAGTTTCCGTGGATAACTACTTGAGAAATGTTAAATGTTGCGTACAAGATCCACTCTATATTTTTGTCAAAGATCATAAGCGTGTGTCAAAGAGTGTATGAATCAAAAGAAACCCACACTTTATAACTCGTTGAACGTTTTAGTTTTTAGCCCTTAGGAACAATTTACTTAATAAGCTCTTTCTTCCGATGCAGTATTACATGTAATTGTATACATGTTTACTACCTGGTAAATTTCCAAAAGAACAGCATATTTATTTAAGGAAATAGCTCATATCTACACTATGACCAAATAAGGACCCCTTCCAATTAAACTTGATCATCTTATAATGCAGGAAGTTTCTTACTACATGCATCAGTCCGTCATTTTTTAGGATGAATAATAGTGTTATCCTGTGTAGCTACCCCATCTCCTTTAAAAGGCATACTTAAGATCTATGTTTTAAGTGTGATTTGAAATTTACCCTCTCTCTCTCTCTCTCTCTCTCTCTCTCTCTCTCTCTCTCTCTCTCTCTCTCTCTCTCTCTCTCTCTCTCTCTCTCTCTCACACACACACACACACATCGCAAGGCAAATACCTGAAAATAATACTCCTTAGCGTCTAATATGAGGTTTTTTTTATATTTCCAATAAGCAGTAAAGGTATGTAAAAGAAAGTTAAAGTGAAATACTGTATGCCTCATATTTTATCACATGTTATCGTCCGAAGCCCTTTCACAATTCACATTAAAAAGTACCAAATAAACTCTAGATTTAATTCCTATATTCTGGCCTTAAAATTGGTTGTAATATATCAGTGGAAATATATCCTCAGATTTATATTTTCCAAATAGATGATTTATCCTACCAAAAAGTTGCCAGCCAATCACCTACCTACACTGGATATTTTGCTGTTCGTTATAATGCAAGTAACGCAGTTGATAAAAACTTGGCGACGTGTATGAGAACAAATTTGATAGGAAGTAATGGTATCGACAAGACCGTTATGTGGAAAGTGGATCTTGGTGGAGTGTACAGCATTTACAGCGTTAACATACTGTTTAAAAACTACGAGGGTTACGGTATGTGGTTTTGTATAAAGTGTGTTAAAGCTGACATGACCTCATAAATACGCACTATTTCCCTTTTATCTCCGAATACCGCCATATTCTAATACTCTGCTCATTAATAATATAAAAACGATAGCATTATTCATGATCACCGCATTCGGGAATTTCATTCACCCAAACACGTTACATAGGACGAAAAAAACTTGTAGAACGAAAAAAATGACAACCACTGCACGGTTAAAGAATATTCAATAAATATAAAGTAAGACAAAATGAAATCCAGGCACAAGAATATAAGAAGACTGAATCTTTAGAACCAGGTTTGATCTGGGGTGGAGTGTGGATGTGAAGTATAAACAGTTATCATTTGGATCATTTATTGTTATTAATTTTAACTTGTTAATGAATATTAGTTAATCAATCAAAGTGTATATAGATTATGCCTCCTTGGAGACACCCTGACATTCTAGAACTAGAAATAATTAAGTATTTTATATTAATCATATGTAGTGTTTGATCAATGTGGGCTATTCCTAGACTAATGATAACACTGCATTGTTTAGGAGACTTTACAATTGCCCCAAATAGGCGAATACACATGCATATAACATTTTGTTTATAAATCTTAAAAATTAAATTGAGTAATTTCCAAAATGTTAATGTGCATTAGGAGGGGAAAATTAATATAGAAATTATTTAAAATTTGCTACTGTACACATGTAAGAATGTAAGAAGACTGAATCTTTAGAACCAGGTTTGATTGGGGGCGGGGGGGGGGATGTTGATGTGGAGTATAACTATTACATATATACACATGTATATACGTGTACATAGGAAGTATTACAAAAATAGATGATGGATCTATATATGGGCTCTTAAATTGAATCATATATCATCTACATATATTCTTGTATCTTTGTTCAAGGCACTTCAGATGGTATGTAGGTCATGATCCCTAGTGCTCTTTCTGAAACTATCAAATGTCATAAAACCATTGAGATCCCTACCTTAATCCAAAAATATTCCTTCTTTTGTCATGGTGCATCAGATCATTATGGTATGCAAGTCATGACCCTATGGGGTCATTCTGACCCCCTTAGATTTATAAATTGTCAATTACCTTTAAATTATTGATGTTTGATGCCTCTATCTCTATTCAATCTTTTTCATTAAGTCTCCCAAATGAAATTGGGTGACTTATTGTTTTGTACGGTTCTTATTACACGTATTCTTCTTTTTCTTATTTCCCGCTCTGAACTTGTTCCTCAGAAATAACTGAACAGAATTACACAAAACTCTAGGATACAATCGGCCTGCATATCTAGTTGTGCACCTTTGTTCGATTTATCTCATTTGGGGTTAGACAACCAGTTTTCGAGGGGGAGGGGGTCAAAAGGGTGTGGGATCTAACATTGAACCTCATTGGAAGAATTTTAGACTCTATTGTTAATGGTAACTTGAAAACGGACAAAGATAATAATATAAGGTTTTCATAATCATATATTATCTGATACTGGCAATATATAAGGATTATTAGATCTTATTCCTGGGGTCATCACCACCCCCAGGAATTGGAAATTACCATATATCTCAGATACTGTTATAATCATGACCCCTAAACCATATATATTCTTTTTCCTTATATCAAGAGGCATCAAATATTATGTAGGTCATGGGCCCTGTGGGTGGTCCTGACCCCTGGGCCCAAGGGTTAATTTTTTTTAAACTATAATGCACATCTACAGAACAGTCTCTATCATATCCCAAGATATGACGTGTCTATCCATTAAATCATAAGAGGAGTTCTGGGATCTATGTTGTTTTTTTGGTTTTTTTTTTTAGTGATAAACGTCAATTTTTTTTGCTACTATTTTACTGGATGAAATTTAATTTTTTAAAACCTCTTTGCACATCGATAGACAGCTCCAATTATATCCCAAGAGATGACGTAGCTACTCCATACCATACCTTTTTTTGCAAAAAAAAGTCATTTTTTGTTGCCCACTGATTCCCTTCATAGAAAAAAATCTGGAACCTGATCAAACTTCAAAATAAAATCCCCAATCATAATTCTAGAAGATCATTTGGCTACTGCAAAAAAAGACGCTTCCGAAACCAGTTTTTTTTTGTTTAAAAAAACCGTCATTTTTCAGCCATTAAATGATCCCCAGGACAAAATTAAAATTTCCGAAACCTTATTGCGCATCTATAGGATACCCTAAAACATGTTCTAAGAGATGATTTGTCTACTGTTCAAAATGTAGGAGGAGTTCTAGGAAGAAGGTATTTTGTAAAAAAAGGTCATTTTTACCAATTATTTGACCCCGAGGACTACCAGAGAGTTTTTAAAACCTTTTTACAAAACAACATGACACCTCAAAATCAAAATTCAAGAGTTCAATTTGCTGGTTTATAAGATGCAAGAGCAGTTTGAGAAAGTAAAACGTGACAGACGGACTGACGGACGGACGGACGAAACAGGGTAACAACAATATACACGAACATTCTCTAGAAAGTGTGGGTATAATAAACGGGTTAATGCATTATTTACAAACACAAAATAAGTAATAAATGCATAAAATCTAAAGACCAAGAAAGGAATATCAAACGTCGGCCACGAGTTTGAGGTGTACACTCAGGTGTAACGAATTGAAATGGTTTATATGCTAGGTACCTGTGTGACGGTGACTATATATGATCGGTGTTCAGCTTTAACTTTGACTTCTAAATATAAAGCTTATTTTTCACATCAATGGTTCTAAAAACTAGTAATGTCAAAGAAAAATGCACTTCACCTTATCTGGATTCAAATATAAAATGGCTGAAAATGATGTGATGGTAAGCATGTCAATTTGAGTATTGAATACTTAATAAACTTAGAAATACAATAAAATGTTAAATTTGCATATCCATTGTTTTTTCCCACTGTAAGTTCATAAGGAGGAACTGCAATTATTTTTTCTATAATTGCAATTGCTCTGTCTGTAAAATATTACGTCATAAAGGTGTGACGTCATACACTTTTCCATGACGTTATAGATTTAAACCACTATACCATACATCATGTGGTTTTTTAATCCAACTCCATAAAATTGATGTATTTGATTAAAACATGTCTTATAATGACATTTTAAAGGAATTACTGTTATAACATATCATTGATTCAAATATATGTGAATTAAAAAGATACTTTTCAGTCTGAATGTTTATTTTTGATGCAATGGCTAAATGTCAAGGTCGAAGCTAATACAGGGTATTTGCGAGTGGTAAAATGCAAATATAAGTAATAAACAACGATTATGCTAGCGCGCATCATGGAATATGCCAACGGAGCAATTGCTATTCATAACGCCATGTTCACTAAATAATGTTGTTTATTTCTTAAGTAATGCTCATTCCTTAAATGGAAATACATCATGTTCTATAGAAATTAGACAACGAGGACGCTTTGCTGGATTTTCTTTATATGTATCAACCACTGGCAATATCAACGATTCCACACTGTGCTACAAGGACGGACCTCAGTTACCGCCCCTCAACTTTACAACCACGTGTACAGAACATGGGCGTTACGTTATCTTTTACAACGAACGGCTGGATGGAGTGACGTACTCTGCCGAATACGAAGTGCACAATGTTTACACTGAACTGTGCGAAGTTACTGTACAAGGTAGCAAATATTGAAATATATAATTTGGTTCAGTTTGTTTTTAAGATGGTAAGGACATCTGTTGATATTAATCTGGATAAAAATTCGTTAACTGGAATACTTGTACCGGTTTTGAATTTTCAGACTCTGCATTATTTGACCAAATGATATGTTTTTTATTTTCTTTGAGAGTTACAAATATTTAAAGCCACAGAGGCATTCGAACTTATGACTTACAGATTCGTAGATAACGCTCTAACCCATTGCGCTATGCTGATAGGTAACAAGTTGGGGGGTTTTTTGGGGGGGGGGATAAAATTATGCTTGATTTTATTGTTTATTTCAATAGGGGTACGTCACAATTTGTAAATGTCTCATAGTACCTTAACATAAACTTTTTCAACCATTAATGCAATATTGTATACAGGGAAATATTCGCCCCAGTTTTATTTTCGACCCTATTGCCCTTGCTGTCAGCGGGCGAATTTAAGACTTGGCTATTTCAGATTTTCAATTATTTCTCTGTATCTGATAAAATTCAAGACGTTGCGAAACTGTTTGCAGGTGTAGAGGGACAAAAATACTCTGTTACACAGTAATTATAAAACAAGTGCGGGTTTTTTTGCAAATGTTCATCCATGTGAATGATTCTATAGGTTTTGAATTTATGTTCTCCTTACTTCAAGTAAACAACTACCTGACATTAAATGAATTAGTGTTCTAAGTATCATTGAATAATAATTAGTTTGTATCTCTTCTATTAGGTTGCAAAAAGCATGGTGTGTATGGCAGTAACTGTGATATACCGTGTCCAATCAACTGCAATGACAACATGTGTCATATAGAAAACGGGTCCTGTTTACAGTGTGAGCCTGGCTGGTTTGAAGGATACTGTAATAGAAGTATGATTTTCATTACTAGTATTTAATAGAAATAGATATATTGTTTTTTTTTAAATATGAAATTCATATACATTGACGAAGGTCAGCTTTCTTAGTTAATTCTTGTTCTTTTTACATTAACGACATTCACACAAAAAAGAAATGAACTGTTTCTTGGACCAATTGTTTGTCAGATGACGCAATTTGTTACAATAGAATATTTTAATAGAAAAGGTTTAATCTTTTCTTTCTTCAATAAAACGGTTTAAACTTTTTTTCAAAAGTATTCTTAATGTTTGGCAAGAAATGAATAAGTGATAATGTATAAAAAAAAAGTTAAGAATTTTTTTAATAAAGAATAATTCGTCTATTAAATGCAAGATTGCTTACCCAGAATATTCAACATTTAAATGCCTTTTTATTACAAATATACATGTTTTATATAATAATGCAGTTGTTCCCATATGCTTCGAATAATTAGCAACAGAAGTAATACACAGCTCGTAATAGACACTTTCAGCTATGTTTCTTTAGCCTCGTTCCTATCTTTTGAGCCCCGTTAAAACATGTTATTGCTCTGAGTTGAACAAAAAATCAATATGAAGATTTCACTTGTATGAGTGCACAGCTTACATTGTAATTGTTCTCGATAAAACTATTAAACATGTACATGCACCTTTTCCAAGTAAAGACAACTGCATATCTTTGCATATTCCACTTATATTCTTTTTTATTAATCATGCTGTCTGTTCTATTTAATCATATTTCTACTGAATTGATAGACTAAGTTAAGGTATAATGAGCAACCATAAAGGGCATTCGGCTTGTTAAGGGTTTGAAGGGATCACAGAGGCAACGGAAACACGACAGGCAATGCCTTTAGTGCTGAGTAGTGCTCGGCTTTAAAGCTGAAAAATAAGATTACACATATGCATATACATGTATATAAGTTAATTTATACGCCTTCTTTAATAAAAACAAGTTTATCGTATTAATGTCTGGTCAGCTTAAACTGTCAGATTCTGTCAACATCCTGATTCTGTTTTATGAGTTTGTTACTTTTTGATCAGTCACGCTTGGCATTTTTGCTAAGTTATGCCAAGTCGGATGAATGTTAGTACCTTATTTACTTTGTATATACAGAATGTTCAATAGGATGGCATGGCGTCGATTGCAGTCAACAGTGTAAAGGATATTGTAGAGACGGTACAACCTGCAATCACGTGACTGGTCTATGTGACAAAGGCTGTGAATCTGGATGGAAAGGAGTTCAATGTGATAAAGGTATTGTTTATAGATGTACATAATATCCATGATGACAAAGACATTTTTCCGTTGTCTTATAGTATAAAAGCTTTTTTAAAATCACTTAATACAATGACATCGACATGAAATTCAATTTAGAAATCTTGATCATTTTTCTTTTTTTAAGTTTTAAATGGGTACATATAACAATACAATATCATAATACGTCTATTTTGCCATAGTATGACATCAATTATATGGCGTTTGATACAAACTATTGAATTTTAATCCCATTTGAGCTATAGTCTTTATTGTATACTTTATGGAAAAATTTATATTATATTCATGATTTTTAAAAAGAAAAAATACATTTGAGCATCCCCAATTCCAGTTGTAAGTAATCTTTTCTCCTTAGATTCTTATGTTAATTTTCAGGTCCCATTTTTTGGCCTATGGAAATGTATCTCTACTTTGAAAACAACTTCTCGATAGCACTCAATCTTTTTTCTAAAGAAAAGAAGGTTAAATTTACGTAACAAAACAAGTCCAGTATATGTAACCTTTAATAAAACTTTTATTTTTTTGTGTTTCTTTCCCACAACTTCTTTAAGTATGGTTTAAATTATGGTTATAAAACAATGTATTTCTGCTTGATATCATGGCTCCTCTTGTTCAATTATATTGTCCAAAATTTGCATTTGTAGAGTGTGATAACGGAACATATGGTTATAATTGTGTCCACAGCTGTAGTGGTCATTGTCTGAATAGTTCTATATGTAACAAACAAACTGGTCACTGTGACATGGGATGTGACCCGGGATATACCGACAGCAACTGCAACAAACGTAAGTATTTATGTGGTTTGGTCAATGTAAACTGTATATATGTTCAAGTTTAACGCAACTTCAATATTTATGACGTGCATAAAGAGGAATTTTTGTCAATCCTCACGTACTGTAATATGAAAAGTTTTTGTTTGCATGTTTATATTGTTACTGTCTCAGAAAACTCGAATCATTCCAAATCAAGTAAAATATTACACTAGATACTGTAATACAAACTGGTGGCGACAACTAAAGAACAATTAAAATAATGCAACCTTTTTTTCTATGAACAATGCATAAACTGACATGAAACACAATTTTTATCTGATCATTAATGTATTCAAAGTGTTTTTCTGGCGTGGCAAATTCATACTTTTGTAAGTTGCGAAATCTCATATCACGGTCGACCCGTGGTCTTCAGGGTTTTTCTTAAGGAGTTTTATTCTACGGAGACTGCCATGGTTAACTTTGTGCGCGCTATGTAACAAATGCTTATTGTAACCACAAATACTGTATTTTTTGCAAGGGAAGTAGACATTCACAACCGAGTACAATTCAAAATATCTCTCATGTACATTCAAAAAAGTTATCTTTAAGTCATATCAATGAAAAAGATATGGTTACATTTCATCCATTACTTCCACTATAAATGACTTTAATAACGCTTTCAGGAAAAATTAATGACAAAAATTTTCATCCATACGCATAAAATTCAAATGCCATCCTTAACGTGTACTAAAAATCTTTCAGATCAACAGAAAATAGATATCTAAAACTGTATTCATTTTTTATGAATGTCCCAATGTTAAAAAGATATGGCGTACAGTTGTTGAAATGTTTCTATCAAGGTTTGACTATACAATAGCTTTTGATAAGACATGTGTATTATTTGGTAACAACAATAATGTTCACTAAGTTCACAGCTTACTGAAACTTGATGTAAAACAGTTTTATAATTTTCCTTGTAAATAATAACGGCACCAAAGTTGGATATGAGTGCATTGTTTACCTTAATAACCGATAGAACACTTTTCAAAAAATATATATGTTTAAAAATTTGTGATTTCACTCAGTATTGAAAACACTGGAAAACACTTTGATCTACTCTGGCTGTTGAAATTTTCTTATTTTCGCATTTTTAATTCACATAAAGACATGTCGTTGGTATAATAGCATATCATATATATATATATATATATATATATATATATATATATATATATATCATATATCATATATATATATATATATATATATATATATATATATATATATATATATATATATATATATATATATATTTATATGATATGCTATTATACCAAAGACATGTCTATATGTGAATTAAAAATGCGAAAATAAAAAAAAATCTGTCAAAGATATTTTTAAAAGGGATGTCTGAATATTATGTCATTCTAAATAAGCATTTTGAATTTGTCCAAATTTCGTGTATACAGATACGGTGTGATTTAAGGGCAAAGATAAGTTAAGATGTTAATTGTTATTTAAAAAGTAATTATTTCAGAAGTTTGTAACTGCATTTGTGCATTACATTTTATTTAGAGTGCCCATGTGGGCGTTTTGGAAATGGATGCTTAGAGCGTTGTAGTAGATACTGTATAGACAATGAGCCATGTGACCATGTCAGTGGAGAGTGTCCTAGTGGTTGTCAGGACGGATATTTAGGAACAGACTGCACCAAAAGTAAAATCACATTTAAACTTTTTAGTTTTTATTTTAATTCAGCCAATATTAGAGAATTATAATAGTAATGAACTCTACGTGACTTCTATATGCGTGGATTTATGTTTGTGAAACAGTATACTAGCACACTAAATTTGAAAGTTTTTTTGTATTAGAAAACTCAGTGAAAATCCTTTCACCACTTTTTGTTATCTATTCACGTTAAAAACATTCCTCTCAGACCAATGGTCATTCTTCGTCTGCCAGCTTAATCTTTACAATGTGTTACTAGGACTAAGCTCACTTGGTCTTATAATAATGATGCTTTATGTCTGATAACTAAGCATAAAGCAAACACAACTATTAAGTAAGCAAAAGCATTTAAAATTTGTTAATATGCTAACAAAGATGCGAAAGGAATTTGTTTTATTATCCTCTTCGAATTATTACGAAGGTGATATTAGTTAAATGTTGCATTGTCTACCGTATTTGTATATCATTTCTTACGAGTATGAATGTATTATGTGGCAAAGATTTGTAAGCAGGTATTATTTCTTAGAATTATTATTTTTACCTTAACCATCGTAAAAAAGTAAACCCGTGTAATGATTAAAGGAATCCAAGAATTAAGGAGGTATTCCATAAAATTAAAAGAATGCTAGTCTGTTTTATGTGTTATTTAACAATACTTCGTAATGAATTTTAAATTACCTTAACCCTATGTTAATTTAAGAACAAAAAAATAATGAATAATAATTATCCGTAAACACACATGTATATAACTGTATATTATATCCTAGCTTGTCCAGAAGGATCTTATGGCAAACATTGTTCATTTTGTTGTTCTCCTAACTGTAAGACTTGTCGACACACAGACGGAGTATGTACCTGTAAAGCAGGGTGGACAGGGTGGAATTGCACAACAGGTATATGTTCATTATTGTTAATTGCTCATGTGATGAACTAAAACAACATGTTATCCATAAAAAGTGCCTGTCATATTCCTCACACATATATAGCCACGTTTAAACATTACATCTTGAAGGACTCATGATATGTGATAAATCATGCATTTACTGTTATCAGGAAGCTGAGCAGAAGAAGATAAACAAAATTACATATATTATCTGCAAAACAAAGTAGCAATACAGATTAGGGATTTTTTTTTATGACCTAGACAGACTGGTGAGGAAATAACAAGGAGATGTAATAAGTGTTAATAAAACGTAGAGGCCGATAATATAGATACTGAACTCAAACAATATTTGTACGTCTTCTTATTAAAAACATCAACAACATGTGATTTAGACACATTTACATATAAATACGAACACAAATGAGTATTGTGAACTTTATCAGGTATTTAAGTCAGACGCTGATTGTTCAGTTTGTAGTAAATATATAACCAATCTAGCCTAATGTGGGATCTATGTGCTCACTATATCAATGCAAACGTTTAGAATGAATAAGGACCACTGTGTAAAGTTTTTAAAAAGTGTAAGGATTGAATTACTGATGCAATGTTACCTGCACCAATTTCATTAAGTATATAAACCTGGTTTTGGAATGCAGAACATTTGATACAGATAAATATGTAAAATGAAAGTGTAAGGTATTGAATTAAAAATTGTAGAATGTGTAAATTCTTATGGAGAGAATTGTATGTATCCGTGCAGTGAAAACTGTATAAATCGAATATGTGACAGATTCAACGGAAGTTGTATGTGCAACTTGCAAGATGGAGGAAAGCATCATCAAGGTATGCTTTTTAATGAGATATCATATACACAGTACAGCCAAAATGATCAGAATAAAAATAAAACAAGCTAATGTGTATATTGTTTTAGCTTATGTGCAAAGAAGAGAGACTACATCATCTTCAAAATCGTGGATTGTTGAATTTGTTATATCCCTTGTTGCCAACATTATATTGGTCTGTGTCATCTTGATAAGGTAAATATAAAGTAATTCATATCAATTCTCTTTACCTATGTGCTGGATTGTTCCTGTAAGGTAAAGGATAATTTTCCGTCCTTTTCGCGTAAAAAACAGTTAAGTAAGTGAAAAGCTTTTGCAGAGATTTTGCATTGAAATTGGGTGAAATTGTTTTGATTTATATTTATTTATTTTTTCATTACATTATTCTCATCTGAAATTTAAAAAAAAATGATTATCCATTCTTGATATGTTAAATATTTATGTATAGCTCACAATTATTTTTTTCATTATTTTTAAAAGTAGAATGATAATTAAAATTAGATATAAACTGTACAACTATCCATTTGAAGCAAGGCTCATGCCATGCACGTTTTTTCTTAACATAGAAACAATTTCAAGAAAATGATTCATTCAAACTCTATGCTTTGTAAGCAAGTTTAGTATAAAGTGAATACCTTGCCATGTTTAATTCAAGTGTAATGAAGGCAGGGTTTTTTCATTATCATATTCTTTGTAACAAATATATGAATTGGAAACATTTGTTTGGGTTTTTTTTGGTCAACTACTTGAAATCGAATTTAAGTTCGTTATGGTAAGCAACTGATATTTTAAAACTGAATAAATTATTAATCAAATTACACGGCTCAAATTATAATCACAAATAATTTTTTCACGTTTATATAAAATTAAGCAAATATTAAAGCAAATTGTTCATGTTCATCTCAAAACATCACTTAGCCTTTTCAAATTGTTTGAGTTTCTATATGCTAGGGTGGATTTTTGTTGGAGAAAAAATATATACCTGAATAATTGGGCAAAACAACAAGGCTTTAAATACCATTTTTTGTATCTCATTTTGTGATTTTTAATGAATGAGATATCATTTTGCTTTATCTTTAAATATCAAATTAATTACAGGCGATCATCTGTTAAGGGACAATCTACCACAAATGGCGCGTATCTGTGTTTGAGGTGCACTTCGAATGGAAACAGGATTGAGGCATCAGAAGGTGTTTCTCACTAACAACAGCTTAATGTAATGAAAGAAGAAAACACTTATCAAACTACATCATTATAGTAACCGATATACGTTCATTGTAAAACCGACATTATAGAAATACATTTCTTTGAGTGTGACTTTTCCTTCCACGCCTGATTCAAATTTACAGCTGCATCGAATACAAAATATGTTCCGTATTCAAATAAAAAATCATTGATTATAGTTGATGGGGAAAAATTGGCAATAAACTGAACTAAGCAGTTAACCCGATGTATTCGAGAATATATTTCTTGAACTCTTTCATTGTATGCTTCTATTTTGTTGAATGGTTTTTATGTTTATTAACCGTAAAATCAAAGAGAAAACTCTTGCTTTTTTCTGATAAATATATTCATAAATCTTGCGTACAACCAGTTTGTGCATTTGCAATTTATTATATTTGGCGAGGCAATTGATCAAGAAACATTTTATTTGAATTATTTTCCATCTGTGTTTGTTATGTTATTATTTTGTAATAGATTTCATAATGAGTGTCATTTCAATCATTTTCAATGATAGCGGGTAAAATGTGTTGAGGTACATGAAATTAAATTTTGTAAGAAATTTCCAGATACTACTCTTCATTGCTTTATCCGAAATATTGCATGGAAAAAAGAGTTACATCGCATCATTTTGAATTACAAAAGGATATATGCAAAATGAACTTAGATTAACTGCTTAAAAACAAGTATAAAGAGCGATTGAGAACTATTTTCTTCTCTTTTTTTACATCAAAAGAAATTGAAGAAAAATCGAAATATTTTTTCTTTATATGCTTTAATGAAAATGTTGATCAGCAAGGGGTTCTTTGTCGTGCAAGCACCTACTTAATAGATTGTTACACGGGTCAACAACGATGACAAATATCGAAAAGGCAATATTGTGGGTGAAGGATCAATGTGTAGTTTGTTTTTGAGTTTATTTTAGATACTTATATTTATCTTGATCAATTTGGTTTGTTGATTTGTTTTGTTTATTGAAAAGGGGAATAAAGAAAATTAGTTATTTCCGATATGAAGTCAAGCACATATTTTTATATTATCATTGATTTATAGCATGTTGGAAAAAAGAAACATTGTATCAAACAGTCATTATGCGCAGATCATGCATTCCTCTATGGTTTTCACAATTACATGTATTAGTAACTACACGTACTAACTTACGGAGAAATACATTTGGTTTTTATACCTACCCCGACCCTCACGGAAGAATCCATTTTGACCAATGGAAATTTCATTTACAAGACTCCGCGCCAGAATGTCTCATTCATTAATTTTTTCGCAGTTATAGTGGACGAGTTATAGTGACCGAGTCCAAAATAAGAACTTTTGAGACACAATATACAATGTGAGCATGTACCGTGAATGCAGTTAACTTTGGGTTTATTTTCTTATTTTGAAAGTCCATTTAATCATTGCTTGAAAATGACTGAACAGCCTTGAATATTATTATCTTTATGTCATATAACATTTTAAGCTGTTTTCATTCCACCCACAAGTTTGAAATAATAATATAATATTAACAAAAACAATATAAATAGACGTCATAAATCCCATATCAAACGACATATTACCACTTGAATCTGTGCATATTTTTAATGGGTTTATGAACAGCGGCAAATTCTAATTTTTTTAAAGATAATGTTAGCTGCAAGTCTGTAGCCCTTATATGAAAAAATTCGGATGGTAGTCAATTTTTCCAGACCGAGAGCTACATATATGCAGCTAAGGTAACTAATAATACTTCCGATGAAATACTTTGTTTAGTAATGCAAGCTTTTTAAGCAAGCAATACTTATTTGTTTAAATAATAACACCCCAATACTTCGTCTAACATTCGCTATTTATAGAAAAAGCAGAACCAGTTTCAGTCCGACCCTCACCAAATACATTGTTCGAATGTAATAGCCCTAGCATTGCATTGCTTTGCATGTACACAATATCTTTTAAAAAATCAACACTTAAAGAGTTTATCTATATGGCTACTAATCTATATGTACACATAGTGTACACACGTGATTAAAAAAACCCCAAAGCAGAAGACCTGAAATATATTTACTGCAACCACCGAATTTCTTAAACTGTATGTTAATGCTGAACATTGCATCAAGATCCATTTTGCACAAAGTCGTGTCTGAAGAGTTTAGTACTATTTCTAGGGTTTTTATTGGCGTTGTTGCATTTCTATCAAATGCGTTTTTAGCTTCACAAAATGACTATGTCATTGTGCATGGTTGTGAGGATACTTTTTGTAAGATGATTTGTTTAGAAAATTAGATAAGAAAAAAATTACTTAAAATGATTTAAGTGGTCAAAAAGTTAATCATTAGATATATATATTTTTTTTAATATTTGATATGTTTAAAACTATTACGAAGATTTTTTTTATCTTTAAATGTTATCAAATGCCTTTATATATAACTTTTTTTAAGGAGAGTTATAACGTTTAAAATGCCCTTGGCGATTTATCCTCTTATATCTACTGTTTATGTTCATGGTATATATAGTACTGTTGGTTCTAACTGTTCGCAATATATTTTTAAAGCAATCAATACTTGAATGCATTGTTTAATATACCACTTTTCAGTAATATTGACGTAAACTACGAAATGTGGTACATATCATACGTATATACTGAAGTTAATCTACGACAAATGCGAACAAAAACGGTCACACTCGTTATATGACTGTTTTAATTTGCGTTTAAATACATGTGTTGTACATTAAGGTGAATAAAAAACTAAGCAAAACAAAAAATGAAGCGGGAATATCAAGTCTGTTAAATATAAATCATCTGCTCTAAATATGTGTTATTTATAGACGATAACGGAAGAACTAGACACGAATCGTGTAAAGTATAGATGAAGTGGTTGTCCTTCATAGTATATGGAAGGATTTCTTTTCGTTAGATTCACCAAGAAAATTACTATCTCGGAAATATCATGGGTAAAATATCATGGGTCAAATGAGAAGTTGTGTGAAAGCATTGTTAAAGGAAAAGAAAAAAGTTAAAAGACATCTGCTAAGTTGAAACGAAAATGACCTATCTTTGGTGAAGTATGTAAAAAAGGGAGTTTCATTTGATTTACTTATTTGTCTATTTTTTTTTCTTCTCAAAGTGATCTAGAGATCATTCTGATACAAAGCTAAATTCCTGGCCGTTTATGTGTACACTGTTTTACTTAATAATCGTGAAGATTTATGTAATTAAATAGACTGATTAAGACGAAAGTATATACAGAAAAAAGTATCAAAACTAAACTACACATATTTTGGTCTAAAATGTATAAAACTCTAAGATACTTTGAAATATAAGATTCAATAAACATTAATATATTCAATCAATATAGAATGTTTTAAGCAACAAATATAGTATTGTTTTTTTTTCTCCCAAATTAAAGTGATAAATCATATTTTTGGGCAAGGTAGTTTAGATCTAAACAAAAACCTATAAGGACTAACTTTTTAGCTCACCTGAGCCAAAAAACCTTATATTATATATTTTCTGATCACAATTTGTCCGTTGTCTGTCGTCGTCGTCGTCGTCGTTGTCGTCGTCGTTATTGTAAACTTTTCACATTTTCATCTTCTTCTCAAGAACCACTTGGCAGATTTCAACCAAATTTGGCACAAAGCACCACTAGGTAAAGGGGATTCAAGTTTGTTCACATGAAGGGCCACGCCCTTTTTAAAGGGGAAATAATTGAGAATTATTGAAAATTTGTTGGTATTTTTCAAAAATCTTCTTCTCAAAAATTATTCAGCCTGAAAAGCTTAAACTTGTGTGGAGGCATCCTTAGGTAGTGTAGATTCAAGTTTGTTCAAATCATGGTCCCCGGGGGTAGGGAGGGGCCACAAGAGGGGGATCAAGATTTAAATAGGAATATATAGAGAAAATCTTTAAAAATCTTTAAAAATCTTCTTCTCAAAAACTATCAGGCCAGAAAAACTCAAAAATTAAAATGGAAGCATCCTAAGATAGTGTAGATTCAAGTTTGTTCAAAGCATGGTCCCCGGGGGTAGGGTGGGACAACAATTGGGGGATCAAGTTTTACATAGGAATATATAGAGAAAATCTTTAAAAATCTTCTTCTCAAAAACTATTAGGCCAGAAAAGCTCAAATTAAAGTGGAAGCATCCTCAGGTAGTGTAAAATCACGTTTTTTCAAATCATAGTCCCTGGTGGTATGGTGGGGCCACAATGGGGGAATAGATTTTTACGTAGGAACATGTAGAGTAAATCTTTAAAAATCTTCTTCTCAAAAACTATTAGGCCAGGAAAGCTCAAATTAAAATGGAAGCATCCTCAGGTAGTGTAGATTCAAGTTTCTTTAAATCATGGTCCCTGTGGGTAGGGAGGGGCCACAATAGGGGGATACATTTTTATACAGCAATATATAGAGAAAATCTATAAAAAAAATCTTTTAAAAACCATTTGGCCAAGAAAGCTCAAATTGGCGTGTTACTATCCTCAGATAATGTAGATTCAAATTTGTTCAAATTTGTTCAAATCATGATCCCTGGGGGTAGGGCGGGGCCGTGATGGCGGTTTGAATTTTTACATAGGAATATATTGAGAAAATCTTAAAAAATATTCTGGGAAAGTTTTCGGTCCAAAACTCAGTACTTAGTGTGAGAGCACAGGTTATGCAGATTTAAGTTTGATGAAACCATGATTCCCTAGAGAAAAGTGGGGCCATGAAAAAGGGGGGGGGGTATATAGGAATAGAGAAAAATCTTCTTACAGGTACAACAACAAAAAGGGCTTGGTATTTACCAAAAAAAAGAGGTGGATTTTCAATTCTTTTTAGCAATATCTACTGTACTTAGTTGTCAAGATATTTTGATACTGTAATGCTAATTTGATCAGTTAAAAGGCAATTGTTGCTCATGTGAGCGATTTGGCCCCTGGGCCTCTGCATACACCAAGACTTGTTGTTTCAGCTTCAGACTAAATTTTACCAATTCAAAACTTGTGTGGTACATCTTTACTTCTTTTCATATTTCTTAAAAAAGTAAACATCGGAACGGCAAGTTGTGCATATCCGATGTATTAAAGGTATTTTCTTACACAATTTGAGAAATACTCTCAGTGTCCTCAACAGACTTTTCTTAAAATAAATAACATTAAGATCAAAGAACGCACCGTCTTTGCACATATTGATTTGAAAGACATGATTATAATATTTGGAGAATTTCAGCAAAATTTCAGTGTAATATAAGTGAACGGTAACTGGGTGACATGCGTGTAGTTGTGCAGTTGTACACTCAGTTAAATTTAGTGAATAGCACAGGTTTAAACTTTTGAAAGGTTAGTATTGATGTAGAGTTTGGTAGTTGTTTTCGTTCTCTGATACACAGAGCTCTTGGTAGTTAGATGCAGTATTGGCGGGATCATTTTGTTCTGTGTTGGACACAGAGCTCCTAGAAATTTTAGATTTATCCACCGTTGTCGATTTCTGTTTCAAGATGTTTTTCCTATTTAGAAAAAAAAGATGTTTAATGCTGTGTAAATTATAAGTATACTAAAATGTATCGTTTGGCTTTAAATGTGACATAATACATTTAATATTAATGACAGGTAACGAAAACGTAAAACATATCATACCGTCGACTCATCAACGTAGCAGAGATGAATATGATGTTGATGATGAATGATACTAGGAATGCAACCATCCACAATGGATGAGTTGGTAAATCTGTCCTCTCAACATTCCACTGGTTATCTGTATTTAGTTTTAACAATAACCCACCACTTTCTTTTTGAACTATATATTATTTCTATAAATCGATTAAAACTGAATAATTGTAACTTTTTACCATATTTGCCATCACACAGACAGTTTCCATTGAATTGGTCACAAGTCTGGTTGATGCAGTGTACACTGCACGGATACTGACAGTTTTCTCCATAGGACCCGATACATTCTTAAAATATTATGTGAAAATTCTTGTGGTTTGCAATAATGTCTTGTTAAATATAGTTTGCTTCCTTACAATTACCCGATGAATTATATGATGTATAGCTACCATCAATTTTCTAGAAATTAAATTAAAAAAATTGAATAGTTATATCATTATAATCACCTGTTGTACAATTATCACCCATCCAGCCTGCCTTACAGGAACATAGAATATCTTTGTGTCGACAAGTCTTGCAGTTAGGCGAACACGCACGGGAACAGTTTTTACCATAATTACCAGGTTGGCAAGCTGTAAAAATGGGAAACGGTACTGTAAAAAGATAGCCAAAAGAATTTTTTTCCGCAAAATATGCTCATAATTATCAAATGTGTTGTCTAATACATGTTGGTCATGTAATTAGTCATCGTTGTCCAAAAGCTGTTCATTTTGATCGCCAATAAACTAAACAAAACCCCGCAATTTTGCAAAAATGTGGGAAATGAAATCTTTTTCTCTTCATTTCCTATATTCGAAAGAAAAAAAGACTGCTAAAGAGCACTTTTTACTTACGTGTTTGTTAAAATAGCTACATGTATACACATGAAAGTAAAAATGATACTTGATCAAAGTTGCTCACGATGTTTCTATTGTAAAGCAATCTGGAATCACTTACATTTTTCTCAAAAACATTTTTTAAACTAACATTACTTTATTATAACGCCATTTAATATTTTTCTTTAACACACTGTTTTTAACATCATTTCAGCTTTTGCTAGACCTTTAAGTGAAGGGGCAAAAAATATATATTATATTATGATACATGTAAGCAATAAGTGGTGTAGAATATTTCAATCATTTACTTTGTTATTTGATGTAAATAATGTAATTCTAATATAAAATGTGATATTTTGTAAAACAGAAAAAAATTACCTTTGTCACACATAGATCCTGTCCACCCAGTATCACAGCCTTCGTTACATTGACCAGTCACGTGATTACAAGTAGTTCCGTCTTTGCAATGTCCAGCACAACGACGATTGCAATTTTCACCGTACCATCCTATTACACATTCTATTGGAATAAAACAAAAATTCAAATAAATACACAATATGCATTTTATCGCTTAGTTATAGTTAGTAATAGTTAATAAACCAATATTAGTAAAAATAACTGGAATTAAAATAATTTTGAATAACCCTAAATCAGCAATATATATGCGTACAATACAAATAAACCGCAATTTTAAACAGAAATTAATGTATCTGATATCAATTTTATTATAATACTAAATGCATGTTTGAAACACTTTTAGATATATTATATGAAAAGAATAATTCCTCTATTGCAGAATTCCCCGGTCCATCCCGACTTGCAGGCAAAATAGGTTCCATTCTGAATGTGACATGTGCTATCTTTACAGTTGTTGGGACAACGGACGTCACAGTTATTGCCATACACACCTGGTGAACTACATCCTTAAAGGTATTCATATAAATATAAATACAATATTACGTAGATTATATTTCAGTGTTATGTGTAACAAGTTGACAGTTATAACTCAGGTTACTTTTAAAAATATTTCTACATTGTACATTAACTGTTGGTGGTTTTTTTTTTTGGGGGGGGGGGGGGGGTTCTACGAGTAAGTAGGATATTTGTAAAAACTGGTCCCATGACTGCATGCGTGTTGAAAAATTTTAAAAGATATTGAATCCACAGTTAACGAAATACGTTTTTCAGACAAATAAAATGTTATTTACATCAGTGTTGTATTTTAATCTACAAACTAAATAAACGCTGGATCTTCAAAACTTTACACAAAACAGACTATAAACAACATGTACTACGTTTAAAAATGTGTAAATAGATTGACATAATCATCATTATCAAAATCGTTTACACACTTGAGTAAAAAATCTTTAAAATTATAATTGATTTTAAAATCTTCAGTTTATTTTTCACCTATAAGATTAATATTGAGTTTGAGTTGTTTCATTTCCTTTTCGTAAGTAATCTGTTTATTTGATAAGAATATTATTTTGTTCTTGTGATGAATATCATAGTTTCATTTTACAGAGCATAAAAACCTTTTAGATCACATACCTTTTACGATGAATTCACATAATTCAGTTGAAACGTTTAACGTTTTATATCCCTCTGGGTAGATTATATCTTTTAAGCGTTCGTTGTAAAAGATGACGTAACGTCCATACTCTGTACAAGTTGTTGTGAAATTAAGTGGTGGTAACTCAGGTCCATCTTTGTAACACAGAGTAGAACCGGGTATATAACCAGTGGATGATACGTAAAGAGAGAATCCAGCAAAACGTCCTCGTTGTCTGCTCTCTTTAAAACAGAATTTATAAGTCAAATTCTATTAATATACCCGTCATTGTTGAATGTCTTACTTTTTGTTATGTTGTATACATATGTTTTCCTTACTTCTTTTACCGCGTACACCCCGCACATGCGCAACTCTCCAGAAACGTTTATGATCTATAAATCTGTATAAGAATTAACCCAATGTTCTAACATTAAATATACTGAGTACCAATTCAATAAAGATTTTTCCATTTTACAATTTATAATGCTGAGAAAACTAGGGCCTGGTTTCAAACAATTCAAAAATAGCGTTATACACGGAATATAGTGTATGTAGATTTTAAGAAGCATTTTTGAAACTTCTTTTGAACAGTAGATTGAAATTAGGTTTTTGATCAGAAGATATATATTCAAATAAAACTTACATTTAAGAAAGGTTATTTCAGTTTTATATTAAACCAGGTGGCAAATATATCTTAAAGAAGGTATTAAAACTGAGGTTTCGCAACATTTTTAATCAAACTATTTTGTAGACTTTTTTTTTCTAAAAGCCATCAACGTGAGCATATAATTTGTATGCAAAAAATACCATATCCTTCGTAGTTCTTAAATATAATGTTAACGCTGTAAATGTTGTACACTCCACCAAGATCCACCTTCCACCATACAGTCTTGTCTGGAGAGTTGCGTCCTATTTCATTCGTCTTCGTACACGATAATGCATTTCTATCAACGGCATTTCTAGCATTACTAACATCAGGAAACAGCCATGATACTCGTCTTGATTGTGAGGCTGCTTTATTGTAAGACAAATCATCTAACAAAATAGATAAGTAAGATGTTTAACTTAACAAGTTTACCTTCATTACTTTTTTGAAATAATTTGTTAAGCTTTAAACTATTATTAATTTACAATTTGAATCATTTTTTTTTATCTTCACACATAACTCTATTAAGAAGTTGTATTGTTTAAAGCTGAAAAATACCAGTGTTCCCAAGCACTTATAATATATTACTCAACTTAAATACTTCATAAAGAATTACACTCGTCTCATACCAAAAGTAATCAATAACTGAATATATTAATAGATTAATTTAGTATGCATTTATTTCAAATTGCTGAAAATTACAAAATGTGGTACATACCATACATAAATACTGAAGATAATACGCAGAAAATGAGGTAGGAGTTACAGTTGTTATATATCATGTTTTGACTGAGATTCTGAAGTGACTGTCGTGGACAAGGAAGATAAATTTAAAAAAGACTAAACAAAAACTATGTAACGGAAATGTTAAGCATGTATAATTAATTCATATGCTTTAAAAATGTGTAACTTTTTGCTAATAACTCGAGATTTAATTTCGAGTTTTTGTAATTAAGTGTATATTAAGGACTAGGAAAGTGTTTGTCACATACTTCGTACAAAAAAGGAGCACGTTTTTATTTGGATAAATCTAGTAATATATTATACGTCAAATCATATGAAAATACACATTTCAATGGTGAAAATATGACACGATCTACAAGCACTGGTCTCTGAGCACACAAATGCATTTGTTTCCCTACAAAAGTTTATCTAATATTGCAAGGTTTCTGACTTAGAATCCATCTGAGTATCCACCCTTCCGTTATTAACTGCAATCAGTTTACACTCGATAGAGAAGCATCAAAAAAGTATTTAATAGCTGCATTCTCTTCGACAACAATTCATGCACAAACTCATGATTGATTGTTTTTTTGTTTTTTTTTTGTATTTGAAAGGCAATCTGTATGAACGTTTTAGAATCATGAACATTCTTAAAGCTGCTCATTTTTTAAACAAAAATGACTACTAATGGAGTATTATGTACCAATTTAGGTTCATCATTTTATTTACATGTCCATACTTGCCGCGTATTTTTCTCCGAACTTCAAGAAATTCGTATTTTAAAATGTTCATGTTTCACGACATGCAAACAATAAATGATTATATCTGTTATCTGTTTATATTCGTCCTGTTTATTGGCATACTAATTATTTATAGCATTAGACGCATGTAATTCAGATCAACAAATAAATATTCCTGATTTGAAAAAAAATTCATCTTTTGTATTTCAATTATGCATGTATTTATATTCTACAACTTAGAACTTTTCATCTCTCTATACAAGGTTCTGGATTTCAGACCTTAAGTTTAAAGAAACACATAACAGTTTTGCATTGCCGTTCATGCGATAAAAGTAAAAAAAAAACCCAGAGAACAAGAGGTATCATGATTAGGAATAGGTTTAATATTCTTTGCATTACATGTTAATGAATTAGCTATATTATTATTCTATTCTTGTAAAAGGACTATGTGCGGTTTTATGCATTTTTTGCCTCCAAAATCAAAGTTAGAATTCTAGATTGCTGATTATTATGATTTGTATGAACAATACAACAGTTGCCTGAATGAATGTATTGAAAATTAGAGAATTTTTTTTTTGGAAAAATTAACAACAAAACAAATTTCACTAAAAAAAAGAGTACATTTCGAACAGGTGTAATTTAAAAAACATTACGTTTAGTGCTTCAATTCTGTTGTCATTAAGGAATAAAAAGTTTATCTAGTTGATTGAAACTCTGTAAAATACTTGCATGATGGAAATAACACACTTTTAAAATGTAGAAACCTAATTAAAGCTGATCTTCACAACAACATTCATAAATACGAATCGAACTAATTCTACAAAGCAAACTCAACGACATCGTTATTTACAGACAGTTTTTTTAATGCGGAAATGAGTATTTATCTATTTTAATTTGAAAACCTCGCAATATAAAATGAAGAATTTGGAATATTTTTTCAGGTAAATAATTGTAGACTCTTTCTATTTGATTTTATAAAAACGTGCCAAATATTATGTTAATACAACATGTTATTTTGATATGAAACCATTTTACTTTCTAAGTACTTAGTATGTTTTAATGGAAAGATTAGTTGATGTTTTAATTAACAAACCAAACATTTGTAATTTGTTTAACTTTTAGTAGTCACATTACACCCATAAATTCTTTCTTATTAATAATATATGAATTCTTTTGAATATAAATGAAACAACAACAATAATAATAACATTTACATTAAAAAAAAGAGCAATCTTCAAAATATTCACATATTTATGTCTTCCATTTCAAGTCCATCACATTCAAAAATAGAAAAAATACATACAAGTATATCAAACCTTAAATCCTATTTTGGCCTTCATATAAACTGTGATAAACATCCCGTCATCTTAAATCAAACCTAGGTACGTTGAAATAGCAATGTTTAGGGTTTACCTTTTTTCACAACAACAACATTCGAGAAATTCCAATTTTACGATTCGTACTTTCTACATATACTTAAGAGTAAAATTAATGTAAAACTTTGTCTTTGCTCATTTTAAACACAGGATGAATATTTTTCCATTCAGTGAATGTCAACTATAATAAAATGATAAAGACCTGCCTAAAAGGAAATAGAAAGGCTCAGCTATACAATGCAGTCACAAAACTATACCGTAAAAAATTCATATACACATTAAGTTTACTGATGGCAAGGGTTCATTCAGTTAGAGTCAGTGCCTATGTAGAGTTTGGTAGGCGTTTTCATCCTTTGATACACTGAGATCTTGATAGTAAGAAGAGTCATCAGTTGTAACTGTCTGTTCTGTGATAGACCCAGATCGACAAGAAAAATGAACTTTATCCGTTTTGGACTTTTGTTTCAAGAATGTTTTCCTATGAGAAAAGGATAAATATCTGAATGACAAGAACAAATATTTAAGAAGTTACCTTTTTGTAAATAAAAAACAAAATACAAGCAACAGTTATTTTTCTTTCTGAATTGCAGAATAAAGAATGTTTTATTTTTACCTTCGACCAATGAACGTAACAGAAATGACCCCAATGTTAGTGAGAAGTGATATGAAGAAGGCAACAATCCAATATGTACTAGATGCCCCATCCGTCGTCTCAACATTCCGCAGACTATCTGTACAAAAAAAGGTTTTCAGCTCTAATTATAACAAAAACATATTTATTCGATTTAAACTGATTAAGTTACATATATTACCATATTTGCCATCACAAAAACAGTTTCCGTTGAATCTGTCACATGTTTGGTTAGTGCATTGTCCACTGCAAGGATACTGACAATTTTCTCCATAGGAATGTGTACATTCTAAATGATATATTGATTATAATTTAGTGTTGTATAAAGCTGATGGAATTTTCTATCTTATTTCCATGTGGTAGCATAACAAAGATGATATTTTTCATCTTATTTACCTATTGAGCAATTATGACCCATCCAACCCGCCTTACAAGAACACAGACCATCTGTGTGTCGACAAGTCTTACAATTAGGCAAACACAGCAGAGTGCAGTTTTTACCATAATAACCAGGTTGGCAGGCTGTAAAAAACGAATTGGAGACATAGAATAAACCTTTTCAAAAAATAAATTCTAAATTATTATATATCTTTTTAAAGATTTTTTTTCATTAATTTAGCTCAAATCTTACAAATGTTACAACGTCCTCCAGTATACCCGTCCATACAAACTCGGGGACATATTCCACTGACATGGTCACATGGTTCATTGTTTATACAGTGTCCACTACAAAGCTCATTGCAGTCCAATCCAAAATATCCGGGACTACACTCTACAGAAACAATTATGTTGAGCAATTTATGATTGGAATTAACTTAGTTTTTGTTTTAGGTTTATGCAAGTTTTATCAGTGGGCGTTTGAAATTGGTGAACAAAGTGTTTATTAAAATGGGCTATTACTAATAATTGTGACTAAAACACATGTATACCAAAAAAAAAAGATTTTTATTTCACATTTCAAATAAAAGAGAGAAAGAGTTCGTGGGACTAGGAAAATATATTGTCACTTAGCGATTAAAAATAAAAACTATTTTTTTCAACAATTATTCATATTTACACATAACAATAACAGCAAAGTACCTCTGCTGCAGTCGCTGTCGGTATATCCCGGACTACATCCTTCATCACAGTATCCAGTATGTTTGTTACAGTGAGAACCATTCAGACAGTGACCACTGCAGTTGCTGACACAATTATATCCATAGGTACCGTCATCACAAACTATAAAATAAAATGAATGTAAAAATGTCTGATTATTTGATGGTTGACCTTAGTTCAGTAAGTTTTTTTAAACAACAAATTAAAATTGCAATTGATAATTGCAATTGCAATGATACTGCAAACGGCACAACAACATCAATCATAGGTTGAAAAGCTTCTATTTTAGCGATCCAATTTGTTAAGATTTTTCAGGGGGTTTTTTGCTGGATTTTGTTATCATCTTTTCCGTACCATTATCACAAAATATTCCTGTCCACCCAGCGGCACAACCTTTATCACACCGACCAGTCACGTGGTTACAAGTAGTGTTATCTTTGCAATGTCCTAAACATTGCTGACTACAGTTATCACCAAACCAGCCCTCTCTACATGCTAAAAAAAATACGATGGTTGTAATAAAAAAAATGGGTTTTTTTAAGTTACTCATCTTAAAGATGGCGTTAAAAACTATATAAAATTCTTAGAAGCCTTCTGGTAAGCATGATTATTTGCACATGCTAATGACCAGAAACCAACAACAGATAACAGTGATCATTTTAATTAAATTAAGATATCTGAGAATAAGATGGAGCTTCCTCTTAAAATAAATTGAAATAGGATTATGTTATATTACACCTGAGTATAACAGATACAAAATAAATTGAATAGATAGCATCTACATTTGAAAATACAAATAAAATAGAAATACCAACATATTTTAAACTATTTTTCGAAATAGGAAAACGTATTCATACTAGTCGTGTGAAAACTCACAAAAAAGTTAAAATATATAATTTAATTAGAATCCTACTTGTTTTACAGTATAACCCCGTCCACCCAGGCTGACACCCAAAACAGGTTCCATGCTGAATGTGACAGGTGTTGTATTTACAGTTGGTGGGACAAGGGATGTCACAGTTACTGCCATACATGTCTGCTTCATTACATCCTGTGTTGAAACAGTAGAAACATAAAAAGACACTGGCAATGCATTTTAAAGAGAAAAATGGTCAACTGATGATTGTTTGGTGAAAAGAAATTGACGGTGTGAAAAACAAAATCAATAGAGATACTTTAATGCAGTTTAATCGGTTTATAAAGCGTAAACTGCTCCAAGTTATGTTATATCGTATAACATAGGTAGAAATTAAATCAGTTCCTTAGATAGTCATCAGCATGCAGTTAAGGATTGTTTACATTTTCAAATAAAGATAATGCATGTAAAGTATTTATTATGAACAATTGAATTTAAGTCAATTGAAATAGAAGAAAAAGACAAATAAGTTTAAAAAAATCAAGAAATATATATAACTATACCAATTTAGATTCTCTCTCCCTCTCTCTCTCTCTCTCTCTCTCTCTCTCTCTCTCTCATTTTCATGTGAATCTGAAATTTATTATGTATTTATTTCTTTATACTAATGTGTAATAATAGCAATAGTAATTCTTCTGTTTTGCATATGTTTGGCGTTTGCCAATTATAGTAATTGTGTTTGTGCAGATGCAACATGTATGTTTTTAATTTCATTTATTTTATATTTATTTTAATAAACTTACCTTGCACAATAACTTCACATAGTTCAGTATACACATACAGTTCGTATCCCATAGGGTAGACTACTCCATCCAGACGTTCATTGTAAAAGATGACGTAACGTCCATGTTCAGTACACGTTGTTGTAAAATTCAGGGGCGGTAACTGTGGTCCGTCCTTATAACACAGAGTGGAACTCTTTATTTCACTAGGTGTTGATACATCAGTGGTAGATACATACAGAGAGAATCCAGCAAAACGTCCACGTTGTCTAATTTCTACAATTTAGGTTTAAAGCAACTTTTTACAATTAAAGGTTACATGTATACTATAATAAATGACAAAATCTATTGGATTGTTACAAAATTTTTAATTGAGGATTTTTTCAACTTACTAGATGAAATAATGTCATATCAAATTTTGATAATATCTCTTTTGGAACCTAGTTTATTTTCATCACATATATGTGTATTTTTTCCCTACATTTCTTATCAATCTTACAATATAATAATGTCACTATAATGCTGAATCCCTGAATATATTTTAGAACATTCCTGATAAAGATCTCAAAAGCAAAACATAGAAACCGTTCTGAAATATCTTAGCCAAGAGAATCAAATCGGTAGGACAGGTATGGTATTTTTTCTGTTATTCGGGTTATACGTGTACATACCATAACCATCGTAGCTTTTAAAAAGTATGCCCATATTGTACAAGTTATGTACTCTTCCAAGATCCACTTTCCACCACACGTTTTTAAACCTAGATGCATATCCAATGTCTGATGTCCTTGAACAGGTAGTTGTATTTCTATCAACTGCATTATTCGCTGAATAAAGTGAGCCCAAAACTGGATACGATTGACTGGCTATTTTCTCGAAGGATAGATCATCTGAAAACAGTAAAATGAATCATAAATATTGCATGATTCAGACATCCTGTCTTTTACATATGTCTGTTGATAAACCATTGTGTTATACCCTTGAAAGAATAAGCTTGAATTGAGAAATATGCGAAATTAAATCGTTATGACATTGTTATGATATTAATATCTGTAATTTTCCTTCAAAATATAGTGCATGAGCAGTGCTTGCGATACTTATATCTATATTTATTATGCTTTACGGTGGGATCTTTGGGATATGCTACATAGAAACTGCAGTTAACTGATCTTATTATCAATAATCGTTTAATTAAAATCACAGGATAAAACTGTGCCATTCAGTCAACTGAAATGTTACTGAAAGGTAATTAAATGGTGACTGAATGGCATATGTGCCATTCCGTCGCCTTTCCAGTTAACATTTAGCTGATTGAATTGCAGAGTTTCATCCTGTGAAGACTTTCTACCGTCCAAAATCAACATTGACTCCTCTCAATTAATATAACCCAAACCCTTTTACCTCAAAAAGCAACATAAATCTCTTTTATGCAATTAATTTCCCAATCTTCTATTAATAACGAACTTCCTTAAAGCCAACAGCTTGCCTTATTGTAAGAAAGGTAATAGAGATAAACGAAGTTGTTCTGTACTTGTTTTGATTTTTCTTTTGTACTATACAAATTTGTCTTCCCGCTTCATATAATTCAGAATCAATAGTTGAACTTAAAATTGAACTTTTGTTCGTAATGCAAATGCAAAACTTAATTACTTATATATAGTAATAGTGAACATACCATATGCATATGATAATACAAATCCTGCCATATAAACAACGTTTTTTAAGTCCATTGTAACTACCAGGAAGTGATTGAAAATATCTTTAACGATTTTTATGGCGGCCTTTAATTGTAAAAAATAAGTTTAAAATACTCCTAATGTGAAATGAATATTTACAAAATGGCCAGATAGTCGTTTAAAAGGATTACCAAAATAGAGAGAGAAAAACTAAACCATTCTGCTAATGGGACACGAAGTTGATGGGGGGGGGGGGGGGACTTTAAAAGTCCTAATCCTTTGTGGGTAAAAGTACATGTAAGTGACTCGTGTCTTTGAAAGTTTGGCACCAGTGGCGTAAAAAACACTTGTGATTCATATGGTTTAATATCACCAGATTAGAAAATGTAGTAGCCTCCCATTAATTAATTAAAGTATATTGTAAAGACAGCCTTGAATGCCCTTTCTTTTGTGTATAAAGGGTATATCTATCTTAACGCTCACTCTTTGTCATGTGGAGCTTTATGATAGAAGATACTCGAGATCTTAATTTCAACATGCACACACTAGCCAATTTAAGGTGTTGCCGGAATGTCTCCTCCTCTACATGGGGAGTAGCCCGTGTCCCAGTCTGTATAAAAAAAACGAGGCAGAAGGACAGCTTCCAAATGGCTACTGTTTTATTCAGATGCAACATTTTAATATGACACTTTAACAGTAAATATTAATTACGATGAAGTTTATTAACATCAATATTGATTCAAAATCTCTGAAAATAAAATATTAGTTGAACCCCCTAAATCTATTAACTTGAGGAGGCAGAAAAACAGCTTTCAGTTGACTACTGGATAATGTTGTTTTTGTTGACGCTGGTTGACTAAATAAATGCGGCTATAACTAGTATCATCTATTCAAAACTTGCCCGTCGATGTGACCATTTAATCAACTTTAAAAACAAAATCTGTTTAGTTTGCCATATTGTTTCAAAGTTTCTATTTGATTTTATGAAAACGTGCCAAATATTATGTTAATGCAACATGCTATCTCAAAATGAAACCATCTTACTTTCAAAGTACTTTATATGTTTTAATGGAGAGATAAGTTAATGTTTTAATTAATCAACCAAACATTTGTAATTTGTTTAACTTTTAGTAGTCACATAACATACACATAAATAAATTCTTTCTTAATTATAATCTTTTGAAAATAGATAAAACAACTACAACAATAGTAACATTTGCATAAAAAATAAAGAGCAATCTTAAATTATTCACATATTTATGTCTTGCATTTCAAGTCCATCACATTCAAAAATAGAAAAAAAAATACATTATATTAAAGTATATCAAACCTTAAATCCTATTTTGGCCTTCATATAAACTGTGATAAACATCCCTTCATCTTAAATCAAACCTAGTTACGTTGAAATATCAATGTTTAGGATTTACTTTTTTTTACACAACAACAACATTCAAGAAATTCCAATTTTACAATTTGTAGTTTCTACATATATTTAAAAGTAAAATTACTGTAAAACTTTGTCTTTGCTCTTTTAAACACAGGATGAACTTTTTTCATTCAGTGACAGCCAATAATCAAAATGATAGAAACTTGACTGAAAGGAAATAGAAAGTCATAGCTATGCAGTACAGTCACATTTCCCTATTCCTAAATCTTTATATGCACATACAGTTTACTGATGGCAAAGGTTCAGCCAACTAGAGGCACTGCTGACTTAGCGTTTGGTAGGTGTTTTCATCCTTTGATACACTGAGATCTTGATAGTGAGAAAAGTCACCAGTTGTAACTGTTGTAACTGTCTGTTCTGTAATAGACCCTGATCGACAAGAAAATTTAACCTTATCCGTTTTGGACTTCTGTTTCAAGAATGTTTTCCTATGAGAAAAAGATAGATATCTGAATGACTAGATCACATATTTACTGTTTGAAATCAAAATCAGAATATAAACAACAGTTGTTTTCCTTTCGGAATTGCAGAAAAAAGTAACAGGTATTTCATTTCATACCTTCGACTAATCAACTTAGTAGAAATGAATATGATGTTGATGAGAAGTGATATAAAGAACTTTTTTCAACAAATCGAAATTGCAAATGAACTTGCCGATTATATGACAAACAGCACAGCATCACTCATATTTTCGATTTTTAAAGAAACCAATCTGTTGATATTTCATATTCAATTTTTTGTGTGCTTATTTTTTATTATTTTTTCCGTACCTTTATTACAAAATTTTCCAGTCCATCCAGATGCACAACCTTTATCACACTGACCAGTCACGTGATTACAAGTACTGTTATCTCTGCAATGTCCTACACATTGTTGACTACAATTAACACCGTGCCAGCCTTTTCTAAATGCTAAAAACATAATACTTAAGTAATTTAATATGTCTAAAATTAATAAAGATGGGTTTTGAATTACATGTATATATTTTGAAGATGAAGCTAGAATAATTCTATATATATTACATGTAATATAATAATATTAATATTAATAATTATAATTTTACATATAAAAGATTTAATTCGTAAGAGTTTCTTAATGACCAAAGGCCATCAACAGAGAACACTGATCAATTACTGTAAAAAAAATCACAATAAAAATGTCTGATGATTAGAAGATAATTACTTCTTACAGGTATCTTATTAGAAATCAAAATGAAGATTTTGATATAAATGTATCACATCTAAGAATAGCAGACACGAAACCAATTGAATAGATAACATCTACATTGAAAAATACAAAATATAAAAATCAGGACCATTTTAAAAACAATTTACATGTAATTACTTGTACATGCAATAGCATGTAATAACTATATAACTGCAATAGACAAAGTTACACAAGTGTCCCTTACTGTAAGAATCTCAAACAAGATTAAATGTATATTTTTTTTATGAAACAAATCATACTTATAGTGCAATATAACCCCGTCCATCCAGGTTTACACCCATAACACGTGCCATGGTCAATGTGACAAATGTTGTCTTTACAGTTTGAGGGACAAGGGGCGTCACAGTTTCTACCATACGTGTAAGCTTTGTTGCATCCTGCGAAGAAACATTAAAAAGACATTGGGAATGACATTGACCATTATAATATTATTAAATCAAGATAATAATCGTTTGATTGTGGGTGGATTTTTTTTGGCCCCCCGGGGGGGGTCTTCATTCACATTACGATTTTTAGAAAATGAAAACATTGTAAAAGTGTTTTCTTCTTTTGAAAAAAAACGTGTAAATCTTTTTTAATTAGTTTACAATTTACCTTTTGTTTATCTGATTTTTTAAATATATGTCAGAAATAACACAAGGAAAGTCGTCATGTTTAGTGAAAACAATGCTTAAGCGCTGAAAAAGTACAATTTTCAATGACATGGAATTAACATATATTATCGTTTATAAAAGATCAAGAAACCGAAAATAAATGATTTTCTTTCATTTAAAAAAACAAACTGGAGAATTTTGAAGAAAAAAAAGTGACCACTCTCAGGTGAATAAGTCTCACTATTACAAAATATGTTGCAATCTGAAATTCAACAACTGATATCAAAGGTGTTAATCTGTTTCTTCTTTAGAGAAAAAAATTCTTTGCTTTAAGGTTTTCATTATTTCGAATGCAATGCGCTCTTTCAATTACAACTTTAAACTATTAAATCAAAAATCAATTGTTTGACTGGTTTCCTTTCTAATCTTAACTACCCCCTAAAGCACTTTTGACGTCACATAGATCACTTTTAACAGTAAACGTTATACAATTACACATATTTACATTCTACTGTATTTTTCCATTAAATTCTGTGATCTTCAAATGCCTCTAAATGCAACAAGTAGTCAAAGGTCAAATTGACGAGTTTTATTATGACGTCACAAACGTTGAACGCTGTAAACTGCAACGTCACAAGCGAAAATCAAAGTTCACGTTTGTGGCTGTTACTGTGGCTCTTCCATTAATATTAACTTACCCTTAGGATAAGATAGGAATTTTTAGGTATGAATCACATTTGCAGACAAGGCAAGAAGTTAAAAAATGTAAATATAAGCATTGAATCATGACTTTTTGAAGTATACACTCTCATAACTGCAGCGGTGTGTGCATACAAATTTTCATAACGCGCTACTCAATTTGTATGCACACATCGCTGCAGTTATGAGAGTGTATTCTTCAAAAAATCATGATTCAATGCTATAGTTATTCAGTTTTTAGGTCAATACGATGATTTAACTACCAAGGAAGTACAATATTTAACTTCGAGGGTAGCTAAATGATTGTATTGACCTCAAAAACAGCAATAAATGTGTATCATTCGGGGCAAATATACACCTTGTACAATAACTTCAAGGAGCTCAGAATAAACATTGACAACTTCGTAATTGGTAGGGTAGGTCACTCTATCCAGCCGCTCGTTGTAAAAGATGACGTAACGCCCGCATTCAGCACACGTGGTTGTAAAGTTCAGGGGAGGTAACTGAGGACCGTCCTTGTAGCACAGTGTGGATCCTTTTATGTCACTAATAGTTGATACATAGGTGTTAGATACATACAGAGAGAACCCGGCAAAACGTCCACGTTGTCTGTTTTCTACAAGGTATGTTTTAAGTCGAAAAAATTAGTATGAAATTCATTTCCTCATTTATGTTGAAAGTATTATTTTAAATACATATGCGAATAAAATGAACTAATCCAGCTGGATATAAGCACTAAAAATATTTTCTTAAAACGATTGCATACACGTTTGTCAAATGACTTTTAGTTTTTCTTTGATTTAAAGTCCTGAAAAGAAAAAAAATAATGCGCCATATTCACACATAAAAACAAATTTGCCCCCATTTTTGGGAAGAATGACGTTCTTTTTTTGTGAATGAACAATGAGCTTTAGGTTTACATTGTGATACAATTTTAGGTAATATACAAAATTACATACCATTTCCGTCGTAGTTCTTAAATAGTATATTAATACTGTAAATGCTGTACACTCCACCAAGATCCACTCTCCACCATGCAGTCTTGGAATGAGAGCTCCTGCCTATTTCCAGCATCCTCGCCCATGTTGAAGTATTTCTATCAACTGCATAACTAGCTTTATATAAACCATCATACCATGAGCTTGATTGTGATGCGACTTTTTGGAAAGATAAATCGTCTGTGCAGAAATAGAAAATACGAGTCATTATTCAATAATTGTTTTATATCTAAGAACATTACTAAAATCTAGAAAGCAAAATCATATATAATTATGTAAAGTCCCATTTTGATATATCATATTACTCCATTGTTGAAAAAAAAAATCTACAGGCAGATTGATAAAGCCAATATTTCTGTTAAATAAATAAGGTCTTGTAATCCTTTAATTGATTTTCATAAATATTATTTTTTACATCTGAAGGTAACTGACAATTGTTCACTCCATGCATGGTAATTTTATGACATCTTTTTATACAAATAACATATCGTCTCTCAAATATTTTACTTTATTATATTTCTTTTTTAATTATTATTAATTCCTATTGCTCTATGATTGGCTGATAGCTATGACTCTATAAAGAAGTTATCTTTAACTGAGCATGAACCTTCAGGTGGGTATAATATTTGAGCTCTATTTTAAATGCCACAATTGGTTATTTAAAATACTGTCATCTCACTGTGTTCGGTTTAACCAAACGTTAGCAAAATCAGTTAAGGTTAATTTTATGGTTTCACGCGTTTCATAAAACCCAATTGCAAAATGTGTTAACTTTGTATCAATTTATCACTGAATCTTATAATAAACAACTAATGCTGGTTTTTTCGGAGGGGGAGGGGGGGGGTGTCCATTAATGTGGTGATTTAGCTTCGTATTGACCTCGTGCTTCGATCTTGGGATATTTTTTACTTCCCTGTTAAACAAATCAATGATTAACCTCAAAGCAGCGATAAATGTAACAGAAAGTGCTACGAAAGGTTAACAAATAGCTTCCCTTGTGAAACATGCCATAAAATTCATTTCAAGTAGTTATATTACAGAATATTGCAAATGATGTACTTACCATACGCATTTGATGATATTAGTCCAAGCAGATAAACAACAATGTTTTTAAAATCCATAGTTATGTCACTATTTTACACCAAACAAATTTTTTGAAACCAGGAGGTAAATGACATTATTTAAACCATTTATACGGCGTTCCATACCTGTTAAAATAATCTATAAATTATCTTTAATTAATACTCAATAATTTAATTTTTAATTTAAGACGTATTTTATTCAAGTATATAAATACATTGAAATGGAATACTCAATAATTTAACTACTTTAGTAATATCCATTTCTATGTACTTTCCATTCTAAACTACTATACAGTTGTAAATTGTTATACTTGGTAAGAACCTCGTAAGTTGTAAGAACTTGTGTTCGAACCTTTTGTATATATTTATGCAATGAAATATGTTAAAACCATCATATACATTTTAAGAACACATGTACTATTTTGATAAAATAAAACGCATTAAAGAGAAAAGGGGTATTATGACATAACGTCACAAAGCGTGGAAAACGTCATAAACGCCAGGCACGTTGCGCGACGTCTGCAACTCCAATGACGCTCCATTTTCATGAAGCATGGTTCATGGTCGCCGCTATGGATATTGTCAGTTCTGAATTTCAGGTACGTTATTTAATTATTTGTGCGTTGAAAATATTCGTATAATTGATAGCATGTAATCTTTCTCTTTCTCCACTTTTGCTGCCCTTCTCAACTTTTGCTGCTCTTCTCCACTTTTGCTGCCCTTCTCCATTTTTTCTAAAGCATGTACTTACATTCGTTGACTGTCATATTGGAACCTTTGCACTGAGTCGTTAAAAAAACCTGACATATATACATCAACAAATACCGTCAGCACAAACACTCGGTGAAATGTTATTCATCCACAAATATTTAATTCCACGTACATCAAATAATAAATATTTTGTTATATAATAAGTGTATTTCTTTCAAAAAATGCATTAAAGCTTTAACATTGTTATTTGCACCGATGAATTATAAGCGAATGTACGTACATAACAATTTTTTTACAGCTATACGCGTTTATGTATAACTGTAGAGATCGAAAGACCAAGTTTTACAAATGATATGGATATAATTATATATAATTATATGAAGAACTTTCCAAAAATTTGTTTGGTGTTGATTAAAAAGTTTGAGAAGGAGTTATGCGATATAGAAGCGATCAGTCGGTCGGTACACACTAAGCAAAGTCGGGGCAGGATATAGTGGCAATATATTGTGTACATTTAATGTACAGTCCATTTATGCATTTCAAGTCAGCACATATTCAAAATTTACATATTTTTCTGCATATATATTACACAGGTAAAAATTTACAAATTATTATTATTTTTTTTTTATTTCTGAGTGAGTACATGTAACTTCTCAACCGCTCTTCCATATTCTCCGCTGTTTACAAATAGCTTAGCAACATAGTGAACATAACGCTAAAACCATGGTCGGACAGCTTTATCACAGACGGTTTTGAAATAAATAAAGTTACGCGTACAAGTATGGAAAAGATGTGAATAATTATAACATTCATTGTTATAAAGAATAATCACTTTCGGAAAAAATAATAATCAATATTTAATAAAATAATATTAAACAATAATATAGTAAGTTTAAGTGTTGATTTAAAAAACGGTGTTTACAATTTTTATTTTGCAATTCAGAATTACAATAATAATCTTGTGCGCAAAGCAAATATCTAATAACAATGTGTGAAATAATAAGTTGATCAATTCATATTTAATTTATAGGATGCAGTAATAAAAAAAACTATAACCAATTTTAGAAATAAATCTGATAAAGTTCATGGCATTTTTTTTTTTTTTTTGGAATTAGACGATCTATTTCAAGCACATTTTGGATTAGAATTAGCGTCTGATTCACATCATGGAGAATTAGGAGAGTAAACACATGAAATTTAGATGTCAAATAATAAATTTTAATTTCTTGGATACAAAATTCACTGCATACCGTTATAATCAAAAATTGTAAATTTTAGTTACACCACCCAGTAAACTAATTTACGATTGATTTATTTTATTTTTCGTCAAACTATTACTTCAGGAGCAAATCAATACAGGCTATATTATCATAGAAGTACTGTGCTTCTTCCTTTTGATTTAACTTATAAATCTTTGTAATCAATTTGGTCTAAACTGTCAGAGCCCAAATGGACAGGAAACAAATCGTCTTAACACCGCCACAACGAGACTTGGTATTGAAGTATCGCGAGAACTGTGGTCAGCTTCCTGTTTTGCGGTACGATTCCCAGATTTTTCAACATGGGACTGCTTGATATGGATTTCCTGGACGATGTCCGGCGAATGAACCCGAGACAGGTAAATTAACACTTACATTAACATTGTCGAATTATTTCTTGTCAGTACGAGGTACCTGGATTAATGAGGCATTGTTTAATCTAACATACGCTGGCAGCCCGCGTTTTCTCTGAACAGTTTTTGTGAATGAATTCTTCATAGAACCAGGAAATATTTGTTGAAGATTGATCAATAGAACTTTTATTGAATCATATGTTCAAATGTGTTAGGCAAGAAATATACTACTGTATTAGAGCAGCAGTGTTGTAATAAATCCCTTAAAAAACGAGACGAACGACGTGTCAAACCATATGGTGCATACTTTTCGGTCTAGCAAATTTAAAATTCCCCTTTTTAGTATTTCACATATAATACAGCTGTGAAAATTTGATGTTTTATTATATAGCCTGCAATAAAGATGCGTGTTATCATCGCAGTTAGATAATTATTTTCCTTTAAAGTACATGTAATATCGGTGAAGATTCAGCTCGCTTAATATTTGGACATTGTTGGGGTTGAAGAACAGGGTAAAGCACAAAGTCCAAAATATCAAGTGGAGCTGAGTCTGTGTAGAATAATTGCAACTCTTCTTAAACCATTCTTAATCGGCTGTTACAGTCTTCACGAAAACTCTGTGGTCCGAAGACCACTGCCAGTTAATTTTGATGTCAGGTCAGTAAAAATCAAAGGTCCAAAAATCCAAGGTTTTCAAAGTCATACACAATAAAAAATATTTCTGAATAAAACTTCTCTCACAAGTTTCCAGAGAGAAAGCGAGTTCAAAAGTCCACAGTGGTTTTGATGAAAAAAAAATAGTTAATTAAGGGTTAACCCATTAGCTTGTGTGTATATATAAGTATCCTATAGTACACACTCATCTCACTGTCACACTAAGAATGCATTACTTGCAAAAAATTAAGGGGCTATTTTACCAACACTCTAAATACCTGTACTACTTGTGAAAGTTAAATTCTGTAGACTAGTACAAAAAGAAAAAAAATCTCTTGATTTAAAATAGAAGCTACTCAAAATCTTGAAGTTGATTCAATGTTATCTTTTCATGACATTATTATTTTCATGAATGATTATATGTATTGAATTTTGATCGCATACTTCTTATATGATTACAACTTTTTAAGGCCATTTGTGGCTGATTTTGAGTTTTTAATGAAATTGATGGCTGTTCTCTTTCAGCTCTATTACCAAGTGTTGAACTTTGGTATGATTGTCTCGTCTGCTCTGATGATCTGGAAGGGGCTTATGGTAGTCACAGGCAGCGAGAGTCCCATTGTGGTGGTCCTCAGGTAAGGCAAAGTCTACTAAAAGTAAACAATCCTATATAACACAGTGTGGTAGCAAAATTTGTGAACTAAGACTCCAGGGCACACAAATTGGGACTTAATATATATATCAAATATGGGGTAGAAAAAAACCCCTAAAATAGCATGTATCAATTTAATATTTTTTTTTCATTTTCAGTGGAAGTATGGAGCCTGCCTTTTTCAGAGGAGACCTACTTTTCCTGACCAACTACAGAGAGGAGCCAATCAGAGTTGGAGAAATTGTTGTGTTTAAAATAGAAGGGCGAGACATTCCCATTGTCCACAGAGTCCTGAAAGTTCATGAAAAGTAAGTCATTTAATCTCTTTAAGGTGGTATGGGACACCTGTCAATATTAATGTGGATAACAGTACATTATAATCAAAATACTTTCAATGGTTTAGAATTTTATAATTTCATAGTATTTAACCAAGATGTACGTTTTAAAAAATTTTGAAAATGTAAAAATTTTAAAATTCCAAGCAGCAGTCAAACTCATGATTTTGAGATTCGTAGTGAATGCTCCAACCAATTGCGCTACGCTGTTAGATGACCATTTTAACAAAAAGAAAATATTTATAAAATTTCACTTGATTTTATAATTTATTTCGATAAATATTGTGTCATAATATGGAGGTGTCCATTACCACCTTAAATGTATAGTGTTAAAGAATTGTTTTTTAAGTCTGAAGTTTGTGGAGGAAAAAGTCTGTGAATGTTTTTATCTAGAACGAAAATCAAGTTCACACTAGAACAAAAATCAATATCACACACATTTTTTTTTTTTTTACAGAGAAGATGGCAAAGTCAAATTTCTTACCAAGGGAGATAACAACTCGGTAGATGACAGAGGTTTATATGCCCCTGGACAGCTCTGGCTTGAAAAGAAGGATGTGGTGGGGCGAGCGAGAGGGTGAGTTACCATAAATAGGTCACAGCGTCTGTGCCTTACCTCTATATCTGGAATGCATATAAATACATATACTTTTGTATAACCAGTTTTCATAGAGTAGCAGTTTTCATGAAATAAATGTTCAAAAGTTCATTTTAAAGTAAAAAACAAAAATTTGTATTGTTAAGGCCACTAGCTATGACCTTCCCTAACATGTGAATAAAAGCTTGATTGACATTATTATATATCTACAGATTTTCTGGTTATGAGGATGATAGCAAGTTTATGTTCCCCCAAATAGCAACTATTTCCTGAGGTGAAGCCTAGCCTTGTTTCTGTTGAGGGAGACACTATACTTGCTATAATCCAAATTGTCAGTAAATAGGTATTTGATTATACTGAAGAAAACTTTATTTGTCGATATGCAGAGTTTTTTGCTGGTAAACAAGTTAGAGTTATTGGACTTTGAATTTAACATAGCAACTGGGATAACATTAGAGGAGTTCCGAGATTAAATACGAGGGAAATCGAACACTGTCACTGACTAGTTTTAGTCACCATGGGCATATACTTATTGTAGGATGTAAACTATTTGAGAGTAAACATTATCTAGATGAAAGAGCCAATTTATTAGTGTATATAAAAAATGTATTCAGATTGAGGTATAATATTAATAGTGTATAAACTGTGGTTAGTTATGCTTTTTGATTGGGCTAACATCAATTTCTACTCCAGCTTGCATTTGTTTCTATTTATTTGATTTTATTTCTGTTGCAGGTTTGTGCCTTATGTTGGAATAGTCACTATATTGATGAATGATTATCCTAAATTTAAGGTGAGATGTCAACATTGAATCATATAAAACTATAAACAAGTGTATCACAGATTCAAAGCATTTTACTGATTTACTTCATTAGACAGATTTGATTTTCCCCCAAATTATCCAATTAGATCTTTATGTTTGATGAATTAAGTACAATTACTCTGGGTTATCTGAGGGGAAAAACTCTTCCAAAACCTTTCAAAACCACACCTCTCCATAGATTAAGCATCATTTGATATGTTTTATAAAATGATTATGAATAGAAATACTAAACTTTGAGAAAATGATATGAAAAAACAGTAGTGCATTCAAGTAGGATAAAAATACATTATAAACCATGTATCAAAAGAAGCAATCTAAGTTTTTATGAATGCATGAAATCTTGAAGATGTAAATTGTAAATGTATCTGTTTTGTTACAGTATGCCATTCTTGCCTGCCTGGGACTGTTTGTGCTTTGAAAATATGATATAAAAAAATGGTGGCAAATTCAAGTACTAGGAAAAATAGTATACTACATATAAACCATTTTTCAATGCATCTTTTGTTACAGTATGCCATTCTTGCCTGCCTGGGTCTGTTTGTGCTAATACACAGAGAATAACGGAGGATGAAAGTGGAAAGAAGAGGACAAGAGAAATTGTGTAGAGAAGGATTCGAACATTGCTAAATCTGTATCATTGGTGTTAGGGATTTAACCGTTTACAATTGTGTATGTGTGAGTCTTTTACTATAGTTATGATTGATTGTGAAGAAATGTGGGAAAAGTTGTGAAATTGAAATGAACGAAAAGAGATGATATTGTGTAATTTTGGGGACTAAGAATGTTGAAAGAACATGTATTGTGTTTGATGTCGGTATGAGAGATTTGTCAGTATTTAAACCCTTCTTCATATGTACATGTATAGGCAATAGTGCAAAGTCTGAAAGAGTGTGTTTTCCGTTTAACAGGGCAAAGGAACCTGTTTTAAATTATTTATGTACAATATCTTTTTTCATTAGAGTAACAAATCTAGAACATATTTTTGTTGTCTGATTTTAAAAAGAGTGTAATTGTAGGGTTTACTCACCCAAGTTTTGATAAAAAGATGACATTAAAAATTGTATTCTACTAGAATTTTAGGAAGTTTCGATTTTCGTGTTAGCCAACTAATCGTGATCTACAGTTTCATCATAGGAATCAAGTTTAGAGTATTTTGTACTGTAATTTGATGAATCTCCATTTTGTGTGTACCGGTAGAGCATTTCATACCTTTCTAAATTTTCCACACTTTTCCATTATGAAACTCATACAAAATTTGTATTTGTATATTAACACTTGCCTGTGTGTCTTTTTGTATAAGATTGGTGCAATATGTGAAAACAACTTTTATATCGCTAAAGTTAGCAATTTTAGTTGCAAAATAATTGCACATGGCATCCTCACATTGTAATTTTCCATATGTTTGCATTGAATTACATTAAACTTAATTACATAAAAATACGTTGAAATATATCTATTCTAAGGAAAATTAAATTTCACTCTAGTTTATGACATAGCAAAAGGGAAACAACTCTTATCAATATTAATAAAGCTACTTGGTGCAATGCAAGTGTCAGTTTCGGATTAATGCTTGTAAGAGTGTAATTAATGTAGTTAAATGTAATGTAATTAGTTCATGTTTCACTGTGACTTCAACATTTTCAAATTCATCTGGTCAGTGTGAATGACAGAAAAAGGTGCTGCCATCTTAATATTTTCTTTCTTCATTTTGCATAAAATATGTGTATGTTTAAGAATGTGCAAAAATACCGTCAGTTGTTTCATTTATTTGAGCAGAAATAAATTGACTGTTGTGGAAATAGTATTATTTTTCTGTCTTACGCTTGCAAAGGATCTTTTAAATGTTGATTGTCGAAATGAACTTGCTTCAATGCAATTCTTGATTTATATTAAGTCGTAGCTAAATGCATGCTTATTTATAAACAAAGCCATGCGATCGCAGCCAATAACTTCCAAATATTTGACAAATTTAACATCTCATATGATGTAAAATAATAGACTGCAAGTGATGTTTGCTGTGTAAATATTTTAATTGTAAATGATAGTGTAAATTAAATAGCCTGTTCGAGGAAGATTGTTTTAGCAATTTCATAGATTAAGCCATCATCAGTAGCTCTTGAAATTTTAAGGCTAAGTCATTGGCAGCAGACGACATTTTGTCTTCATGCAGAACAATGCCTGCAGAAGTTAACAGAACGCAAATAAATGGCCTATATACTATTTCTCCGGGTTTAGGCAAAATAAAGAAGAGGTAAAACTCCAGATCAGGAGTAGAGGAACAGTGAATGCAATGCAGCGAGCTGTCATGTTAGTTGATAAAAGATTATTGACCCTGCAGTTTTATATACTTAGATTACAAACATTTAGCCAATGCCGGTTGTGTTTTTTTATTAAATAAAAATTCGGAATATTTTATCGTCAATCTTAATCCACACCACTAGCTGTTTGAAGATTAACCGATTTGCTCAATTCCACGGGTAAATATTCTTCTAGCTGAAAGGATTTGAGCATCGATTTAAATGAAAGTCGACAAAACAGCATGGTGTTAATTTTATTCATAGTTAAAATCACTATTTCATGAAAACATGATACAAGTTGTGTATAAATTGTGTGTTAGTGGTAGTTTATTGTGCATATTTAATTACATTTATAAGATAGTTTTCGAAATTGACTGCATGTCGCATTGATTATGCACCACCTCCTCATAAAAAACTGTAACTATTTTAAAATAAATTTCATCTTTTATAAATTTTCCATTCACAAAGACGTTCAGATACGCTGTACTCACATGCAAATTTAGAGGAATTAAATCATTTTCGAAATTGTCACTGCGTGCGCACTGCCTTTACAAAATTGGACTCCAAATTTGCATGTTTCGGAATTATCCCAAACCCCAAAAGTTATGTCTAAAACGTGTTTCAAATGCAAGTTGGTTTAAATTCATTTTTCTTCAGATACAAGTAATAGAAATACAAGTTTTATTCAGAATTGAACACTCCCAAGAACAGACACGGTAATCGTCGTGTTAAAGAATGTACATGTATTTATATCTACATATCTACATGTACTATAAATAGCCCCTGTTCTCAATGACATTAATGTACCTTTCTGCCCGCATTTCGAAACATTTATCAGTATTAAGAGATAGTTCAAAAAAGAAAAACTTTTCGCTGATAATCAAATAATCCCCCCGGCTTGTTGCTATGACGCACGCCAGGCAGGTGCTAAAGGGAATAAGTACATTGTACACGGGCCCAGATATATATGGAGATCTCTCAATTTCATTATGGGACTATATTATGTCTTTTTGCGGGATGTATTTTGACAGGTAAGGATTGGCTTAGTGTATGAAATGGATAGTCTTTTAAGTTCTTGAAATCGCTCGGGGATTATTGTTATCTTCGCTATTCTGCCGTGTGTCGGATATTTTTAAGAGATATATTCTATTTTTGGACAATGTTGCGTCGATTTTAGGATTATATAACTCTATTTCTAGATTCTTGTTCAATAGTCAGCATTTTTGTCAATATTCATAAATAAATATTGCCTTTCTGAAGTTTCTGTGCGTCATTCAAATTGAAATTATATCCCTAAAAACAAAAAACGTTGATCCCGTGGTAGTCATTTAAACTCATCAAACAGTAGGAATTAACATTTTTAAGGGATAAAGAGATTTCGGTGTTTCAATGGACGAAATTAAGATAACCTTATTACATTCCAACTTATGTTGTGTATACCCATATAAGTATATTTTCAAAATACCTATAGATCAGTTTTAGGAGGACTGCTCCCTCTTCAATGCTGTGATATGAGGTTTTTTTTTCTTTTTTTGACATGGTATCTACAATTGCCTACTTCCTCTTGGACCAATAAGTAGTCACAGAATTTTCATACGAGTCAGACGCGTCGCGTCGATTTTATCGCGAAATGCACTCTAATAAAAATCAAACAAAGCAATCAGATATAACATATATATAATTAAATAGTTTATGATGTTTTTGAAATCCCTTTTTTTTTTTTTTTTTTTTTTTTTTTTACAAATTAATGCAGTGTCCATTTGATAAGTGTTATCACATTTTTGTACATATGTGCATATATTGTTATAATATAAGAACATTAATGCACCCATCAATGAAACCCCCCCCCCCCAGAAAGTACATTTGCTAAACATGACTTTTATTCAAGATTTGATTTCATCCAACGTTAATATAAGAAGGAATTTAAGAGAACATTAAAAAGCAGCGAAAAGTTGCACACGCTTAATGCAACTTGAGATAATGACGATGATGATGATGAGGAGGAGGATGATGATGATGATTAGGAGGAAGAGGAGAGAGAGAAAGAGAGACAGAAAGACAGACAAAAGCTGAGAAAAGCGGAAATAAAGAAAAAGTGACAGTTTGGCATTCTGGGACGGTCAGTACTCGCAGAAGGATTGTTGTTGGAGCCCATCTATTATAGAGACCATGCCGACACCTGCCAGTACCTGTGTTTTTACCTGTGCCACCTTATCAGAACACTGTCCGTGACACAGTTTAACTGACCTGGTCACTTAATTTATGTTCTTTTTGTGGAAGAGGTTCCATGCACCAATTTTAGGAGTTTCGACATTCTTCTGTCAAATTTTTGTTAGTAATTTGGTTCGATTTTTAGCCATTAGCGGTATAACAATCCAAATATGGATAATGATATACTTTTGAATTTTAAACAGTGTATTATGAAATACAAAAATTACAAATACGTGTTGATCCTATTTTAATTAATCAATTATCAATTATTTACAACTTTATCTTTTAACTCATTAATTCAAATAAAAATAAGGATGTTTGAATCTTTAAAAAGGTCTCCTTTTATTTCCTTTGCAGTTTTAATTGTATCGCAACAGTTCTTTGCTTTGAAGTTTAAATTAAACTGTTTGAAAAAAATGTTTCCAGCTTGCAATTCCATTTTCAAATTACTAAATAGTTTTGGTTCTTTCGCAATATATAATTCTACGCATATATCTTTTGATGAAAAAAAAATGTATCTTGAAACGATCCCTTTTTATGTTCTTACAGTTCCAGTTCTATCAGCGCAGTTCTTCGCTCTGGACAACCCGTGTCTGGAGAAGTTCCGGTTATGTTCCACTTCCTGTAGAGTGTCCTACATGACCGGAAGTCTGAACTGTCAATTCTGTGTCTGCGATGATCCGAAATACTCAAGTAATTCATCTCTTTTTCTTATTTTATATTTCATGGAGTTTACTTTTTATGCCATTTGTTTTTAATTAAGGACTCATAAGCGTGAGTTTTGCATTGTGTTACGAAACTCAAAAATAATTTTGTTGATGTTTGTACATGTTTTACAGCTTATATACTTATTCTACCTGACTTAAAACTTTAATTCAAAAATTTAATAAACTGTGTACTTTTTTAAAAACTCGAAAAGTTAAGGATTGTTTCTATTATCGTCATCAAACGCCAAATTAATGTCCTAATATTGGTTACCTTGATTTATGTTTTTTTTTTTTTTAAACGCAAAAATATCATTAATTTTCTTTTTATATGAAATATATTTATATTTATGTGCGATGTCAAATCAAGTTGCAGAAAGTTGCTAAAAGGGGGGACAAAATTATGGTTAAAAGATTAGATTTGAAAATTCTGATATATTTCTATATAAAGATACGTGCATAATATTCCAGTCTGAAAATAGCGCTAGCCATAACAATCCGATTCCTAAAACTTTGTCCAATGGAATGATGTAGGCACTTGTTATTGACAGTTCCAATGAACATGAAACATTCTGTAAACACGTGTCCATACACAAATTTATATAACCTATCTATTTTAAAATAGCACATGCATCTTAAACAAAATTCACATTAAAAAATTAACACATTCCTACCCGCAACCCCGAAGTCGAATTATTATACGCTTAATATGCACTTTTATATCAGGTATTTGCAGGTACATATTTTGAGCACGTGCCATGTGGAGGACTTTGTTCTAATATCGCAGTGACCATACCCTCCTTCATATATTCTGTTTGCGGTTGGGCGGGTCTTTCTAGAGATAATAAACACACATCATTCCGAAATCCCAAAATAAACCACCCCGCCTCAATAATAATTCCACACCGGTGTTAATATATCCCTGCTTGCTACCTTATTATAACTGGTACGGTAAACCCCCTACAAAAATAAGACTTACCGCGTAAACCGACATTCTAATTGTTTTGGATTGACATCCCAGCGGTAGTGTATATAACATTCAGCATTCAGGTGACAGCATTCAGGTGGTTGTGTTTCTCCCAGAAAAAAAATCCCTCAAAAATCATGGAATTATTTAATTGCTTTGGACCTTTACTTCTGTTAGTCGCCTGGCCTGAGCCCACCACCCCGACCCCCACAACAACCACCACCCCTGGGCCGACCACCACCTTACCCCCGGGGCAATGGATCGCTAATAACATCGTCTACACAAAGTTGGAACACCCGTGCGTCGAGTACTATGCCTCGTGTCCGCTCCTCTGCCCCAAGGGGACACAGGCCCTCCCTAACGGAACGATGTGTGAAACGTGTGACTGTGGCGGATCCATCACGGGTAGGTCCAGGATTTTATGCTTTGTTTCATTTCTCGGGCTTTATTCGTTCCAATCGTAAATAACTGTTAATTCATACAGATTGGTAAAATGTTTTGGTGTTAGGTCAAGGGTTTTATGTTTTGTTTCATTTTCTGGGTCTTTGTTCGATCCAATCATTATAGTCACCGGTATTTCATATACATAATTATATTGCCAAAATATACTTTCTCTGGTTTTGGTATTTAATCAAGGACTTTTTTATGTTTCCATTCTCGACCTTTTCTTGAACAAAAAATAATGTATTTATCTCATTTAGTTGATGGTTGTAAATATTCTTTCTCTGCCTTTGTATCAAAAAAAAAAATATAATGAATTGTTCATGAATTTGGAATTAGTTTGGAATTCAATACGGGTTGGTCACGTGGCAAATCTCATTAAACCAGATCATAATTTATTAGCACCAACTTGGACTTCTTTTTTGTTTCATTTTTTGGTCTTTGTATTTGATTTGAACAAGTTGTGGAATCGATAGCATTCAAAGAGGGTCTTAATTTAATTCGAGACCATTAATTAACTTCACTAACAAACAAATTATGAATCATTATATTAATTCAGGAACATATTTAGAAAAAAAAATCACGAAATTACATCCATAAAATTGTAACAAATTTTCACCCACGAAAATTGGCTCTTAACTATTTATGATGATTTCACTGTTATTAATACGGATTGGAACACGGATTAAAGATGGGTAATATAATGGTCAAGTTTGAACTTGAACCCCCCACCCCCACCCCGAAAAAATGAGAAAGTCTGAGATTTATTAATACATGTAGTTTTTCTTAAAATTAATCAAATACAGTGTATTAACAAGTCTAAATTATTGAAGACACTGAACCAGTTTGTTTTAATCGAAGAATTAATATACTTATTTATTAGAATTTATTTGCTAATCAAGATTCATGTTGATTTGTTCCAAGATTCTTTATAATGCATCACATTTGTTCTGAATACATTTGATGTTATTTGCATGTACTAGCTTCATTTATAGCATTTATAGCAAACTAGGCATGTTTTTATATTAAAAAATATCCAACTCAAAACCTACGGCTTCATAGGATTTTGTAATGTTTAAATCAACTACAGGTACCATCTAATATATGATAATGTAGAACAGTTTTATAACCTAAAATATTACCATTTGTTGAATAAAACACCAATATTTCTTATTGATAAAAAATGATGGAACAATCAAGAGCTTTAGTTTAAAAACTTCAACAAAATTAATTTAAAGTTTGGTAAGCACCAATTTATTCTCAATATATTAGCTTTTAATTTAAAAGAAAATAGGCAATAATTTTCATCAACGTTTTAATTCTCAATTTAGTTCAATCATACCGAGAAGTCGTTGTGCAAACATTTGAGTTTATTTGCAGTCATAATAAATTCATTCAGTTCAAAAAATTAGATTCACCTATATAAATTTAATTTAGAAATCTCATAGGAGGAGTCTTAGGTGGCATTTTTTTACAATTAATGCACGTACCATCTCTTGTAGTGTTCTAATTACTGGTGCTTTTCCCTTAATGGCGTGAATATTCATAAACTTTTTAATACAATTGAAATAAAAAGACCCGTCCGTCATTTTCCAATATATGATTTTTTTTTATTCAATTCCGAACAAGAGCTTACAATTGTAAAATGAAAAAAAACATTATTTTCTTTTGCGGTATTTGTCAATTCTGATATGAGAAGGAAAATGAATATTATAGGGTTTGATTTTTTTCTTTTTGAATTGAATAAAATCAAAGAATACGGTATTCCATCTGGGATTTTTTGTTGTTGGAAAAATTACCGTTATATATTTCGACAAAGCAGTGGTCATTTGTTTCAATTACTTTCAGATCTCTTAGGAAAACGTGACTTTAAAGAACAATTCCTGGTGAAGCCGAAATTGACAAGTGAGTAAAAATTGTACGTTCTTAGTACTACGTATATATCTCTCACAGGTACCTGACGTAATACATGTATATGTTTCTCAAAATGAAAAAAATGTATATTCTATCTCCGTAATGCTATGCTAAATCACATCTTACTAAAACAATCATCTTATCATTTTTAAGGAGAGAAAAAAAAAAGAATTAATAAAATATAATGTCGATGTTTTTTTAGCACACAGAAAGAAAAGACGTGGACACAGTCCCAAACAAAGGACGGCCTGCTTTCAGTTTCACTTTGCGTGTCCTATTTTCCGCTGTCCTGATGGAATGGCGTTCGCTCTAGCACCCAATGGTTGCCGGGAATGTAGATGTATACCTATTGGTAGGTTAACCATGTTTACTTGCAGTCGCCAAACTATTGGTCAATTACCCCCCCCCCCCCCCCCCCCCCTCGCTTGATACAGTTTTTGGTCTTTCTTTTAAATATACTTAAATTATAATGAATCAGGTATACATGACCATTTTCGATTATGTTTGATTTGCTATGATATCAGCTCTGTTTTATTATTTATAAATGTTAAATGAGATTTAATTTTCTAAATGGGAATTGTGACTAAAGGACACTTTTCCAAAAATAATATTTTTTTGTTTGTTCAAATTGTACTAAAATTAAAGTCACCAATATATATATACATTTATAGAAACAACAACTTCAACGACAATTGCTCCAACAACGAAGACAGCCGGTATTTATGTTTTCTTGTTACACAATTCTTCTCATTAATATGCAAAATGAGAATTATGTCAAAATGTGGACTTGCTTTACAGTTATAATCAATTGTTATTTCAAAGCAATATGATATGCAATATTCATGTCGGAATTTTTATCGATACATCATTTTTCATGTGAAAAGTTTTTTTGAGCCCATTCGGACTACTAGTATTGCGGTATTGTACTAAAATTGTTTGACTATATCAGTCTTCTGTAGAGAAACGTTTTATCAAAGTTATGTTACATGCAGAATCCTTAAAATCATAGTAGGTTTTTTGTAGCAAATAAAGGTTTCTAAAACTAAACATCTTCTTCGTATGTATTTGATATGCATCCTTATTATTACGACGATATTAATAGATACACACATTTGCAGCAATACTGTATATATACTATACACGATACATCCCTACAGTTCACTCCAGCTTCCTACAGCTCTACTGCCAGGTCGAGCCCTCGGACTGTCCGACCGGATGTACCGTAGTTGATTTCCGGGTCAGTGAATGGCATTGTTATCACTGTCACTGTCCGGGTAAGTAACAGCTTGGGTTTCGTTTCAAAAAAATAAATATATTTCATCATATTATGGCAAATTGTTTCATCACATCTGTTAGTTAAACATTGAATTTCTTCATTAAAGAAGCCATATACTAATTACTGCGATCGATGCAGACATGGTTTTAAAATGTCTGAACTTATTCGTTTTATACTGTAGGAATTTTTACAGTTTGTAAAATTGTTTCTGTAGGCATTTAGAATATGCTAATAGTTTATACGGTTTTTGCGATTTTGTTCAATACAGCCGAGCAACAGCACTTCACATGTGCTAAATCGCTGAGATTTATTCATCCACATAGTTTTATTGTAAAAAACAAAAATGAAAGTGAAACGCGAGTGCAGCAATCAAGACACACTTTAAAACAAACTCTAACTAGTTTAAAATTTCTTAATACATGTAGTTTACAGAGCTAATATCAACTTAGTAAAACCTTAACGACTTATGTATAATTATGCCTTTTTTATAAATGAAATTTGAAGAATTGCAAGGGTTTTAATAACTGTTTGTCCATTCAGATCAGCAGTTTGTCGCGCTACAGAACCCATGTGACCAAGAGAATTACCTGTGTCCCAACACCTGTCAGGTGCGCCACCTGGTGAACCACCAAAACCAGACCCTCTCCTGCGAGTTCTGTGACTGCCAGTTGAAGGGTACAATCTATATATTCAGAAATACAACTTTATGCAATACAGCCCATCAGTTTACAATAAGTCACATATTATATAATAAAATGTTAACATTAGACTCTTTGGAGTCTAAAATGGAGGGGAACCCTTGATCAAGTGTTTCACAGGTCTCAAAGTTCCAACAGTTCCACAAATAACATGTAAAAATTAATTAATTATTTGCATATCATATACAAATTTGAATAAGCAGTTTTAAGACAACAATTATTATTATAACTAGAGGCATATAATATAAATGTATAAGATATGCTAACATACAAGAGAATATTACTATATTATTATTATAGTATCTTGATTACACGGCCTGTTTGTTCATGACCATTTTTAGACTGTAATATCTGTTAAGAAATTAAAACAGAGCTCTGTATAAGTTTTAGTCTAAAATTTAACATGTAATAATTTTAATTTTACTAAACGATAGTTAATAACTAAACAAATCAAATCTGGAAAATAAAGGTAGATCTGACTGTTATAGTTTGATTTCCACCCAGCTTTATTGACTTTGTGGAGTCATTAAAATTTGTAGAAATCCAATTCTGGAGAATGATATCCTAATGAACAGTGGAGTTTGTACACCCCACCCATTCCACTCCGATTTTGTTAATGATTATGTTTTATGATCTCTGAAATGCAGTTTATAATACTTTTCCTATAGTATTGATAGGATCATTGGCAAAAAATTTCAATATCCTTGAAACGGAGATTTTCACTAAATTGCATGCCGAAAATTGATACCCACAAATAAAAATGAAACTAAAGTAATTCCGCATTTGTTTCAGGTCATATTTTCAATCGACACCATAAAGTGAGGCGACAGACATCAGCCGACTGTCCCTTTAGTTGCCCGGGATACTGTCATCAGCTGAGAATCCAACATCCTCATCCATACACTGTCTTTGGTCGCAAAAAGCGTCAAGCGGGTTGCAGCGGACAATGTTCCAAGTGCCCATACAGTATGTTCGTTAGCTGTTTTTAATACATGTATTGCATTATTGGAAATAATTCACGCTTAAGCTAAGTCATTTGCACTCCTTTTACAGTCTTTTAAATCTATTTATAAACTTGTTTTAAAACTACTGTTTAATAACATAACAAATTGTTTTTATAACGAATTGACACCGGGCGCCCCCTGACACTTCTCTATAAGCGGGTTATACGATAGATAACTTGATAATGTTTTTTTCTGTTGTTCCTACAATTAAATTTAATTTCTAAAGTACTATATTAAATATAATTCAATATGATTATAATAAAATCTTTGATCATCTCCAAAAAAAATCATTAAAGAAAAGAAATCTATCTTGCAATTGCTTAATTTAAACTTACTATGAGCTAAGTCGTGGATTTATGGTTTCAAACACTCAAAGTTTTATTGTTTAATAACATTTTTTATCTGTCTTTAAGATAATCCAGTTCACACATCACCAGATACTCAGTCTGTTCCCATTTGTAAGTATTGGCAGTAATACTTTTATCAATATGATTCTTTTTTTCAAAAGTTAAAAAAAAAAACGCTTTTCACCAAAACCCTTTTTAAAGAGAATAAGAATGATGTTATAAATCACTTTTAAACATAAAATATCAAACAGGTATTTCCGGTTACGAGCAATTTAGAGAATCGATTTTCACCGTAGCAATATATTTAATTTATTACCCAGAATAAAAGTAAATATCTATCAATTCGCTGTTGCAGAAACCAGCAGATTTTTTAAAATTCAGTTTAATTTTAATTTGTACCTTGATTTTTTTTTAGATACGGAACAACCCGTTCCCGTAACGACAAAAGCCCCTCACATGACCGGTAAAAGTTATTTCTTTACATTTCCTAGAAGGTGGAGGGGCGGTTATAAATGTACATAAATACAATCGCATGTTATTATTTTTCATTTATTTGATCCTTTAGTTTTGACAGAAGATCACTGTATCCCTGAGTATAGGGAAACAGAACTACTTCATCGCTTCTGTACAGATATACTTAGAGTCAATATACACAATACCGTGTGCCTGTACTGCCGCTACAGAACCAGCACTAACTCAAGTAAGTTGACAATCGATTTTGCGAAACAGATACAAGTAGAAAATGTATCCGTTGTTCGGTATTGTAGAAAACCTTTCACGACACAAAAGGTGCCTTGATAATAATACGTATAAATGCAATTAAAAATGCTTAAATATTTCCTTAAATCTTGCAAAAGTCACAGTCCTAGAAATAAAAAAAAACAACACACAACAAACAAGCAAATCCCGGAGGGATTTTACGCTGTCAAATCCATGAAATACTTTTTAAGTGCACAGTCATCGGATAGTTCTAATCCCAACGTAAATTTATAACACCTTTTAGGAAGTACATGTTCAAGTAAAAGTGGAATGTCCTTAAAATTTGTTAACTAAAAAAATAAACTAAGGAGGTACGGGACTTCTCCAGAGTGTGTTGTATTTTCTTTTGAAATTAACAATTTATAAATTGTTGATTTATATGTTTTTTTTCTTCTATTCACTATTTAATGTCTTGTAGCGTAGTGCAGTTAGTCAAAAGAGGTATTCATGCAAATTACATGTGAATTTATTTTTGTATATTCTAGCATAAGGATCATGGAGAACAAAATCTGAATTCCTTTATAAATGAAACACTTTTGTTTCTTTTAAGCCATTATCGTGCCAAAGTCTAAGATACAAGACCTACTTAAAGAGACAACAACTTCTTCTGCGACAACCAGACCCTATACCACTCAATATTCAACCATCAGTCCGACACAGGAGGCTTTGACAACACAGCCAACGACGATACTCCCAACAACAACAAAAACAACAACATCAACAACAACAACACCAAAACCAACGACCACCTCAACAGAAAGGACAACAACAGCGACAACAACAACAACATCAACGACAACCAAGGCTGCGGTGACCACGCCCCCTATTCCTCAGTGTCACACGTGTGACAGTGTGAACTGTACTGATGGAGACTTACAGGAGTGTAACACAGGGACCGAGTACTGTATGAACACACTCAGACAGGGCGGGGACGGAAGTCGTACCATCACTCGCCGGTAGGTGTCCATCAAGGGTGGGGGGTAGAAAAAAGTGAATATTGTATGAACACACTCAGACAGGGCAGAGACGGAAGTCGTACTGTCACACACCGGGAGGTGTCTATCAAGGGTGGGGTTCAAGGAAAAGTGTATCCTGAACACACTCAGACAGGACGGGGACGGAAGTCATACTATCACTCGCCGGTAGGTGTCCATCAAGGGTGGTGGTCGGGAAAAATTGTATATTTGGTCGGTTCTAATGTTAACACCCTCTAGAAATCAGAACCTACTTAAGTATGAAAAAAGTGTGAAAAAATTACAGCCTCATGCCTGGCGGTGTAAAAATCAAAAAGGGGGTAATCTTCTTCCATTAATTTTTATATTTTCCATTACCTATATTACCTATAATTACAGCCAAATTTCTATACCATGTATTTCAATAAGAAAAACATAGTTTTCGTTAGACACCCTAAATGATTCATAAACCTTTGACACATATGTTTAGGAGAGAGTGCGTGTTTATTTTTTTTGTAAACAAAAGTAGTAATGCTGACAGTGTTTTGTGGCTTTATGAACATGAATTATGGTTATAGAAAGGATATTAACTGATATTGATTCCTTTCATATAGTTACTTTAATGATTCTCTTCACTTTTTTGAAGTTTAATCAATTTATAAACGGTCTCCTTTCACAGATGTGTCTCCGAAAACGAGTGCTTTGACAAATGGTGGATAGTAACAGCAGACGATCCGAAGTGTCTATCAAAACAGAACACGCCCACTGGCAAAGCAGGCGAACCAATCGAATGCAACTTCTGTTGTAAAGGGGCGGGGTGTAACCGTTTGATGAGAATTCCTGACAGTCAGTTATACACCGGACAAGATCATCCCTCCAGTGGAATGGGCGGGATTATTCAAATAGGATGACGAATATGTAAATGACTGATAAAACCTGTTATGTTTTAACCTTTTTTACGGAGCAAATTTTCTTTAATCTTTTCTTTCCTCCATGTTTGTTGTTCATTTCTTGTTTGTATGCATGTGAGATGACGGAATGAAATTTTCCAGGCAGTTGGATTGAAGCCCATTGTTGCGTTAGGAAGCTTTCCTATGGTCATATTTACTCGAATGATTCTAACGTGTGTACATAATTCAGATTCAGAAAAAAGGCTTTGGTTTTTGATTTAAGTAAAGAACAAAAAAACCTTTTTTCATATTCAAATTAAAGAATACATTCAATACAAGTTCATGAATGAGTTTTGTAAATATGTAGTCATGCGTGAATTAAATGTAAAATACTGACAATTAAAATTAAATAACCACAAATTTAAATGATTTCACAGTAACTGTTGTAAATAAACTTTGGATTGTCAAACCAAGTCTTTCTCTGCCTACTAAATACATTTATATTAGACATGCACACGTATATTTAAAAAAGATTGATTGTCTCGGATGCATTGAAATATATAGTGTAAACGAAAAACCAAAATTAAAGTATGGAAAGTTATACACGGTTTCAATGATCAGGGTTTTTTGTAAAATATTTTCTGGTCGCGCACCAGTTTTTCATTCAGGTGCTGTAAGGCTTAGTTCTGTCCTGTATAGGATATACACGTCTCCATTTTCTATTTTGACGTCGTGAACTTCTTGCTGAAACAAGTTAAAAAAGAGCTGGAACAAAACTTTCGCTGTTCATATTTCATGCTCGAATTTTTACACGCTTTCTCATTTCAATAAACAATTGAACTTAGTAACTACTGAATACCGGGTTTTTTTCTTAGCCCATAAGTTAACTTCTTATATATATATGTAAATATAAGAATTTTGATTTCAGTTTTCTATATAAACGCGTAGTATTGACAAATTTTCATACATTGATCTGCAATTACTAGATATGGTGGTCATCCTAATAAACAAGTACCCCTCATTCAAGACTTCTTATTAATGAATTCATTTGGTAACGTACACAATGCTTAAAACAGTAAAGGGACTTGAGTTGTGTATTATTTAAAAAAACAACCCTTTCCAACGTGTACCTAAATATAAAAATTAAAATCACCCCCTACCCCCCTCCTCCTCAATAAAAAAAAATAGAAAAAAAAAATATATGGCAACCATAACAACATTGCGTTCTAAATTTGGTGCTTGTAACATTTCCGGCCATCTGCTATTGAAAAGGAACATCACAATCAAGATTGTTCACCGTATATAGTATTACGTACCTTGAGTCCAATTTCATTAGATCCATCTTTGAGGTCAAACATATACCCGTGCCATGGACACATCACGTGACACCGACCTTTATAGTCCTCGATATCACCGGTAAACAGAGGTCCTCCTGTACAAATCAAAAATGCGCATGCGTAATATGGAATTTTTGATGGACATTTTATGTGTTCTTTTGTTATCAATATTAAATCAAAGTACGGAAGTACTGATGGGAGTTGATTTTATGGATTATTATTTGGTTTAAAATCAACGATATGTAACTTTGAATGGCAAATAGTTGCTTAAGGATGTATCTGTACAGTATACCAGTATTAGAATGATATACATTTTTACTAACACCGATATGAATTTTGGGGTTTTTCCGACAAGAATTATGATAAATCCTCAAAGGAATCATGTTGTGTAATATTTATAGATATAATTAATTTAATAAACCGGTGTATCAGTAATCTAAATATTTTTGGATATTTAAGGAATCAAATCGAGCAATATTGAACTCTTGTCTCGATCAACTAGCCAGTGTTCATTGTTGTCTCGTTCAACCAGACGCTCGGCTGTCTCTGTAAATCTCCAACAAGCAGAGAGAAATATTCCTACGCCAGAGTTCAATATAGTCTCGTATTCCGAATTCATACGACTACAAAATTATCTGAATTGTTCGTACAATTAAAATACTAAGCTTTTTATAAAATTATTTATAAATAAATATCCTTGAAAATCAATGCTTCTGAATACATTACATCGCATTTATCGATTATTTTCAAGTACTAAGTCTTGTCAGCGGTTATGATTTGTGCTTAGGTCCAAACACTGTTTCACTTCCGGTGTTTGTCTATAGCTTTTGATATTTAATGAGTGCATATTTTCCCCAACTCTCATCGGGTATGATGAATACATAATCACCCACTGTAGATGACATATATGTACATGTAACGTTATACATATCAATTACAAAATTAATATATATTTACATACACCAATTATGAATTCCTCTTTTCCTGTAAGAAATTGATTGTAATTCATAGCTCTGTAGAAACTGACAAAACTGAAATCTGTTTATCGATTAGTCGAAACTGTCAGCAACATAAAAACAATCACGGATTGTAACAAATAATAATCATGATGATGTCAGACTCAAATTTCCGTTTAAGACGACTTGGCTAGTTCCTTGATTTAAAGTACCGATGTACATAAAACAATTATTTAGTTAATTTTACTTACTATTTACGATCAAACCCTTAAGTTATTAACAAAAAAAGAGATGTGTATATATGTTGTTATCTAGCAAGAATTTTTTTTCTTTGATGATTTATGCGGGTAATAAAGGTAGCAATATTGCAGCTTGAATGTTATGTATTTTTTCTGTAATGTTGCAACTGCAATATCGGGTTATGTTATTTTTTCTGCAAAATCGCTCCCTTAATGAATGACCAAAGAAAGCGTTTTTTTGTTTAGATATTGCACAAATCAAATTATATATTATACCTTTCATTTAGAACAAGCATTTGATAAGATAATGAAGGGAAATTAAAAAAACCTAACACCTATTCATAAAGCAATATTAAAAATTAATCAACAATTTTTTTTTCGCTTATTTAAAAAATATCTTTCGCGGATTTTGGGGTTAATTTTTTTTTTTTGGGGGGGGGGGGGTTCTTGAGATAGAGAAAAAGAGATTGATTTTGCTGATTCAAAATGAGTATGTAATTATCGATTTAAACACTCTTAAGACATATATGCTCAATATTTACCTAGATGTGAGCACCAGGCTTCCATCGCATAGAACACCCCCTTGCTGTGAAACAGCGCCAGGTCCCACGTTTTTCCGCCCGCCGAATATAACCGCTGGCACTTTTTTCTGGCTAGCTCTTCCACCTTGCCGACACACCGCCATTCCTTCCCCGATTCATCCATGATTTCCCGTGGCATATAAGTACTCTCTCACCTGAACCTGTTGACACTTGCAAGGAAATCGCAACTCCTCGAGCCTTTCCTGCAGAGCTCAGGGGGAACAACCTCGAGAAGTTGCGATTGACTTCTCCGCGGCTTCATTTGTACACGAACTCAGGTGGAATAAGGAGAAAACATGATGAGGCCACAGGCTGCAGACAGGTTGGAGATAGGTGTGTGGATCAATACCTTTATAATTATCACTCTTCTTTATAGTGTAGCTATTGATCTGAACCCGGGATTAAATGATGTTTGATTTTACGTGCGCACCTGATGGAATTAGACTCGCAGACGACAATATAACGAAGCCATTTGCAAACAAGTTTTTCCCTCTTTCGTCTTGTTATTATATTGTATGATGGTTGTGTAAATATAACCAATTCCATTAGATTCGTTTGTATAGTCTCATTATTGCATCAAACACTATAGACGCGATTTACATATAAATATCAAACAGGATATTTTAGTAAGCAATAATGCAATTACTAGTGTGTTTTTCTTTGATGTGAAAAATCATATTGCCAACTCGTTTTAAGATAAGATAAATAAGCTGACACATTTATTCATCATTATTGTCATTAATCAAAGAACATAGGTCGAGATGCATAGTTTAGGACTTCTTTTAGCTTATATTAGACTACAAAAAGAGAGACTAATGATAAGCAGATATATATTTGTTGCAAGCAGATGCTTTTCATGCATACCGTTCCACATTAAATAGGTAAACATACGAAGTTAATAAATTACAATTGTAACAAACTATATCTATATACTGTGCATGGCTTTTTGAAGGATAATGTATTGTAATATATTTTATTGCTTCTTATTTCTTAAAACAAGCAAACGACATATACACCTGTATATGTACCTATTTTATTTCTATTTCTTTGTGTAGCAAATAATGCGCTTGAGTTCCGCACATCCGTACAACCCGAGTTCGATTCCCAAAGGGGTTTTTGTTGTTACATACTGAATTGAATTTTTTAGTTATTCATTGTTAATCCCGAACTTTGTTCGCTTATTTGACATATGTACAGTCTTTCCGACTCGAAAAACACCTTGTATGTATTATTTGGGCGTTCTTGACAATTCCCTCTTTATAAAACTTTTAAAAAAACCACAACTCATTTTACGATCTCTTGAGATTTGTGATATACTTCATAAAATTCAATGACATACCCAAAATATAACACAGAAAAGACATACAAAATTGTCTAGCCGATAAATTAATTGATGGGAAGCGACTCCATTTTTTATAAGATCTAACATCTGGTGATGCTAATACATTTTATTTATTTATTTATTTTTGTTTTTGTGTTTTTTCCGCTATCTGCCGGAAAGGCCCGAGAAGTTGCGAGTGTTGACAGTATTTATTCTTTCACTGCACCTTCGTGTATTTAATATTGCAACAACATAATTTCTTTTATTCAATTTTTTTTATTATAATGTAAAAGTGGAACCGAAAATTAAAAAAAAATATATCCTTTTTTAAATTGTCTATACAGTATTGATTAAAAGTTAAAGAAGAACAGAAATGAGAGAACAAAATATTTCTTGCTTTAAAACGGGAATCAAAAAACGCATTGGCATACCTATCCCCTTTTAGCCCGGTGCTGGGTCGCTCATCGCCGAAACAATTAGAGACCCTTGGTCATCAACACGAAATCTTAATTAACGGTCTGAGTAGTGTGTATAGTGCCTATCTTCCTAATTGTTGTGCTGTACATTAATAATGGACCTATCTACACTTGCAAGCAAAAAAAAGTGTTTTTCGGGAGAAACATCGCTTACAATTGGGTGGTCTAGGAACTGATAGTAATTTGTGAGAGTTTTTTCTTTTCTTTTGATTTTCGATTTCTTAACAAGGGAAGAAAAAACTTGAAAAATTTCGACGACAGAAGAATTCTTTTTCTCTCGGTCTATTTGAAAAAACTGAGAGAGAAAATCACGGCAAATTATGGACTAAAATGGATTCTTTGACATTCGCGAATAGATAGAATTTTCTGTTTTTATAACTTTATCGATAGACGTCATGCAGGCGTTTCGTGATTTATTGAGACTGTTGGTGATAGTTGGTGTGATTGACCTTGTAAAAGGTCGAGGTCATTTGATTGACCCTCCCATGAGGTCAAGTTTATGGAGGTTTTATCCGTGGAACCAGATGAATGTTCCTAAAAACGTAGATGACACTGGACTAAACTGCGGGGGATTCTGGGTAAGAAGATCGACGTTATGTCTTAAACCAGATAATAATCCTAATTATCCATGTTGAGGTTGAGAAAACATAGGCTCAAAATAAACTTATTTTTCAGTACTTGTACTTTATAATTCAAATTTATTTTCAAACTCTTTGTTCTTTTTAATTTTTTTTTTTTTTTTTCTTAAACTCATTGGTAAAATATAATAAAATAATGCAATACAAAATACAACTGAATAAAGCTTCCTTAAGCTTTAGGTTGGCATATGAATAAAAATATATATATATAATTATATATTAGTACTCATTTATTTGTTATTTGTATTAAAATCCTACATACAATTTAGATCCCCCTTCTGCATGTGCTCTTTACTTATACTTTTATGCAACAAAAAAAAAAGAAATAGTCAGAAAAATTATCAAAAAGTGCATAATTATACAAACGTTAAATTCGTTTTTTTTCGAAGACTGTACATTGTGCAATGAAAAAGTATTTTCTGTCGTTTTCATGACAAATAACAGCGAAGTTCTAATTCGTCATGATTTATTTCGAATTTACCACCGTTAATTGCTGTAAAAACACCTCAAATCTGCTTTATGGATAGTCCATGGCTCTGGCTGTAGCGTTACATTCCGTCGTGTAAATGAGTTGCTTGTGGCCATTTCGTGTAATCACTCGTGGCGCGGGTTTATTTGTGTAAAACACGCACTTAACGACAAGCAATTATCGGCAGTAAAATATTTACTTCTATTTACAGAGATAAATTGTACTGAATATATTGTATGCGTATATTGTGATAAACCAAAAATGGGATTTATGTTGAAAGATCTTAAATTTTCTTTTTCATTACATGTAGCTCTCATTGTATTCGTTTACCATTTTACAAACTAGTTATGAAAATGTAGACCAGAGCAAAAACGAATCGTCGTATTTATAAGAGATATTGCAAGAAATCGGGAGAATTCATTAACATAAAGAAAAATCACATTAGTTTGGAACTATATGTATGCAGGAAACGTTACCGTATTTACAAGTTCAAACTGCGAACACTATTTTTACAAAACGAGAATTGTTTCTTTCATCGCGTGTTTTAAAAAAATATGATCCATTACTTTCAAAATCACAATTTTCGTTCCCCAGGAAATACATTTTGACGATCAAGTCTTCCCATTTTCACGTGTCCGAAGGAGTCACACTAAGAATATCCAGCTTTGTGTCATTCATTCACTTATTGGAATTGTTGAGAAGAATAAATACAGCAAAACTCGAATGAAACGAACACGGATTCAGCTTTCAAGAAATTTATCAATTTCCCGGAAAAATATTTAACATAATCACTTAGTAAATTGCCGTACATAACGAACACGGTTTTAACGAATTGAAGTAATTCTAAGAATCCTAATTTATATCCTACGATATCTTGAAATCTATCATCTAATTACTTTTAAATAACTTATTCGCTATAAAATTTATTACATATTATGTATACCATAAACATATAACGAATTAAGGTTATGTATACTAACCCCCCCCCCTCCCCCCCCCCCCCCAAAAAAAAAAAAATCAGACAGATATTTTATATCAATATATTCCCATTCATATCTGTTAAGATAATACTGACATAAATTGAACATGAAGATATTAGATATTGATATCGCTTTTTCAGCGATTACACGAAATCAATGGCGGGAAATGCGGATTGTGCGGCGATTCCTATGACGAGGTACGCAAAAACGAGGCTGGCGGGAAATATGCAAATGGCTACATCGTCAAGAAGTATTACCAAGACGACCAATTCATGAACGTGACGGTTGACGTCCTCTCCAATATAGGCGGCTATTTCGATTTCCATCTCTGTCCTAACGACAACGTGACGTCATCAATTACGCAAGAGTGCCTAGATAAATACCCACTGACAATAGAGGGGTACGGAAGTCGGTACGTTCCGGATACGGCCGTCAAACACAACTTGTTTCTCAAGATCCCGGATGGAGTCACGTGTTCGCAATGTGTTCTTCAGTGGAAGTGGATCGGCGGTAAGTGCTAGGCGCAATCTGTATTCTTAAAAAGTTTGCCCCCCCCCCTTTATCCGACTGTCTTACAAAGTATAGCTGATTCAAAATTGTTTAGGAAGTCTGATGTTAGTATCACTACTCGTATTCATATTTTCTTTCAATTATGTTGACAGTAGATCTTATCCAAACTTGTTTTTTTTGCAACTTTGTTAAAAATAGACAGTATGCAACCATTTTTAAAATGTTACCTGCGGCATCAATTGAGCCTGGTATGCTTTCAAATATTTTTTTTTAACTCACAACGGCATTGTATCTTTTATAATTTTCTACTCAATGAAATAGATTTTGTTTTATAGTAAATAAAATGCTGTCATTTATTTACAAGACTAGTAGGCCGAGCATTATAAAAAAAATATTCACTGATATGCTGAAACATTTTTATATGAAATGTTTGAATAGCGCCTTAAAGCAAGAACGATTTTTGTAGGTAACAATTGGGGGGTATGCCCTGATGGCTATGGCGGACTTGGATGCGGAAAACAGGAAGAATATTACAACTGCGCAGACATTTCCATCTTACCTCCTTCCGGTAACAGACCAAAGTTAGCTCGTCCCGCCATTGTAAACCGAAACCCGGCTCCTCCCACTACAACACAAAACCCAATAATGCCTATTCTACCTCCTTTTATTCAAAGATCCGAAAAGTATAAGAAGTTCTATAAAAAGTACATTGAAAACGTAATGAAAGGAATGGTAGCAGGTAAATGGTCCGACAACGCCATTTCAAGCTTAGAATACAAACTTGAGAAACAGAAACGAACCAACAAATCAGAACAGAGGACGTTTTTGGTGCCGAACAGGACTTCCGACTTCCGGTTAACAGGAGAGTATCCTGATTGGTCGAGGCCCTCCCTCTCAGTCAAAATGCCAGATGTCTTACAACAGAACACGGTTTACTCTTTTATGGACGTAGTAAAGAAGAACTTGAAAAATGGCGAGACGGAGAGTAGCTCCACAGTGTTGGTCGACAGACCTGTGATCACGGGTCGGCCAGTTTACCTACTTGAGGGACCCGTTAGTGTCCCCCTCCCCACAACAACAATACCCACAGCTCCATCCACCACCACAGTAAGCTCAGGTAAACCCTTTGTTGCAATAGCCTTTAGGTATGAGAGGGCGCTTTTTTCTTCTAAGATTTTTTTCTTCATTTGAATAAAATGATTCTTAGACGAACCTGTGAATGCAATCTACTAGGCTATACATATATGTAAATCTAATTAAAATCAGAAGTTTTATCCGCTCCCCGGTCTTTTGTACGTCACAGGAGAAATTCTTTCCACACGCGAAAACTGGACAGCGGGTTGAACTTTTTATTTTAATCAGATTGATTTATTTGTCAACTTACGGTCTGAAATGATGACTGGATTGTAAAACTATACTTGTATATCATTCAGTCATCGTTAAGCCACATTCCATTTACTGTCAGTTGACGTGGTGTTAGGGATTCATTCTGCAACTTTTTAAGATCTCGACTTTATGCAAACAGAGTAATTGCCACTGATATACTGTATACTGTAAACATTCTACATTTGGCTGTGTATTCTAATTAGCGCTTATGGCGGATGTTGATTCCGTTAAATTAAGTACATCGCTAAATGACAAGCATTTACCGTATAGGAACAATCACATTCAGGAATACTCTAATTCAAATCCGCGCCATCTTGTTAAAAAAAAATTCTCGCCAACTATCGTACACACCAAACATAACACGTTTACAGCATTACAGCCTGTACATGTTTATGTGTTTTTTTTAATTTTTAAAGCCTTTTATCTATTTCTGCAGTTCATATTTATGGCCAGCAGACAACCATATTCCCACCAACCCGCGACCCATTCTTGGACAAGGCGTATTTCCGATTTGTTTACAATCCTAGAGACACAGCGCCGCGGTTCACGTTAGCGACTCAAAGCGTTCCCATGACAACGACCACCCTATTGCCAAGAAAAACAATCTCACCTTTAACCACCTCTTCGCCAATCACACCAAACATCGAAAACAAAACTCAGACAAAATTAAGTACCACAACAACAAGTTCTGAAAATACTGGAAGATTGAACTTTCCTGAGTTTGATTACGAGCAAATTCGGAACAACCGAATCATTGCACAGAGGATTCCGTATTACCTCCACACGTCGGCTCTTAGAACTCCGACAGACCCTATTACGTCATTTTTTGACTCGATGATGAGCGTGTTTTCTCCCGCCAGTCCGGATTATCCGTCAGAAGTTCCGTATTATGACGTCAGTGTCACGGATCCAATGTACACTAATTACCCAAGCGACATCTATCTTCCGAGCGTGGATTCGCAAATCGCTTTCAACAATCTCCAAAAGGCTGGCCTAGCAGAACAACGGAACCTTATTTCACCTACTTCTAACAATTTTGAAAGCACCAAAACAAAAATGCTGCTTTCAGAAAAAGCGCCTCAAAGGAACTCTTTTATTTCTAGGGGGTTATCATCGGGAACGGATGTGCAACGCTCTGGAGAAAGAAGAGGGAATTCTCCGGAAGTGACGAAATTGCGCAATCAGCCGGATATTCCTTCGCGACAACTGTCTAATAACGATGGGAGACCCGGCGTGAGTGTTATAGACTCTGCAGTCAGTAAACTCAGATTTGCGGGAAACATGTTTCTATAGCTGTATTAAGTCTAGTTAAAGTGAAATTATCATTTTTTTCATGGAATTATTTCACAGTACAGGAAAGGATACAAAAAACATGCCTTTTTCTCTCTATGAAGTTTATCCGGATAGATAATCAACGAGGAGCTCTCTCTCTCTCTCTCTCTCTCTCTCTCTCTCTCTCTCTCTCTCTCTCTCTCTCTCTCTCAAATTTAGCGATGGGGATTTGTATTTGTAAAAGTAGTTTCTATGCCGCACTGAGAGAATGGTTGATACGTTGTCACGCAATCTCGTTTTTTAAAACATTAGACCAAGCTAAAACATTTAATGAATAAAACGTTGTGAACATCTTGCAAATACAGTTTTTTGCTTATTTATTATTTGAATAAATACATGTTTATATAACATGTTAATTCTAATACAAGTTGAAAAATAATATCTATTTTTAGCAATCTATTCTTACAATATGGAACATGCACTAATCTTATTTATTGAAACGTAAACGTTATAATACACATTTCTAAGCATTTTTTTGGTTTCAATAAACCGTTATATACATACACCTCATAGAAAATGTCTTCGAATTCTTGTGCATAGAATGTTCATTAATTTATCCCTTGATAACACTTATCAAACATTGTGGTCTTTCAAAAACCTATTATATGCATACACATAATAATTAATGACCGCGGATTTCTCTTTGTAAAATGTTCATTTATTTACCACTTGGATTCAACAAATAAACAAAAGCTTGTTGTAAAGGCATCATTTTAATTTACAGTTCACGTATCATCATTTAAATGCATCAATATATTGAGAATTACTAAAGACACTTATCATTGTACCCCATCCATGCCTTTTCTTAGGAGATCACTCGGAGGTGGTGGAAGATCCGTCGGGGGTTCAAATGTCGGTGGCACGAAATTATCAGGTAACGGCTGATTGAGTGGCAGCCCTGCGAGAGCGTCAATTGGCGTGTTACCTCCCCTTGTTGTCAGAACAAACGGAAACTCGTTCATGTTTGGTTCCTTCTTTTGTTCTCTTTTCTCTTTAGGTACAGGTGCACTCTCTGTAGTTGGTTGATAGGATGTAGTCTCAACCATGGGAGGGGGGTTGGTTGGGGTAGTTAATGGAACGGCTTCCATGTTTTTCAATTTCTTCTCAGCCGGATAAATAGTATCTGGAATTGGATCTGCGCCTGGGACTACGACACCGTTTTCACCGACTCCCGCTTCGACCGTTCCCGCCAAATTGTCGGTATTTTCCGTCATTCTGTCAACCACTGGTGCATGTTGCTGCCTCCTTGCTGCTCCGATTCCAAATGGAGTCGGTGATATCCGTAAACTGCCGGAATCCGGCCGAACGTACGTCGGCTTCAGAGCGACCCCTTGCGCCTCGAGCTGACGTACTCTCGCAATGACTTGTGGGTATCTCTGTCGAATAGTCATTGAAAAGAAAATCTTACCATCCCGAATGGTGTAAATTGGAACTGTTCTTCTAACTAACTGATTCCGGAAATTCCGGGCTGCCACGTGAATTACGGGCATACGAAGTATCATTCCATTTTTCTGTCGAATGTTTGCGAAATTAATTCGCGGTAGGGGTGCCCTAAGTAAAGGGTTTACACCACGTAATTCGTACTGGGCCTGTGGATCGTTAACTGATCGTTGTGGGGCACCTGTTGGTTTGTGTGGATACTGAATTTCTACCACGGCTGTTGGTTGGTCGATTGTCTCGGAGAGTTTGGCACTGGTTTGTTCATTGTTCGCTGCAGCTTTGTTTCTTTTCTCTGATACAGAGTTTAATTCTGGAAAAAAAACCACGAAAATATACAAATGTATGTAGACAGCGGGACAATGATCATTTTAGAGAAGAGATGAAAAATGAAGTAGTGCTTGAGAAGTAAGTAACATCGATGAAGGATTGCGTGTGTATGTAGGCAGCGGAACGATGCGGGGAAGTTCGTTTACAATGTTTGAAAGAAGAAATGAAAAATGAGGTAATGCTTGGAAAAGTAATTATCATCGATGAAAGATTGTGGTCTTAAAATTAATTTTCTTTCTTTATTAATTAACGTGTGCGATAAATAAAAGTTTGCGTCCTAAAAATAGCGGTAGTCCTTTACGAAAAACTGAACTATGAGTAAAAGAATGTATACAGGACATTTTGTGATATACATGTAATTAATTCGCGGTATAAAGAGATAACTTTAGAAAAAATAACCAAACTAAGGAAGGATACAAATTATATGTATTATATACACATGCCTAATGTTCTGAATTTTTACATTATCGTAAACGAGGTATGTGCATTTAAGCCATTTGTTGATAGATCCATTGTCATGCTGCTCAAATTTTTGTAGAATTTTTCTCGACGTTTAAAGAGAGTTCAAGTGTAAGTATATCGTAGCAAGCAAAAAAAAAAAATGATAAAAAAATAAACCATTAAAAAATGTGGAGATAAATGATAGATATTTGATTTGTGAAAAATTGCCTATTGGTACATTGTATATGCAATAATATTATTCTGAAATTTTCTCTAAGTCCTATCGTTTTTCGGAAATAAAAATAATTTTGCCGGTTAATATTTCATCAATAAAAATAGAATACTTATACATCTGCATATGCATCAATTATTTTTTTAGATTGATATTAAAATTATTTTCGTTGCTTTTTGCAAAATATAACTAACATATTATTGATGTCAAGAAAAAAGCTATAATTTTTGTTCAAATAGAAAGTTAAGTAAAAATACATAATATAACGTGTTCATGTAGTAAGGGATTTTCGGGAAAATAACATTTTTTGTAACAAAATGCCTAAATTTTAGTAAAGTAACGTTACACCCGTTTGTTACAGAAGAACGCTACTTTTATTTTGAAATAAGAAAAAATACAAAAATAACATTAGACCTCAACCTCAATTATTCAACTTTTATTACGACCAACATTATCTTGATTATCGCTTGAAAAAATCATAATCATCGTAAATATAAGCAAGCGATAGTTTGCGATTAGAACAAATTTTAATGATTTTCGAAATATATCGCTGGAGTTGACAGTTGGTTACAATTATTTACAATTTTTTTTTTTTCAGAAGTTTACGAATAAAAAAAAGTGTAGTTGTCAAAATATTTTCGGTAAAACATTCAACATTTATCGATGGGTCTGATCGTTTCTTTTGTTTATTTCCCCCCCCCCCCCACCCCCCAACACACACACACACGGAATTTATGAACGATAGGTAACTTACGAAAATATTTTTTTCTAAGTTGTACCAATGACTTACCGAAATTAGCTGGCATACATCTACAATACTGAGGTGAAAACACGAACCCATTCTTACAACACAAAACGCGGCGGCTCTGTTGAACGTTGCCATAGTAACACTGTGGATTCCCCATGACAACCATGGAGCCGCATCTCATGTTGGCGAGCAGAGACGACATTTGTAATATCTCAGCCGCCATTTTGAGTGGATTTCTTCTCGTTAAATAAAAAATATAAAGAAAGACAAAAAGACCTGTTCGTTATTTATATTTACGGTACTCTTTGGATCATTAGGCATGCGTGATATCCTCCGCCCGACAAATCAAAACCGTTCCACCAACAAATAACAAATAGGATTACGTCACGTTACTTCCTGTGTGATGGAGTGAAACCGAGGCGGTACGACTACGCATACTTGATGATTAATGAGGTGACTGACGGATGTGTAAAAGAAATGCTAATGTTTCACCTGAAAGGTAATCAAAGACTCGTCTGCTAATTTTACACAACGTTAGGCAGAGGTCGCATGATGAAGATAGATAACTCTGACACGAAGACACAAAAAACTCGCGCACCTGTTCACAGCAATCACTCAGATCAACTCACCTGTAGTGCAAGAGTTGGGGTTATATAAAGGTATTCTACAATTGATACATATAGATATAACTAAGGACTAAAACTAACTCAATTATATAAATAGATTATGGAAGAACAAATAAACAAACTATTTGAGAAAACAATGCTTATTACGTTTTATAAGATTGGAGCTGATATGATTAACGCAATAATGTTAGAAAGTAATTTCTTCTATTTGCACGGATTCTAACCCTAACCCCACTTCACCCAAACAGAAATTCAAGTAATTTATAAAAGCTAATTTTTCTACTCTAAAATAACTGATAAAAGAGATAAAACAAATCTTACATTTCAACTATTTTTTTTTTACTACTGCAGAATAATATTCTTATTACAATATTTACATTCCGTGTATATTTTCCCTTATGTTTGCATTGGAAATCTGTGACGTTCAATTTTGTATGAATACACTTTCCTAATTCGTGCGCTATGAGCATAGATACAAATGTATAGTATAGTTATTTTTGTAATATTAAATGAAACTTACATAACCAATTTGATATGTACTTTTGAAAAAACAATCATTATCATATATCTACTACTTAAAAAAAGATTTTTCTCCACAAAGTTTCTGGCGCTATATTTTTTGTCGTTGAAGCTAACAAGTTAAAATGGATGTTACACGTATGTTTTATATCCCTGACTAAGAGCGTAAATAATAGCTTTATGGCGGCGATAAAAATATTTCATACAAATAGACATCAGTATGAAAATATTATTTTTCCTTTCTTTTTTTTTTTTTTTCAAAATTCGAAATTTCTTTTATTTAATTATGTAATTACCTATTGGTAATCATGATGAAAATAACTCAAATTTTTTTTTTACATAATACATTTTCTCTATACAAAGGTGAAAATTGGTAAAATGAAATAGTTTTGTTACAATTTTACAGAATTTCTTGATATACATCAGAAAATTTATATTAATCCTAACTGTTACGTATTGGTATTGAAAACAAATTGTTTAAACTAGTTCAAAATGTATCTTTTGAAAAAAAACCTACGCGTATATTGCATGTGCAGTTTTAAATAAAGGGAGATATTAAAAAAAAATAAAACTCCAACAAAAAATTATTTCATGAGGTCACTGACGACAGCGCTTTAAGTGTGAAACTAAAAACAAACCAAAAAAACAAAAACAAAGAAAAAGAAATTTACATTGACTAAAACATATATCAATCTTGGCAGTGTAAACAGTTGGGCCTTTTCTGATTCGGTGCTGTTGTATTTTTCAACTTTCACCTTTATTGTTGTTTTGCTGTCTGGTTCAAAACACGTATGGGATTGAAAACAAACATAACATATTATGTTCCATTTTGTAAGAAGGATGATACATGTACAGTGTATCATATATAGAGCGTCATATGTATAAGTACATGTTTCTCAATCCATTAGCATTAATTCATGCATGAAAGAAATGGGAGAGGGGATGGTACATGTCATTTTTTCTTGTAAACAATAAAATTGAAGTCTATGACTAAACCCTTCTCCTCATATCTGGTGTGGGTGACAGAATGAAAAATAAAAGTGTCAGATTTTTATTTAATTTCTGTAAGCTTTAAAACAAGATAATAGACATATAAACAATTATACAATACAAGAACAACACATATTAAATATCTAGACACACTTATGTACATATTAGATTATTACTTAGCATTTCTATATCGCATCCTACATTTGCTCGAGGTCGCTGTAAATCAGCACGAGAGCCATCAGGCTCTGATATACAGCGATCGAGAGGTAATTTGGGATGCGATATAAAAATACCATGTTATGGTTTTTATATCATATACTTAAAGAAAAAAACCCCAAAATACATCATGTCATAAATGATTATTGTCAACAAATCGCTCTCTGTCTACATGTATATATTTGTCTCTTATAAATTTTTTGTCATTTTGCGCTAGTTGTTTATATACCAAGTTGACTTCGACCCAATCATTTCACGTCATACTCGAAAAAATGGAAATAAAAGACACATCGAATTCAACGTCATTCGTGAAGTCGATGATTACCAAAAACTTTAAAGAATGCACAATAACAATCGAAGATTACCGAAAAAGGCTGTTTAATATGTAATAATACAGGCCTCTAGGGTTTGTTCAAACCGGATATGAAACGTTTCGATATTTTTTTTGAAGTATACGTTATAAGAAAATATGTGACATGAATATCTAGACACAAAGTGTAACTGTTATTGACATAAAAGTCACATACCGTATACCTTTTTTCAGCGTGTCACAAAATTTGCGAAAATGGGGGAACATATGTAGCTTTATTCATTTGCGTCAGTCATTTTTTGCGACTTTATAAGGTTCTTATAGAAAATAATACAAGGATTTCTGAATACGCAATATTTTGCAATTTGAAAAAGATTGCTATAAAAGCGAATATTAGATTATCGCAAAATTTATCGGATATACGGTAGTTTAGGTATAGTTTTACTTGTATTGTACATCTAAAATGAAAGTTATATCAAAGTAACTGTTGCAATCAAAGACAGACTCAATTCTTTTAAATTCTACATTCACCTCTATCCTGATGTATAACATGTTATTTGTCAGTTTCAAATGCATTTTGATTGAAATTCCAATAATGAAATTCAATATACACGTAATCAGAAGAAGGCAATTTTTGGTTTGCTTTACATCACATATTACATCATATTGTGTATCATATTTCAACAATGGATGATGTCTATCCTAAATACTTGATTTGTTTTACATTGCCTTTGAAAAATTCACACACATACAGATTGTCATTATTGTCTACACATAAACCAAAAGGATACTCCAGATCACAATTATTAATGTTACGGAGAAACTGCCCATCCTGATCCAGAATATGGATACATTGGTTGTCAAAGTATGCTGTCAGGATATGCCTCTGACTGTCTGTTGTGATACCTCTTGGATCAAATGGTTTGTGTTTGGTAGCTGAGGCGTATCTCCATCTGAGTCCCCCGTCCTGATTAACCACTACTATAGCACCAGCCCCATAATCAGCTACACAGATGTCATGGTTTCTATTCTCAGTGATGTATTTAATTTTAGAATTCCCCGAGTACAGAGGTTTACCTTCATTGTCAGATTGAATTGTTTGTATCCTTGTAGATCCCGAGTAGCGGACAACTTTGGATTGAGTTTCATCAGCACTGTACATGGTAACCAGGAGATCATCAGTAGAGGTGACACACAGGTTTGATGGCACCCAACCTTGCAATGTAATCAATACTTCCTTGCAGAGGTTGGCATGACAAAAGTCACAGTAGCTGTGTACAATGGCGGACTCACAAAGGTCACACCGTGGCACATCCTGGCCACTACAATGAGGATCCATTGTTGTTCTACGAAAAAAAAATCAAATGCATATGGTTGTTTGTTTAATGATAAAGATAAATGATTTTATACAAATAGATTAATAAATTGATTGTCTATGTATAAAATGATTTTTATTGAATTTTCACCCAAAAGTTTACTTTTCTTTTTATGACGGACGTTAATATAAAACATGAGACCTTTTTTTTTTTAAATGCTACCAAACTTTGTAAATAACTTGTTTATAATAAATCAGGTTTACATAGACGCGTATGATCAAAAAGTTTATTGATTTAAATAAACAAATCATTCTATTCAAAACGAAAGTAGCTTAATTTCAACTTTAATTAGAATTATATATTTTAATCAGCATAGCTATATTATGTTGCAAATTATGTAATGTTTAAGTGAATATGTATTTATAGATCGATTACGTACCTTGTTAACAAGACAATACACAATCTCTAAGTGTCTGGTTTGCGTGTCCGTAACATGACTGATCCTGTTCTAGTGACGTCTGAATAAGAAATGAAAAAAAAATATCAGAGTTACTTCCCGTTCATCGCTATCGCCGTTATCTGGCAGTTTGTTGTCCTCGCAACGTCGCGTGTCTTGAGTCCATTTGTGGCCGCGGGACACAGGACCCCTGACATTGTAAGGGTGGCAATTTGTTTAAAATCTCCATTTTTTAGCAGTCTGGTTGCAGATTGCAAAACTTTATCGCTAGAATTTTTGCCTTTAATTTTTGCTCTGAATGAATCATATCAAATATATAATATCAATTCGAACTAAAAATCATTTTTAGAAAATTCAATTAAAATTCAGTTAAAAGTTTAAAAAAACCAAGTAAGTCTATTGTTTAATTGCCGTCACATGCGAGGCTGGGTAAAAGTTTTTCTAAGGTGGGGAGAGGGTTCGAAGGATATTTGTGGTTTTTTTGGGTTGGACAGGGGTGTCCGAGGCTTATTTTTGGTAAATTTACTAAGTGAATTTAATAAATTTGAAATGTTTAGCCCCCCACCCCTTCCCTGACAAGGTAGGTAAAATTTATGTTATATAATTGTAAATGCAATTAAGTGCTTTTCTAATATATAAATTATATAAGATAAAATGGCATAATACTGCTTCTAATATAAAATGGAAGAAAAAAAATAAATTACAGATATTAGTTAAAGAAAAAAGAAAAACATCAAAAGAAAAGATTTTTTTTTGTTGATGCATTATAAATTTTACATTTGCCAAGACATGAAAAAAAAAGAAACAGATCAACATTTGAACTTTATTGCTGTTTATCTTGAGGTCTACATTTAAAAATAGACTTCAAATGTTAGACATATACATTAGATTTTTGTCAATTAACTTGCCGGAAAATGTTTGTATAAATCATATTTTCAAATGATCCACTCTTATTTGAAGAAAAGATTGGAGGATTAGGCTACATATGACCAGGGAAAAAGGGGCGTACATATTGTCTAAAACAAACAATAACGACTGAACATTTCTCTACTCTTCCATGCTTTTACAAATTAAAGTGTATTATCAACAATATGTACAACATATGGACTCTAAAATAAAGAGAGAGAGAGAGAGAGAGAGAGAGAGAGAGAGAGAGAGAGAGAGGTAGAGAGAGAGATAGAGATATTGGTGATCCTAATGGGAAAGTGCACACGTTTTGCCATCATTTTGTACCAAGCAAATATGACGAGTTGCCGAATAAAAAGGTGAAAGAAAAAAATATATATAATATATTGGCTAAGGAACTCGGTTGGATTGTTTATTTTGTTCATCAGCCTATTAAAACGGGTGTGACTTGCTTGCACGACTCCAGCTAATTGTACATAAATTAAACAATTAGTCTGTATATGTTTGCTCGATATATTAATATTTTTTTATTTATTTATATTATCTAAACAGGCGTTCTAAACTGTGATTTATATTGTTTTGACCCATTTCCCATGGATCCATGGACGAGTTAATTCAAAGCAGTAGATGTCGCATCCATTTAGTGAAAGTTTAAACTGGGTTTCGCACTACGATGTTAACGCAGCAATAGAGTGAAAAAGTTCAAAATGGGGTCTCTCTTATTATGACACTCATTTGGATCATACTGTGTACATGCATACGTTTTTTGATATTAAAAAGTCCGGTTACTTTCCTACTGTGAAAAACCTTGAAAATGATAGAAAAGCAAACAACAATAAAAAAAACCTCCCAAAAAAAATCCCTCGCTCCTAATTTTAAAACCATTTAATACTTTCCTGAAATAATGAATAATTGAAATGCAAAAAATATATATGCTTGCTAAATACAGGAAAACACTGCGATAAATTTCTTCATAATCTATGACAAATGTAATAATAAACAAAACATAATGCATAATGATACAATCTCACAACTTTGCTTACGCATTTGTAACATGAATGCTTTGTATCGTAAACTTAATTGGTAAAGGACTATGTGTGGTATGGTCAAATATCTGCCCCCGATTTCAACCAATTTTTAAATAGTATCGTATAAAAAAAAAATTTTCACAAATCATTGTATAGAGGATGCCTATAACTTTAATAATGATTTTAGTCATCATTGCTCATTCGCTGTTTATCTATGACGTCACTTAAATGACCTCATTCCCGCAAATTTGCAAACAAATGAAAATATTCTCATTTTTGCAATATATTTTGCATTCGGAAGTATGGAGCGCAGGTCTGCTCAAGTGCGATTTTAACATATGTTTTTCTCAAGATGGTTATACACAATATACTAAAATATGGTACTTGAGCAAGCCTGCGCTCGATGTTTCCCAGTCGAAAAACCATCGGAAAACAGCCATATTTCGCTACAAAAGATCATTTTATCAAAATAATGCAATCTTCATGACGTCATTTCTACTTTTTGACGTCACTGTGGTAATAACCTTTTACAGCTTTATTTCCAATATGATTTTAACAATCTTTCACCTTAGTTTTAAAGCTCTTTCTAAAACTTTGAATTTGGGGGCAAAAAATGCATAAAACCGCACATAGTCCTTTATATTGATGCTGTGAATGCAAGCTTAATGAACTGTAAATTTCTGTGTTTTTTGATGAAGTAAAAGAAACCAACAAAAAGCAATCCAATGTCTCCGAAAGCGAGTAAGGAGCTTAATTTACACAAATGACAACATAGAAAAATGTTTTACCTTTCGCAACAAGCCCATGCATAAATCGAATGTCACCATAATGAAGCAAATAGTAACGTTAAAAGCCATCTATGTGGTAGACGAAGAAGTCCATAGTAAATAAATGAAACTTAGATCGTGTCATTTTATGGCCGAAAAAAAATCAATAGAGACGGGTAGGTTACCTGAACATATAAAGAATTTTTATAGCTCATCATTCATAAACCATTGAGTGGTTCGTTCAGAAAAGAATATGGAGAACGTAGTAAAAAGAGAATATATTTACAAGTGACAATCTTCCATTGGGCCGCATGCCGACTGACGTTTTTCATACTAATTGTTAGACTATTGATTTTTTCCCGCTATTAAATGACATGATCTAAGTTTCTTTTATTTGTTAAGAGCTTACTGACAGCCACATATATCTCAAACGTCATAAAAAAGTTGAAACTAACATTTACTTCTGTGAGACGGGGATAACTTTAAGAGAAAAAATATGGTGTATAAAGAACAGAGCGACAAACCAGGGGTATTGTGACATTAAGATATCTTAACATGTCTATGTCTAAACATAGACATTGATATCAGCTGACATGGACCCTGTTTTCTTTTTAAAAGTGTTATGGAATATGAGTTGGTCCTTTTCTGTAGCTCCAAGACAAATACATTCTGTGTTGTTAATAATTGTAACGGCATTAAATGATACGTTTTATGACTACAAAGTATTACTAAAGAAGTATTAAATCGACATTGAATCTTTTAAGTACGAGGGTTGTCCAAAGAGGTTCTTAGGCACATCGAATTTTATAAATAATAATGGCGCCATTATTAGGAAAATATCATGTTTTAATAACGAGTATAATAATATATAGACACAGTGCATTGAGTTTTTTTGCATTGGAGTTATTATTATTTGTACATTACCAATACATGCAGCTTTGCCAAGTCTGACAGTTGACTTATAACAGCATTTCTGTAACGTCGTAGTCCAGGGTTTACGTGAGAGTTATACATGTATGCTGCATTCATCGTTTGGTCAGAGTGTACAATCGCATTTTCCATCAAAATATCGCTTGTGCCACTATGTCTTGTGAATAAGTAAACTCGAATTTTTCGATTTTTTTTTTGTGTTTCCTTCATCGTTTGTTTTGTTTCTATCGGTGTTTTACCTCAGTCGACACAATTCTATGATGGTTCGCTGTTCCGTGCGGTCAGCTGACTTCACTTTTTTATACGTTTTTGAGGACAAGTTCTTTCCGTTATATCCTTTAACATTGGAAAATAGGTTCAAACAACGTATAAGAATGACGGAAACCATACATACTACATGGCAATTGAAATTTTAACGGTTTGAAATGTTTTATAAAATCTGTATATTACCATATCTAAAAACTCAAATACAAAATTACACATTTTTACAATGGTCCGTGTGTACTTTCCGCGACCCTCTGATCCATTCTAATTTTGATTCGTCGTTATTTCCCGTCGTCATCGGAAGCACTTCATTTTTTTCACGTGTGGAATGAGTATATCGTTTAATATCTTATATACTGTGTGTCATCTTTACATTGTTAAATAAGAAAACAAATCTACTTCCGGTGAGATATCTCATATATCTTAGGTTATATAAATTTAATACTCGCGAAAATTTAGTCACTGTAAGTGATTTAGACACGCAACTTCTATGAATTATTAGCAATGAAGATTTATTTAACGGGTTTTATATTGTCAACCGTCACGTCCAGTTCTCACCGGAAGGGTTCAAACAAATCATGTTTTTAACTGACTTCCTTGTATGATAAATGATTAACAATGATGTACACTAGGCACATTTTTAAGAAATACCACCTTTTTTCATTAGACACTTCCTTACGCCCGTTTCTCGTCCCGAGACAAAAAAAAAGTCTCAATAAAATCTCTGATTTGGCAGATACATAAGCAACCAAACTATCAAGAAACAAACTAATGTTTGTAGAAATGTTTAATATTTTTGTTGGGTTCGCCGTTGCTACCGGTCGTCACAGAAAGAACTTCATTTTTTCCGATTTTCTTTTACATAGAAGTAACGCTTCGCTCCATTTTAAAAAGACATTGTTAATTTTGAATGTGTTTTTATCAGAAAAAAACAATTTAAGGATCGATGCGTCACCAGAGGTATTTCTGTTGCCAAATTCAACAAATGAACTGAAATGCGACTGTTCTTTAAAAAGACATAGAGGCTATCATTAATAATCGGTTTAAAGTTAATAATGTCTATTTATTGTCCTTTTTATGGCGATAGGTGGTATTTTATATTTGTATGTTTCTTTTTTTTTTGTTTTTTGTTTCGTAGATTTATTTCTGCCACATTGTTTTCCCTCTCTTTTACAACATTATGTAATAATAATAAGAAAAATTATTAAATGTAGTAATATACATCGGCTTCAAATACATGCATTTGAAAACACTATTTTAACAATAAACATTATATTACACTAACCAATTAAGTAGAGTCCACCAGTGAAAATCAGATCAAAGATTTCAGACCCATCTGACACTGCAAAATCACGGGTCCCACCCACCAAAAAAATAACCTATTAATGATATAGAAATAAACTAATAATTAATAGTTTATACAAATTCCTATTTATTCTTATTTTATTATAAACATTTGAATAATCACCAAAGTTGTCTAAGCTCTTTAAAATTTCTAATTAAAGTAGCGGATCGCATTCATTGTTATATTCCTAGCTTTAGGCATGACTAATGATAGCGGCGGATCTCAGTCATTGCTACATTGTATTTGTTCTAGCTATAAGCTGGAAGAATTATAATGGTGTATATCAATATTTACTATGGTCCTGGCTGTAAGCACACCTAATTATAGCGCCATATCTCAATGATTTTAATTATCCTTACTGTAATCACGCCTAATGTCAGTAATGATAGTGACAGATCTCAATTATTGTTATTTGTCCTTGCTATAAGCTCTTTAGTGGTGGATAGCATTACCTGTTATAGTCCTAGATGTAAACACGCCTTAAGAATATGGCAAATCTCATTGATTATTGTACTGGTTCAGAGATGTTTTAGATTTACTACTCTCTCTCTCTCTCTCTCTCTCTCTCTCTCTCTCTCTCTCTCTCTCTCTCTCTCAGAGACACACACACATGCACACAACACATCATTTTTTTTTTTATTAAACTTCCATGTGCAAAGTTTTGTCTTCAAATATGTATAGATAACAGTCTTTACTCACCACATGCATACTTCATTAGAGACAGTTACGTAAACAAAGTCTCATAGCCTAGATGAACATGTACAGAGTAGTATATGCACCGGCAATCACCCATGTTTATGCACAAACACTGACAAATATCTCCACTTTAATCGATTCTTTCTCCATGAAAAATTAAGTCTTTTTAGTATAGAGGAGGAAGAGGTGAAAGAGGGTAAAGAGTGGGAAACAATAGCTAACAAAAATCATAATAAATATTAATAAACTTAAATTTAATTTAAACTTATAATTTTATTTGCAATAATTTGTTGCATTATCATTGAAGCTTTTAAAAAAACATTTTATAACATATTGAATATAGTATGCCAATGCCTATTATTCTCATGGAATTTACGATTCTTATGCAATATTAGTTTCTCAATATGCATTCTATCTGTGGGTTATAAATGAGCGTAGAAAGGTTTTGAATATTATTATTTTCTACTTGCAAAAATAGATTGTTTAATTGTAAAAATAAATAAGTTTTGCAGTCTTTACATATTCTTTTTTTAAAATTACCAGAAATTAGGCATAGTTTGTTTATCAAAAGTCATTAAGAATTAAACCTGCGTCTTAGCATTTCTTCCAGGAAGTGTCATTTTTTGGAATAATTCATTCCGTGCGGGGGTTCAAACATTGGACACACAGGTAATAGCTTTCGCTTGCTATAGGAAAAAACTTGAAATGTTCATACTTTTTCATTTTTTAGGTACCAGTATAATGTAGTACAAACTTCTAGTTATAATGCGTAATTTGTCTTTTCCACAAGTTTGTACTCGTATTAGCTGACAGTAAACAAAGGCTTTGAAATGAATGTCCGTCCTCGATTTACAAAAAAAATTACGAATGTCGGCTGACCCCTACTGTGTTGTAAAGCTTCGTGCTTTTTGTACACAATAAATTCAGTGTTAAAACTTGTTAATTCTAATGGAATATATCTCAGTAGATAATGTTAGGGGAAAAATACGCTTAATTTGAATTTTCATTTTTTCACTTTTTACCGGGGCCCATAAGTGCACTCGTTATTTATTGATTTGATATCAAAAGTACATGTATCAAAACTGTTACTGTATAATAGCTGCATTTTTAAATCCGTTTAACATAAGGAACGTTGAATAACTCTGTATACATTCCGAGTGAAAGACGACTTATGTCTGATATTTTGGTAAAGACACTAATAAATAATTTAAAATGAATATAAAATGTATAACAGTTTAAAATTTAAGTTGAAGTTATAGGCACGGAACAGGAAACGGTATAAAGAGAACTGTACATAACATGGAAATTTGGGATGTCCAATTACCGAAAAAGACAGTACAAATTGCTTGCATATTATTACATAAACGTACTTTAATAATACATGTTTATCTTAATTTAGGTGGTTTTATAGAATTTTTGAAATAAAAAAGTAGAAACAAATCGGATTTTCATTTGGTATTGATGCTAAATTATCGTATTTTAATGTTATAGTATACCTCAAACTCATTTGCATTGAAAAGAAAACTGATTATTTTTGGGGTTTTTATTTGTAGATTTACTCGACACTGTCATCACACAACAAAGAGTTGTGGTTATAATGATTTTGTAGGTTGGCAGTAGTTCTATATAGAATTGATATAAAAACAGTTTTCCGTGTCGCTACCGAGAAATATAAAAGAAAAAAGTGTATAAAAATTTGAAAAAATCTTTTGAATAACTTGACAAATTCCAAAAACTTTTTTCTACACGTTTCGCAATCATATATAAAAAAAAATTCCGTGTTGCTACCGATCAATGAAAAAAATATGTATAAGAATTGCAGAAAGTGAAATTAAAATCTTTTGAATAATTTACTACACGAGCAGTTGACTTTGGATTCAAATATGCTGAACACATTGATGTCTTGGGGGTCAAACATTGACACATGTCTACCAGGTTTGCAGTGAATAGAACAATATTTCACAAAAGCCATGCAGATATGATCCAAGACGGTTCAACAATTATGGTCTTTGTGAATATAGCCTCCAGTATGTTATTCTCCTTTTTACATGTAGAGTTCATCTAATGTGTATGTTAAATCAAAGTTGCAATTGAAGACCAAATCTAATTCCTCTGAAATCTACATTCATTTCTATCCTGATATATACATGTAAACAGCGTCAAGAAAGTCTTCATTTGATTAACTATCTCCAATGAAAACTAAACATGGCTCTTATTAATGATAGGTGAATTAATGGAATGCATGGAATACTATGTACATCAGTAAAATAAGTTTGAAACGTATCCTAAAGAAAATTTTAGTTGTAAATCTAATATACATGTTCTCAGAAAAATGCCACTTTTGTTTCATTTACATCAACTTTTACATCATATTTTAGAACTGGATAATGTATACCTTAAATACTCTATTTTCTTTATAATGCTTTTGAACAATTCACACACAAAAATATTATCTTTATTGTCTACAAATACACCCCAAAAAATCCAGATCACAGTTATCAATGTAACAAAGAAACTGCCCATCCTGATCCAGAATGTGGACACAGGAGCTGTCACTCTCTGACGTCGGGATATGCCTCTGACTGTCTGTTGTGATGTTACAGGGTTAAAATTGTTGTTTAGTCACCGCATTGTTCTTGGTAATTGAGGAATGACCGGTGTATCTCCATCTGAGTACCCCGTCCTGATCGACCACCACTACAGCACCAGCGTGACTAACAGCTACTACTGAACCAACCTCATAGTCAGCTACACAGATGTCATAGATTCTGTTCTCAGTGATGTATTTAATTTTAGAATTCGCTGAGTTCAGAGGTTCACATTCTTTGTCATATTGAATTTATTGTTTCTCTGTTGATCCCGGGTAACGGAAATCTTTGGATTGAGTGTCATAATGATGGAACATGGTCACCAAAAGATCACCAATAAAACTGACACACAGGTGAAATGGCACCAACCATTTCAATGAGATCAACTCTTCTGTATATGCATTCTTTATTTTATTAACTGTACTTGTTTCCCCAATAATATACGCATAATTTTCATCACTGTCTATAGCTGTATCATTAGAAAAATCTCCTGAAGTTGATTGTTAAACCATTCGTTTTTATTTATCTCTCCACTTGTCTACATCTTGTCTTCATTAATACAAATAACATTGCGTAGAAATTAATATCCAGTCTGTAGTGTGGCATCAGGCTCTGGTTCATCTAGTTGTTCTCTGAATGAAAAGTTTTGTTTTAGTGACAAGACATTTTTTTCTGTAGCAGTAGATATTAGGGTGATCAGTCCAAAAAACAATAATACAGCTTATCACTGTCTATTGGTTTTTGAATGAATGTACGAGGGGATACCTGAATCTTGGGTGGAAGTTTTCGGAACTCTCTGATCTTAGAGCTGTATTCAATAATAGAAGATATATCAGTGTACTTCTCAATTTTCGTAAAGGCCAGAAATGTTTGTTTTATGAGAGTCGGTATCTGTTTGATTTTATACAAATGTTTCTTTAAAATATCTCTGTGTTGTAATTTTATCTCGCCGATAAATGATTTCATTTTGTTAATGATGATGTTGAATTCTCTGTGCCATTGCTCTCCTTGTTTGGACATTGTTGTTGTAAGTTTCTCATAATCTTCATCTAGGTTGGTGAGCTGGTTTTCAAGTCAAGTGCAATTTCTTCATACGGGAATATGATTTTCCAATACGTTTGTGGTTTTACAATACTTCTTTTCCTGCCTTGTAAGCTTCTGTAACTTCTTCAAAGTTATGCGTTTGTGCTGTATTGATGCAATACAGGAAGAACAAACAAAGATGTTGCTATTTTTGCACTGTAATTCACAAATTTTATGTTGAAGTCTGAGATGTGTTTGCCAATACATGGCGTGTATAGGTTGACATGATAAAAGTCACAGTAGCTGTGTACTATGACGGTCTCACAAAGGTCACATCGGGGCACATCTTGGGCACTGAAAATGAGGATCTTTGGTTCTTCTGCATAAAAAATATAAAACTTATGATTGTCAGTGCAATGATAAAAATAAGAGATTTAATTTTTTTAGTCAAAGAGCCGAATTGAGTATGTATGTATACATAATTTTTTTTTATTTCATTATAATATTAACCTAAAACACCTCATCCCCGCCCAAGCTTTTCTTTTTATGCTGGACGTTGATACACATGTTCGAACCATGAGACACTTTTTGAAAATTGTCCCCTTACTTTATAAATCATTAGTTTATAATTAATTAAGTTGATATAGTTGCGTTTATTTTACTAGTTTATTGAATTGAATATAGAAGACATTATATTCAAAACGAAAGTAGCTTAATTTGTAATGTAATTAGAAATAATATTTATATTATAAGTAAAAACCCAATATCTAGAAATTTCTGTATTGATTGAATGATTATGCAATTCAACCTTTATGTACATCTAACTTATTTAAGATATTTTCATACACTGCGATCTTGCAGTTTTAGAGAATTGGTTACAAATTTAGCCAGTTTAGCCATATAAAAAAAATTATTTGAATGTCAAAGTTTGTGTTGTATATATTTTTCCATTCCTTTTTGGAGAGTCTTAGATTTTTTGTTTAAAATAAATAATTTATCAATATAAACAAAAGAAAAAATAAAACAGTTTTTTGATAATAAATACATTCAACTTCACATGCCAGTAAAAAAGATCCAACACAAGATACGATTCTTAAGAATTTCCATAGCAAACAAATATGAATCTTTTTTCCAACCTTTATGTACATCTAACTTATTTAAGATGCCAAAGAACTCATAATCTTACATGTTATACAAACAGAGTATTAAGATATCAGTCTAAATAATGTATTTATTCACCAATTTTACAGTATTAAAATACATAGAGGTTTTTCGTTTTCAACATGCGTAATCTTAATTCTTCAATTGCCAATTCTCTGAACAGATGTTTTTTCGCCTATTTACCGATATTAGATTTACCTAATACATATTTTCACTGAAAAACAAATTGCTTTTTATTACAAAATTCGCAATTAATTTTGTATGAAATCAAATTTCTGATTTCTATTGTGTTTCATTAGTCAAGTGTCAGCAATACTTACAGATTTTTCGTGAAAAATAATGATTTTCCACATTTTTTAAAACTGCTAATCTAACTTTCAAAAAGATTTCTGCTGAATACTGTTGAAATGATGTAAAATGTATATGCATTATCCGCACTTATATATAGTGTGAATGCTGATAAACGTTTCTTTTACGCAGTGAAAAGTAACATTCACCTGAGATAATTTATTTTTCCTATTTATGATAGCCGATGATAGAATGTTCATATACAACTGTTAATTACCTCTCTCTCTCTCTCTCTCTCTCTTCCTCTCTCTCTTCCTCTCTCTCTCTCTCTCTCTTTCTCTCTCTCTTTCTCTTTCTCTCTCTCTCTCATTCTCTCTCTCTCTCTCTCTCTCTCTCTCTCTCTCTCTCTCTCTCTCTCTCTCTCTCTCTCTGACACATTTTCTAGATTTACGAGCCAAAGAGTTATCTACTGTAAACTTAACGTTTAAATTCACATTTAAGATGTCTCCAATTTTCACACAACTTCGTGAGTTAATTTTTTTTTCCCGTTTTTCATTTTACTACTGTAACATATGCAGGTAACTTTGGTTTTGAATATAGATCGGAGATGGTGTTTCGGCCTTCTAATCAACATTGACAAATGTTGCATCCATTTTGAAAGGTTTTTTACTATAAAAATAGAATCGTGGTATCATACTACGAATCAAATGAGACCCAAACAATTTTTTCTTGAAATTAAGAAATTCTTGTCTAAAATGAATTTAAAACATGACTAGATAATCCTTAAAATATGTTACCAGAGACGTTTCTTCAGGAATATGTATCTTTAAAAAGGACACTGAAACGTGATTCATTTTTAGGTATATAAAAAAGTATATCTCTCTGGACGTGCAGACAGTGTACTCCACTCGTTGTATGAATTTCATTTGCTTTACCAAAAAGTATTGTATAAACACTGACCATGCGACAGTTACTGCATCTAGAGTGTCAACAGGTGGGTGATAATATAATGATTTAATTACTATCGAGAACGATATCATCATAAAACATGATAACGCCAGTAAAACAACCTACGGAGTCCCGATATACGCATGAAAAAAGGACCCAAAGTTTGATACAATGTAAATTTGGTATTATTATTATTATCATTTTTTTTTTGTGGTCTAATGTATCGAAAAAATTTGAAACTTTCGAGCGAAAGATAATACCGGTTATATATGATATAATAATTTGTTTCCCTATTCAAAGAGAAATGTTTGTTCCTTAATTCGTTTACGCCTAACCTTTTGCAACGTAATTTTTACGAATATTTAATACTTATTTTTTACGTTTTTTATGTTTTTAACTCGATGTAAGAAATAAATATATAGTTTTCCTATTTTTTGAGGACTTTGGTGGTAAATCGTTTTCCTGATTTCTCTTTTTTAATGAGTCAAGTTAATATCAACAGTTTTTACAAAATTGCTGGTGAATAACATGAAAAATGACAATAACAAACTGTCAACCATTTTAAGTGGAAGATTGTATTTGCTGATTAGGTCGTTGTATCGACCATATAACTTAAAGAAAGATGACCTCAACAGAGACTGTTGATAGTCCTGTTTTATCAACCTGTTTGTCAGTAGTTGCCTCGTCTTAGAAACTGTTCATAGGAAGAACATGTCATTGTGTAAGTCTGTCTGTATCGATTAAACAGACAGACAAAAACACCATATGCAGGTGATTAAGGTGTAAAGCTACATAAGTAAGGAAAGTTGACTATAGAAAAATAGAAGTCATCGCGTTTATGATAAAGTTTTGATGATAGGTTACCATGAATGTCCATTTCCAGTGAAATATCCAAATATGAAACAGATGACGGAGACTCTGTGGTATCTTGTATTTCAAATTCACAGGGATATATCGAGTCGACGTAAGTATGGCAATAACATTTGTTAACTGATAATAAGTCGTCCATATACTTGAATGTAGACTTGAAGGCCATGGAGAGCGATTTATTTTTTTCACGTTCTAGTTTTTCAAAAAATTCTGCTTCATAAAAAACAAAAATTGGTCCGCTAACAATGGGGCATAATTTGTACTAATGAGATTTCCGACAGATTGTTGGAAGACGATTTCCAAAAACTACATGGATTTTGTCTATCAGAAAATCAAGCATCTTTTAATGTCAACTTCACAATACTTGTGTGTGCAATCAGAATGGTTTTTAACAAACTATTTTTTTTTAGAAATCCATTAACTTGACTATCTCATTGTATAGTCACAACAAAAATGTGGATACTAGTATCTAATATCAACATTTCAAACAATAGAAATCCTTTCCTTTTCATTGATTTTTTTTACCCGTGCACACAACAGTTTTTTATAAATGACAGATAAACGAAACACACTAGCTATCAATCCTTTCTGCTGAATCTACACGTTTTTTGTTCAATCAAGTCATTGCCTGTACATGTTGCAAGCTTTAGATTTTTAATGTTTTTCTTTATTCAAACTCGCCCATTGTTGAACAATTTGTTTACGAGAGACATATTTTGAATTTTCTCATGAAAAATAAAGTGACATAACTTCTCTTGATTGGCAAACTGATTTCGTGGTACTACATAAATCCATGATAATCTCATATTTCCGTGGATTTTCTCTCAGCAACATTCATAAAATCGTTTGAACCCTAGGAGTATTAATATATTTCAAATGATGTAAAAAAAATGCTGCATTAATATTTTGCGACATAGTATAATTGGTCACAACAGAAAATAAATCAGTAAATACTTTGAGCATCTTTCATAAAAGCAAAGAATGATTAAAATTCCTCAATAATACTGTTAAATGGTCTTTGTGAATTTAACCCCATAATGATATTCTACTCTTCATTTGTATTGTACATAAATTAAGAAAATTATATCAAAGTTGAAAGTAAAAAAACACATCTAATTCTTCTTAAATTCACATGAACCACTATCCTGATAAATAACACCACACTTGTCAGTTGCTACAAAAGCTGTGTATCGCATGCATACAATGCTAACGAAATAAAGTTGTATATTACATACACACATTGTACAGTGCTTAACACTCAACTAAAATTACTTCTGATCCAGCTTTAGAGGAAATTTTTGATTTGACATATCATCATTTTCTGAAATTAATGAAAAAAAATCATACCCTAATTAATGATGATTAAACGAATATAATTAATTAACCACTAAGTGTATCAAAACTGTAGTTTTAATTATAGAAATTCCCATTGAAGAAACACATTACACATGTACTCAAGCCACTTTCGTTGCATCACATGCACGTAACATCACATGTTACACGACTTTCATACAGTGGATAATGTCTATCTTAAATATTTGATCTTTTTTACATTTCCCTTCAAAACTTCACACACAAACAGATTGTCATTAGTGTCCACACATACATCCCAGGGATCCTTCAGATCACAGTTATCGATGTACAGAAGGAACTGTCCATTTTCATCCAAAATATGAATACAATGGTTTTTACCGTCTACTGTCAGGATATGACTTTGACTATCTGCTGTGATACCACGGGGATTGAATGGTTTGTTCTTGGTAACTGAAGGATACCCGTTGTAACTCCATTTGAGTTTTCCGTCCTGACTAACAGCTACTATGGAACCAGCACCACAGTCAGCTACACAAATGTCACGGTTTCTGTTCTCAGTGATGTATTTTACGTAAACATTCCCCGAGTACAGAGATTTACCTTCTCTGTCATATTGAATTGTTTGTATTTCTGTAGAGCCTGAGTAACGGACAACTTTGGATTGAGTTCTATCAATACTGTGCATGGAAACGAGGAGATCACCGATAGAGGTGACACACAGGTTTATTGGCACCCAATCCCGCAATGTGGTCAACACTTCTGTCTGTCCATTCTTTACTTTATTAACTGTCCTTGTTGCCGAATTAGTGTACAAAAGATCACCATCCCAGTCTATAGCGATATCATTTGTGAAATGTCCTAAACTTATTTTGATCGTCTGAAGTAACACACCTTTCACGTTAAAACATTCTATATCATTAGTCCGTCCGCTCGCCCATATCTTGTCTTCATTTAGACAGCAAATACTGCGGGGATTTTCACACCTAGTCTGTATTGTGGCAAATATCTCCGGTTCATCCAGTAGCTCCTTGACGGAAGTGTTGGGTTGGTTTTGTGACAAGACATTTTCTTCTGTAGCAGTAGATAATGGGGTGATCAGTCCAAATAAACTATACAGATTATCACGGTCTACTGGTTTTGGAATGAATGTTGGAAGGGAAACCTGAACCTTGGGTGGAAGTTTTCGGAACTCTATCATTTTAGATCTGTATTCAATGGTAGGAGATATTTCAGTGGACTTCTCAATTTTCCTCAAGGCCAGAAATGTTTGCTTTATGAGAGACTGTATCTGTTTTATTTCATCCAAATGCTTCTTTAAAATGTCTCTGTGTTTTACTTTTATCTCGCCGATTTCGGATTTCATTTTGTTGATGACGATATTGATTTCTCTGTGCCATTGCTCTCCTTGTTTGGACATTGTTGTTGTAAGTTTTTCATATCCTCCATCCAGGTTGGCAAGCTGTTTTTCTAAATCCAGTGCAATTTCTTCATACGTAGGGGAAATCTTATCCTCCAACTCTTTTGTTTCTTTTTTAATTACTTCTTTCTTTGTCTTGTAAATTTCTGTAACTTCTTCAAAGTTATGCCCCTTGTGCTGTTTTGATGCAGTACAGGTAGAACAAACAAAAATGTTGCAATCTTTGCACTGCAATTCACAATATTTGTGTTGATGTGCTCCACATTTCGGATAAATGAGGGTTGATCTTCGTTCCTGAAATGGGACTATTTTGTGTTTGTCATATCTATCTGAGATGTGTTCTCCTATGCAGGGCTTGCAGAGGTTGGCATGACAAAAGTCACAGTAGCTGTGTACTATGGAGGTCTCACAAATGTCACATCGGGGCACATCCTGGCCACTACAATGAGGATCCATTGTTGTTCTACAAAAAAAAAATCAATTACGTATGGTTGTTTGTTCAGTGATAAAGATAAAAGATTTCATACACAAAGTCAGAGCAATTGTATGTGTATAAAATGAATTGTATCAATTTCTTCTTAAAATTCACCTAAAACACCAACGCCACCCTTTCAGCCTATTTTTTTTTTTGCCGGACGTTAATACAAATCATAAACTATTTTCAAAAGTTGCTACCTAAGTTTATAAATTATTTGTTTATAAAGAATCAAATCTATTCAGTTTGATCCACTAATTAATTGAATTGAATAAATAGATCAATATTTTCAAAACGAAAGTAGCTTAATTTCTAATTAAATTAGAATTATATGTTTTAATTAGCATAGCTATATTATGTAGCATATTATGTGGTGTTTAAGTGAATATGTATTTATAGATCGATTACATACCTTGTTAACAAGAAATTAGACAATATCTAACTGTGTGGTACGTGTACGTTTCCGTGACATGACTGATCCTGCTGTGGTGACATCTGAATAAGAAATGAAAAAAACAATTTCAGAGTTACTTCCCGTTCATCGCTATCGCCGTTACCTGGCAGTTTGTTGTCATCGCAATGTTGCGTGTCTTGAGTCCAATTGTGGCAGCGGGACACAAGACCCCTGACATTGTAAGGATAGCAGTTTGTTTGAAATCTCCATCTTTTTTAGCAGTCTGGTTGCAAATCGAAAATTTATATCGCTAGATTTTTTGCCTTTATTTATTTTTTTATAAATATTAACTTAAGAATGATAATAAAGTGCACACATTTTAAAGCGTCTTTTGTGAATCGCATTTCAAGAGCATGAAATACCTGGGAGAGGGAATGGTCCATGTACTTTTATTTCGTACATGAATACAATTGAAGATTATGACTAAACCCCCACACTGTAACTATTGTAAGTGACAGATAGGAAGATACGTGTTGGATTGTTTCAAGTTACAACTTTACAGAGTTCCATGATATATATCATTTATTTTATTAAATTTTGCAGCGTATCGGCATACACAATGAACATGATTAAACATAGAAATATACAAAATATAAAAAAAAGAAAGAAAGGTGGTGTTCACGTTTTGGCGGATAAAACTCAATGTGAGTTTGCATCAACATATATTAGACTTTACTACACGCACGGATATTTACGAAACAGATACGTGAACACACCGTGACCGTATTGTTGACTTTAATATACCAAGCTTTAAGCCTACAATAATGCTATTAATTTCACTACACTCTGCTTAGTTAGAATGATCTACTCAGTAACTGGTCTCGAGACAAGCATCGCCACAGTTGAAATGTCTCCCATATATCCATAATGTACAGTGTTGCAACACATTGCAGAATCGCTCCGAAATTGCATTGAAATAACAGTTAAATTATCCAAAACATACCAGTTTGAGGCTGTAAATATCTTTCAACTAAAAATTTAATTCATATTAATGAAGAAATCAACACTTTTCACCAACGTTTTTTACTCGCTTCGAATTTTCACACCATGTTGACATTCGAAACTCTCGAGACTTTTCATATTAAATGCACTGAGTTAGAGTTATCTTCCGTATTTCCTTTGATGAACAGAATATATGACAAATTTTCAATGAAAATTTACATGCATTTGTAATATCGTTTCTGAGTTTATCCATGCAAATAATATATTGTGGAAACATAAACTAAAGAGCCATTTAGTGATTTCGTGTGAATGTAATATGCATGGGCAAGATTGCAAAATTCAAAAAATCCAGATGATTTTCGGAATTTTTTAAATAAATTACTAATTAGCGAAGCTTGATTGAGAAAAAATAAAAACAAACTGGTAATCTTCAAGTACAAATGATGTTTAAAACATATAAAACAAAAGATAATACTCTTCCAATTTCTTGATATTAAAGCCCAAAACTTCGAGCCGATTATCTTAATATTATAGTAGTATAGATACCGGTACTTGCAAAGAAATAATGTTAAATATTTACGTAAAAGGAGACTATATGTACTTGGAACTTATTTGACTGTCGTCACGAGAAAAGGACGCTAAAGTTCAAAATTTTACAAACTCCCCTTTTTTTGTTAATTTGGAATAACCAATTCTTTCTGAACACAAATATACAAAAACACCCAAGGTCTTGTGTTTTATAAGAATACAACGTAATGAAAATTTCAGTAGTAAAAAAAAAGATATTTACGTCACATATGTCAACTATTTTGTATTAAGTTTCCCTTGCCTCTTTTAATCGTGTTTAATTGTTCGATGAAAAACTTTTAATAATTTATTTAGAATTGTACATATCTAACAAAAAGAAAAAAAAAGAACAACACATTTTAAATATCCAGTTACTTTTTCAGCAAATCCTAAACAACATTCACAACATCGTTTGAACCTTTGAATATTTATGAATATCGATCGGATTATGTCAGAAAATATGCTGCATAAATATATTGGAACATATTAAAACTGTTCACGACTCAAAAAGTCACACATATTAGGTATATTTCACAAAAGCAAGGTTTGATCTAAATTATTCAATAATTCTCTAACCCCTTATTTTGATAATCTACTTTCACTTGTATTTTACATCTGATATGTATGTTATGTCAAAGTTGCATTTGAAAACTCAATCTAATTCTTTTGAAATCTAGATGAACCTCTATCCTAATATATAACATGCCACATGTCAGTTAACATGTTTGGCTTGAATAGTTGCATTTTGCATACACATAGTGCTTGTCCAATATGGTTCAACAGTGGCATATTATATTCATAGTGTTGAACACTGAACAAAAAGATTCTTCTGATCCGCTTCAAAAAAGTAAGTCTTGATAAGGTAAACTACATATATATAACTTCAATAAAAAATAAACGTCACCCTTGTTATTGATAGGTGAATGAATAGAATTAATGAAATACTTGCTGTATCAAAACTATAGTACCAAATGTATTTTATATAAAATTCCAATGATTAAATTTAATACACATGTAATAAGAAAAAAAAACACATTCCTTTGATTAGCATTATCTTCAACATTATTTGTTTTCAATAGATCATGTCTACTTTAAATATTTGATTGTCTTTACAATGCTTTTGACATTTTCACACACAAACAAATTGTCATCATTGTCCACATATAAACCAAATGGATACTTCAGATCACAGTTATTAATGTAAAGGAGAAACTGTCCATTCTGATCCAGAATGTGGATACAATGGTTGTCACAGTCTGCTGTCAATATATGACTTTGACTGTCTGTTGTGATACCACATGGTTCAAATGGTTTGATTTCGGTGACTGAGGAATGACCAGTGTATCTCCATTTGGGTTTCCCGTCCTGATTAACCACCACTACTGCACCAGCCCCACAATCAGCTACACAAATGTCATGGTTTCTGTTCTCAGTGATAACTTTAATTTTAGAATTCGCTGAGTACAGAGGTTTACCTTCTTTGTCAAACTGAATTGTTTGTTTCTCTGTAGATCCTGAGAAACGGACAACTTTGGATTGGTAGTCATCATCTTTGCACATAGTAATCAAGAGATCACCAGTAGAGGTGACACACAGCTTTGTTGGCACCCAATCCTGCAGTGTGAGCAACACGTCTGTCTGGCCATTCTTTACTTTATTAACTGTCCTTGTTGTCCCACAAAGGTACAAAAGATTTCTATCACTGTCTACAGCTATATCAATTGGGCAATTTCTTGAAGTTATTTTGATTGTCTTAAGTAACACGCCTTTAGTGTTAAAGCATTTGATATTATTGGTTAATCCACTTGTCCATATCTTGTCGCCATTAAGACAGGAGACACCGAGTATATTTTCACGTTCTATTTGTATTTTGGCAACAAGCTTTGGTTCATCCAGCAGCGCTTTAACTGAAGTGTTTGGTTGGTTTTGTAACCAGATATTTTCTTCTGTAGCAGTAGATAATGGGGTGATCTGTCCAAACAAACTGTACAGCTTCTCATGGTCTTTTGGTTTTGAAATGAATGTTGGATGGGATACATGAACCCTGGGAGGAAGTTTTCGAAACTCTCTTATCTTAGAGCTGTATTCAATGGTAGGAGATATATCAGTGGATTTCTCAATTTTTTTCAAGGCGAGAAATGTTTGTTTTATAAGATACTGAATCTGTTTGATTTCATCCAAATGTTTCTTTAAAATGTCCCTGTGTTTTACTTTTATCTCGCCGATTTCAGATTTCATTTTGTTGATGATGATGTCCATTTCTCTGTACCATTGCTCTCCTTGTTTGGAAATCGTTGTTGTTAGTTTCTCATATCCTCCATCCAGGTTGGCAAGCTGTTTTTCCAAGTCCAGTGCAATTTCTTCATACGTGGGGGAGATATTATTCTCCAACTCTTTTGTGTCTTTTTCAATTACTTCTTTCTGTGTCCTGTAAAGTTCTGTAACTTCTACAAAGTTATGTCCCTTGTGCTGTTTTGATGCAGTACAGGTAGAACAGACAAAAATGTTGCAATCTTTGCACTGTAATTCACAAATTTTGTGTTGATGTGTTCCACATTTCGGATAAATGAGGGTTGATCTTCGTTTCTGAAATAAGACTATTTTATGTTTGTCGTATTCATCTAAGATATGTTCTCCGATGCAGGGCTTGCACAGGTTGACATGACAAAAGTCACAGTAGCTCTGTACTATGGCGGTCTCACAAAGGTCACATCGGGGCACATCCTGGCCACTACAATGAGGATCCATGGTTCTTCTACGAAAAAAAAATCAAAGAAGTATGATTGTTTAATGTTAAAGATAAAAGATTTCATACATATAGTCAGAATGATCGTTTGTGTATAAAATGAATTGTATCAATTTCTTCCTAAAATTCACCTTAAACACCAACGCCACCTTTTCAGCCTATTTTTTTTTATGCCAGACGTTAATACAAATGATAATATATTTTCAAAAAATGCTACTTAAGTTTATAAATCATTTGTTTATAATGAATCAAATCTATTCAGTTGATTAACTAGTTTATTGAATTGAATAAACGATCATAATATACAAAACGAAAGTAGCTTAATTTCTAATTTAATTGGAATTATATGTTTTAATCAGCATAGCTATATTATGTAGCAAATTGTGTAATGTTTAAGTGAATATGTATTCATAGATCGATTACATACCTTGTTAACAAGAAATGACACAATCTCTAACTGTCTGGAAAGCGTGTCCGTAACATGATTGATACTGCTCTGGTGACGTCTAAATAAGAAATGAAACGAAATTATCAGAGTTACTTCCCGTTCATCGCTATCGACGTTATCTTGCAGTTTGTTGTCCTCGCAACGTTGCCTGTCTTGAATCAATTTGTGGCCGCAGAACGCAAGACCCCTGAGATTGTAAGGATAGCAGTTTGTTTGAAATCCCCATTTTTAGCAGCCTGGCTGCAGATTTCAAATTTTTGGCATTTAATTTTTTTGCTCTGAATGAATCATATTAAAGATTTCTAAACTATTCGAACTAAAAATCATTTTTAGACAATTCAATTAAAATTCAGTAAAATGTGAAAGAAAACAAAGTAAATTTATTGTTTTAATTGCCGTCGCATGCGCAGATAGGTAAAAAATGTTACAAAGGTGGGGAGAGGGTTCTGTCCTTTACAAAAAAAAAGATTCTTGATAATCCAAATTTGGACATGATAAAGGACAGTTCGAAGGATATTTGTATTTGATGGGTAGGACGGGGTGTCGAGGTCTATTTATGGTAAATTTACTACGTGAATTTAATATATTTGAAATTTGAAATTTTCACCCCCCTCCCCCCCCCCCCCCCCCGAAATGGTAGATAAAATGTATGTTATATAAATGTAAGTCCAATTTTGTGTTTCTAATATATGAATTATATCAGTTCAAATAAAAGATCACAAAACTGCTTCTTATATAAAGTGGAAGAAAAAGAATAAATGGCAGATACCAGTAAAATAAAAAAAATTAAAAAACCATCAAAAGAAAAGATTTTTTTATTTGATGCATTATTAATCTTACATTTGCCAAAACATTAAAAAGAAAATAGAAACAGATGAACATTTGAACTTTATTCCGTTCATCTTGGGTATTGACAGTCTTCAAATGTTAGACATAAACATAAGATTTTTGTCACTTAACTTGCCGGAAAATGTTTGCATAAATCATGTTTTCAATCGATCCACTCATATTTGAAGAAAAGATTGGAGGATAAGGTTACATATGACCAGATAAAAAGGGGGCGTACATATTGTCAAAAACAAACAATAGCGACTGAGCATTTCTCTACATATCCATGCATCTTTTACACATTAAAGTGTATTATCAACAATATGTACAGAATATGGACTCCAAAATAAAGATGAAAGAGAGAGAGAGAGAGAGAGAGAGAGAGAGAGAGAGAGAGAGAGAGAGAGAGAGAGAGATTGCCAATGGTCATCCAAATTGGGAAAGTGCACACGTTTTGCCATCAATTTGTATGAAGCAAATATCACGAGTAACCGAATAAAAAGATGAAAGAAAGAAGAACAAAAAAAATAAATATAATGTATTGGCTAAAGAACTCTATATGGATTGTTTACAATACGTCGAATTCATTTAATTTTTAGATTAATTGATAAACATTTAATTAACAATTATGAAACAAATATTAAATTAATAAAGTTTTTTAATCATAGCGCATCATAGCCTGATCTAGAAAATAAAATTGATGCATAACAAATTCTCTCTCTCTCTCTCTCTCTCTCTCTCTCTCTCTCTCTCTCTCTCTCTCTCTCTCTCTCTCAAATGCACTTTGTTTAAAGGATATATGGCTTTATTTTACATGCCTTATTCCCCTGTTTGCTTTTAGTACATGTAATAGCTGAACATATCGGGAGTTCTCCTTATATGTGGGAAATGCCCCCAAAACTACACTAATGCATTAGGATCGCATCTTTTCTCACGACTGCTATTTGTTTACATTCATTCATTTATCGCAATCTTTTGAAACATGTTTATCTTGAAAATCAAATTAAGCTTAAGAAGAAATGAATCAGGTTTTTTACGAGTCAAAACAAATGAAAAAACGCAAACACCGAGTAAAGTATAATATAAAGAATATGATTATGATTTTAGACAAAATTCGTACAAATAGATTTGATGGTTAGAAAAACAAAACAGACTTTGGCTTTAAAGTACACTTCGACTTTGGGGGGCGGGAGGGGGGGGGGGGGGGAGTAATAGGCAAATATCAACTTTCTTTACTACGTAAGACATACATCTTATTGCATAATTATGGAATGATTTTAACAAAATGCAGCACATTGCATAGATTTACTAACAAACTGGTAATGGTAACAATGGATATGTAGTACAGTAATAATAGCATTGGAGAATGTACAAGTCACGCGCGTCGTTAAAAATAGATGCAAAACATGCTTGCATTTAAAGTGTCAGGCATGGCACCGAAGTAAACAAAACGTGAATGGAAATCGTGACAGTCCATGTCTTTGAGAATAAGTGGACTCTTTTTCAATATTTCTTTGTAGTTTTTTTCTTCATCTGTATAATTATTACAAGTTTTAGAGATGAAAATGTGTGTTTGTTGTTGTTCATATGTGTTACACGTGTAAAATTTGCATGTACATAATTTTATTCTATTGAAAATGCAATAATGATACAATGCGCCTTACAATTATTGAATTACAAAAGGATTCGATTTGATCATTCTTTGTGATGTTCAAGCAATATTGGGTTCATGTTGATTTAATACTTTTGTCAATTAGAATTGAAGTGACATGTGATTACGTAAAAACTTACTTCATTTCGGTTCTTTCAAAGATATATATACACACACACACACACACACACACACACATATATATATATATATATATATATATATATATATATATATATATATATATATATATATATATATATATATATATATATAAAGCACTGAATAGAATCAACAACACTAGGCATCTTTAAGGTGTCGGATCTAATATATAGATACTAAGCCAGTAAACTGAATATATAAAGCACTAAAAATGGCTAACGACACGAACAATAGAAATTGTCAAATTTTCGGGACAACCCGTCCCTTCTTCAGGACCAAAAAATAAATTACATAAGTAAAAAACAAAGAAAACAAAATCTAAAGCTACTACTAAACTACTTAAGAAACTATGAAAAAGAACAGCTACATTATACACATCATTTGATCACATTCTTAAAGGTGTTGATACTGTCGCCGATCGCTATAAAGTAATCAATCGACTGCCAACTTCACGCCTGATTAAGTTAATTAGCTAATTAAAATTGACGACCGAGTTAATAAATAAAAATTTTGAACCCCCGTTGTTAACTCGTACGGCACTTATGATATAGAGTCGACTTTTTGATTAAAAAGCGATAAAATTAAATGAAAATAAATAAATAAATAAATGAATAAATAAATAAATAAATAAAATTAAGAAAAATGATTTACAAATAAAAGGTAGTAAAGAAACTAATAAATGAAAGAGGCGCAGTTGACAGATTAGATAAAATTACTATGTGGGTTTCAGGTGATATATGGCTATGAGACGTTCATTTTAGTGAAGTCCATTTGTTTGTTCATGCCATCAGGTCTAAATGATTTGAGTCTGTGCATCCAGAACTTTTCTTTGCTTTTCCTCTCCGCGTCTGTCCAATTAGGATTATGGTCAATAACCAATACTGTCATGTCTTCCCATTTGTGGCCACTGGTATTAAAATGTTCTCCGACGGGCTCCTTGACTTTTTTGGTCTTTATGGTAGAGCGGTGGTTGTTGATCCTTCTGCGGAGGTCACCTGTTTCACCGACGTATTGCTTAGAGCAGACTTTGCAACTGATGAGATAGATGCAGTTGTCTGTGCGGCAAGAAGTGTTGCCAAATATCTAAAATATATATATATATATATATATATATATATATATATATATATATATATATATATATATATATATATATATATATATATATATATATATATATATATATATATATTAGATATATACAGTGTATATTATATGTATAATTTACACTTCATGACCTTAACACGTTTAATTGAGGGTCGTAGACTAAAAACTAATTAAAAGCAAATAAAGCAAATTTGGAAACCAAAATTTCTCATAGCCATTATTTTAGTTTATAGAAATTCAGATAATCTGACATCTCATGAGGTGCTATAATGCACGTACCTTGATCGTTCATTGGACGATTTTTGGACAGTTATTTAAAAATTTAAACATGTTTTACGAGATAAGTGCACCCGATTTATCTTTTGTATAAATAACAACAACACGCTCTCCGCGGACACTGGGTATTATGAGAGGGTCGCCAGATGACTTGTAAATAACCTTTTCTTTTCTCTTTTAAATCGTGCTGTTAAACATTACCTGTCAAACAGTGGTCGCTTCTCGGCCATATCTTAGTTAACATTGCTAACAAAAAGAAAAGTAAAACCACAATCATGGCAGTCGAGGTAAAGGGCCATGCGTGATAGGTGTCACGTAACTTTAAAAACACATAAACGGTTTAAACATGTATCATTTCATGGGTATTTGTACATGGTATCTCTATATTAAAATCACCATTTTATTAGTTACTGTATCTATGCATTATAGTACAGCATGCTTTGTTATTTTATGCAAGCAAATAAACAATATATATGAACATTATATGTAATCTCTCTCTCTCTCTCTCTCTCTCTCTCTCTCATGCACTTTTAAAAAAGAATCAATGCCTTCATTTTACACGTCTCATCTCTGTGTTTGTTGTTAATACGTGCAGTAACCTAGTGTTTAAGTTTGCCTTATATTTGGAGAGAGCGGAATCTCCAAAAAAATAAACTAATGCATTTAATATCTCATCTCATCCTGAATCTATGTCTATATCTTATCAAATATATTTGATTAAAAAAATGTTTGCTGAAAATCCAAATTAGGCTTATAAATAAATGAAATGGGCTTTCTGCAGGTCTTCAAACAAAAGAAAAACAAGCAAAATCCGACTAAAGGGTTAGAATATATGAATTTAAACAAAATTACTACAAACAGAATTTAAGTTGATGGTTAAAAAACTGGACGTCGGCAATTAAATACACTTCGACATTTTCTTCTTTTTTTTTGGGGGGGGGGGGTGGGGGTGGGGGGGGGGTGTCTCATAGGATTTAGAAATAAATGCAAGATCTGCTTGCTTTTGAATAGTCAGGCATGACACTTAAGTAAACAGAACATGAATGGAAATCGTGACAGTCCAGATCTAAGAGAATCAGTAGACTCTTTTAAACATTTTCAATTTTATCATGTAGTTTTTTTTTCATGATTTGTAAAATTATTACAAGTTGTAAGATAGAAGAAAAATGTTGTTATTAATATGTATTATATATGTAAATTTGAATGTACATTATTTTTAAGTTCATGACCTTGACACGTTCAAATTAGAGTCAAAGATAAAAAAAACAAAGCAAATTTTGAAACAAAAATTCCTCACAGCCATTATTTTAGTTTGGAGAAATTCAGATAATCTGACATCTCATGATGAACTAGTATGCACGTAACTTGATCGTTCCTGGGGCGATTTTCGACAATTATTCAAAAATCTAAACATGCTCTACGAGATTAGTGCACCCGATTTATCTTTTGTATAAATAACAATAACAACACGCTCTCCGCGGACACTGGGTATTAAATCTATAAGAGGGTCGTGTAACTTTGAACACAAAAGCGGTTTTTAACCTGTATCATTTCATGGGTATTTGTACATGGTATCCGTATATAAAAAAACTTTTTATTAGTTACCGTACGCGTGCATTTTATATCCAGCATTCTTGTAAATTTATGTTGGCAAAAACAATACAATGATTTAGATCCAAAACCTCTCTCTCTCTCTCTCTCTCTCTCTCTCTCTCTCTCTCTCTCTCTCTCTCTCTCTCTCTCTCTCTCTCTCTCCTAATACCTCTCATAATTTTGAAGGATTTCAAAATACCATCAAAAAAAAATAAATTTCCATGTGCATATATTTCAGATAAGATTTTATATCTAAAAGACGCTATCGTTATTACGTGTAAAAATGCAAACAAATGCAAAACAGGATCTGACTAATATTTATTTACTTCATTTCATCGCAAATACTATGACATTCAAACCAATTCTTATAGTTTCTGACGGAATTTGAACATAAAATTGATTGAGTTCAGGTGTGAACTCGAAGTCACCACGATGTGTAAACAACTGAAGTATTTGAATTTATTCATCGATTCCCTGACCCCTTTGTTTAAATCTTATAAGTCTTAGATTAAGATAATTTACAAAGTACCCACATTTGATCAATATATGCATAGCTGATTTACTTAAAACGAGCAGTTTTGTTTGTTTTGTAATTGAAATAAAATCGTTTTCATTTACCAACCATTTCAAACGTATGAAGATCTTGAAGGAAGTAGGCGGGAAAAAGTAAAACCAGTGGTCTCTATTAAGAGAATTTGTTATCTCGGGAGGGAGAAAGTTAACTCAACAGTCCTGAGAAATATGGAATTTCGATCTTTTTCCGAATGGCAAGGTAAATTGATAGAATATATTTAGTTCATTTTATTTTCATCCCACCCCCCCCCCCTCTCCAAAAACAAGAATGTCTATCATTTATTGTCTTGCTCCATACCGCTCCTATTTTATCACATGTAGGTACAGAATGTCCATGTAATTAAACGCCCGTTTGTTTTAAAAATATGATTAGGTACTTGAAATCAAATACAACCAAATTCTTTCTTTCATTCATTCTTTTTAATAAAACTTTTTAACCAATTGCTATCAGATAGAGTTTTGAAAGAATGGTAATAAAGGCAAAATTCTATTTTTTATCTTTCATTTTTTCTTTCTATCTCTGTCTCTGTTTATCTTCCCGAAAATAACGAAGTTGTATTGAAGTTATGATGATTCTGACAGTCTTTTATTTTGTTTTCTGATAACAAAACATCGACCAAAAAAAAAGTTTTGAAATATTTGTAAGTGCGTTTTCAGTAAAAAGGGGAGATGGAGTCTCCTTTAATGTTTTATCCAATTCACGTTTCAAAGCAATCTTTTAAAAAACCCAATCCAAACCAGGCGAACTCCAGTTTAGTTTGAGAACGAGGTCGCACATTTTTTTTTAAACTGTGGAGAATTGTTAATTGTTAAACTTGAAGGAAAATCGTAACCTTTAGATTGGGTGCTGAGTTTAAATTCTAATGTCTTACACACGCACAAAAAGCACATGTGTGGTCCACTCCCCAATTTAATTTTCAAGTACTATAGAATACCAATCTTAATTCAAACAATATTTTATTATACATCAAAATAAGAGGTAGACATAAACGGTGCCGGTATAATTACCATCCCTGAAATGTTAAGCAAAACTAGAACAAAAATCACGGGTATTGCACAGTTACATGTAAAACATAGATATTGTGTTCCTTTTTTTTCAATTAAAGACACTTTTTGCATTTTTACAATGCAGTTAATAATGCTATGATATGAAATACATGTGCTTACTCTCTAACAAACACGCTCACATAAACTGAACATATATAGATATGATGCTGACTAGTAATTGCATCTTTTCACATCTAAACATTTATCTTACATTGATTCTAATGTCTCAAAAGTTTGAACACTTGTCAACAATAATTAAAAAGCCCCTTGTCCTCTCTCTCTCTCTCTCTCTCTCTCTCTCTCTCTCTCTCTCTCTCTCTCTCTCTCTCTCTCTCTCTCCTTGTGCGCAGTAACCCAAAATTCAGCGCAGTCAATATCGCTGAAGATATAGATCTCTAGATGTCCATTGAATAGAACAAAATTGCAAGTCAACACGCAGTAGTGTGTCGGGGTGTATATACTTGTATTGAATTACTCTTTTTTAAGTGACTTGACCTTTCGACAACGGGATCACAATATTATTTTTAAAACCTCCTCACGATTTTTTTCACTTGTTCAGAATTCTCATAACCTAATGCTGTGAATAAATGATTCCTCTTGAGTTTTAAAAAGCGCCTTATTGTTGACCCTTTTCTACCTCCAAAGAAGAAGAGTTCTCTTTTGAGGTTAGCGCTTAATTTGATACAAACAATCGAAATTCGCAATGATAATATTATGGGGATTAACTATCCGTTTCTCTAATTCAATCCTGGCGCTTTAATTTACTTGTGCGAAAAGCTGACATTTTCACAGCCCCTGTTTTTTTTCTTTGTTGTGACGTAAATCTCATCACGACTTTGAATACAATATCAGTGTCACGTGATAAAGGATTCACGGCTATATTTGCTTATGTATTTGGAGATTGTGACAATTTCTTCGGAAAAAGATTATCTTTATGTGGCTGTCAAACAACAGAAGTTTTGAAAAGTGTTTTCAATATATATTTGGTTAACAACAAACCTGTTGGGGTAAGTTTTTGATTTTTGTTTCTGTATTTTACAATCATTTTCAAGTTTAAAAAATTTAAATCAAAATAAAAAATTTTGATTATCGATTTTTTTACTTTAAAATTTTACATCGTTACACGGAGTTTGGCCGGTTTTTTTTAAAGATTTGATTATGGATATTAAAATTATTTTGTTGCATATACTTTTGACTGATAATGTTCCTTTCCATTGAAATTATAATAATACAATATGCACAGATAATGCAAGCATAGTTTATTGTATAAACATATATAAATGATTCGAACACCAAGATTTAACAACTTACCGAATGCATTTCTTTAGAGTTTTGCGTATCGACTCGTCCCACCCCCCCCCCCCCCCTTTTCAAAAGAAAAGAAACAAAAAGAATGAACAAACAGTCACGTTTATTTCCAATTCTAAAACCCTTGAATACGAAATTTTGAAAATCTAGAACAAATACCAGAACATGGCATCCAACCGGAACGCATTGAGTCACACCAATACAGCCATTGAAAAGCACAGATTATATCTTTTATCTGGGTCTTCACGATTTCTGCTGACATCTCCTATGTAAGCCGGCATTGCACACACAAACACACATTGCCCATTATAATTAATACCCCGATACTGTGTGACCCCTTACTTCTATACTATTTCAATTTACACAAGAACCCTTCGTGGGCGAATATAAAATTGGGCGATTTCTTAAATAAAAAAAAACTCTGCGCGTATGAAAGAGAAAACTGAATATTTAAAGAAAAAGCTTTTTTAAAAAAATGACGTCTTAATATAAGTTAGCCTTGCAATATTTTAACCACATTGAATTTTTTTCTGTCTCCAATCTTCACTTAGTTTGGTGTTGTACAAACCTAAAAATTATTGAACATTTATATTTGAAGCATGTTATGTAATGGTATAATGGTATAAAAATGATCATGTAATATTTCGTTGATCGCTCGTGCCCAATTTGTAGGTTTGATGATATGTGACTCAACGCGATAAATCAAATTCAAACTCCTTGTCGTAATATTAGTCATATCCACCCGTCCACGAAATTCATCATAATTCATTTGACAAAAGAGCTATTATGCTTGTTTTTATTGTCTTTTTTTTGGGGGGGGTCCTTGTTTTTGGGGGATTTTTTGTTTGTTTGTTTGTTTTTTTCTTTTTTTCTGTTTTTGTTATGTTGGGGGGGGGGGTAGATGTATTGGTATGTATGAGAAGTATATCTTTGTCTTTGACTTCTACACTGTAGATGACTGTATTTAAAAGGAAATTTCAATAAACCACACACCACCAAATCAGGAATAAAACTTAATTGATATCAAATCGTCACAAATCTTTTCGTACATTTAACTTTTTTTTACTGTCATGGGTATTGTCTACATAAGGCCCTGACACTTGACCTGTATACTCAAGATTGGTTATGTTCATAGCTCTAGCTCTCTCTCTCTCTCTCTCTCTCTCTCTCTCTCTCTCTCTCTCTCTCTCTCTCTCTCTCTCCTTTTTCGCGTCACGATTTTCCGTTCAAAATGTACTCTAAACAAATCAACATTTAAAATTTCAAAATATTTTCCACAAAATGGGCGTGGTCAAATGATTGAATTTCTTCTCTCTCCTTTTTCTGCTAATTTTCTTCCCCCACGCACGATAACAAGGACAAGACGTATTTACTTAATACTTAATATTTAATACATTCTATCTCATTTTTCATTATAGGCAAACGAGGGTTTAGACCCCGTTCTCCATCGGGGGAAGAAAATTAGGTCAGAGATTAGGCACATGAGAAATACCTTACCCCCATCAATATTTACACAGTACCCTCGTGTAGCTAATATGTAGATATCCTTAAACACATTTCGCATTTTTCTGCATCCATTTTATAAGGTAATCAAAGAAAATATGAAAAGGAAAGAGTAAAAGGAATTAAGAAATAAAAACAGGTGTAATAAGAATTTTTTGGTCGTGTAAGTTTCATTCAGATGTCAAATTTCATTAACAATGAGAGGGTTTGACCAATTTGATACTGTTAGATTTGTCGTGACAGGGTAGAAATATTTCAAAAGTCACCTTCTCAGGTCTCGATTCTTTAACCCGGCGAGGGCACGCAAGAAATTTAAGAAAAAAGTATAAAGGTAAATTTAAACTACAAGTACATGTATACAACAAAAACTCCTACAAACAAAAAATGCAAAAAAAAAAAATCTTCATGTATTAAAACTGTAAAATACCGTAGTATTAATGATTATATCTTTTTTTTTCCCAATTCCAGAAAGGTACAACTTAATTTTGTTAAAGTCTCATTGATTAAATAATTTAAAATCAACTTTTGAGTCATCGATCTATGAGCTGATTACAAGAAGTCGATATATCAATTCAATGGTACGTTACACGCAAACAGTAGACATTGCATCATAACGAGGGTGTATTGGGCCCTAAACTATTAAAGACTTATTGCAGTACTGTATTAAATATATTCAATACTGTAGGTTGGGGGGTGGGGGGGGGGTCCGACAAATGATTTGTTTTTGCCGGGGTGAAAGGGGAGGAGGGGGGGGGGGTGGTGTTGTGTTTGAAGACCCTTTGGTAATTACTTTATATGAAATTGATAGGATTGAACTTCATGATAAGTTTCGCCCCCCCCCCTCCCTTTCTCCGACACTCCCTCTAGATTCGCACAAGGGCTGGCCATAATAAGTAATGAAGTGCAATGGAAAATAAACACATTTATTTATACAAGAGGCTTTTAATAAAAGTATGCATGAAATTCCCTATATTTTATGGGGAGTTTACGTTTCCAAATTTTATTTTTATGTCGTCATCATCATAAATCGCCAAATCATATTTAACACTGCTGGTCCAATATTTGATAGGAAATCTTGTTCAGTTGGTTGTTTCAATATAAACAAACATATGTTTGCTAGCCTTGAAAACACCTTAATGACTTTCGACGATAAATAAATGATTTTCCATTGAATTTGGTATTTTAGTATAAAATAATTTTAGTTTTAAAAAATCTTTATTGGGTTAGTATCCGGTATAATTAGCAGAAAATGAAACGTAAATTGAGACTCTGAAAGATATCTTCATCTCAATTCAATCAAATTTTAACTATCTATCTACGCAGTACGAATTAATCCTTATTATTAAATACTACAAACAGTTTTATAACCTTTACGTCAAATCATTTCACTGTGTATAATTGAACAAAAAATAAACCTACGCATTAATTAAGAACAAACTCTTCGTAACGCCAATTCCTTTTTGTAACCATTTGCATAAAATAATAGTTTTTCAAATTAGAGCTTAAAGTTTCATAGCCCCAAAATATTTGCACCGGATATGTTTTAGAAAATAAAAAAAATGGCGGGCCAATCAGAAAAGAAAAGAAAAAACAGGATCTAACCATAAATGTCAAACAAAAGTTGAAATTTATTATTTATATGAATATAAGTACCACTTTTGTGCCCTTTATACGCAGGTCATTTAACAAAATATATAGACAACTCTCCAGATTTTTAAACTTTTATTGAGACAAATCTAGATCGGATCCGCGGTGTGACATCCCATTCTATTTGTATTCATTACTTTATCGCCTCAATATTAATGGTTTTTGACGTCCGTGGACATTTATGACCTAGAAGGCCATTTAAAGGTATCAATAATGTACAACACACAGTAATTGATTGTATGAGAGAATGTGTGTCTTCCCTGCTTAGAATCTGAGTTTTTTCTCCATGAAGACTGATCAATTCGATATACGACACGTACATATATACATGTATATATAAATTTGAAACCAAGAGAGCAGGCACGTACCGTCGGCTTTGAATGTGGTGGGGAGGGATGGGATGTTGGGGGGGGGGGGGGTGCTACTTAAATTTTTCCAAAAAATATTCAAAATATCTTATCTGCTGAAGAGAGCGGATGGGGTACATGGTATCAGTGGTAAAGTTTGATTATATATATCAAAATTGGAGGGAGAAGCAGTATGTTCAAAATCATCTTCGCTAGCCAAGGGTTTCCGATACACTACGCTTCTCATTATGAGAAGCGTAGTGTATCGGAAATACTTGGCTAGCGAAGATGGTTCAAAATTCGTTTTCGAATAGAGAAATCTAAATGCAAAAAATTGGATGGGGTTTTCCTTAAATATAAATGGGCATGCCCCCCCCCCCTTTTTTTTTTTTGCTTAACACCCCCCCCCCCCCATTTTTTTCCCACGATGCAGGCACCTGCAAAAACGCTGCTAAACATCATTTAGGTGGATTTAAAATCGGAGAAAATGATGTCATAATAGAGTAGCATAAAATATTAACGATTATATACCGATGTATGCTTGTATTGTTTGTTATACAAATGATGAGCAGTTCAGTTATAATGACACTGGACGCAAAGAGCAATTACCTCCAATTATACGTCAGAATTTCTTCACCCGATATCTGCCTAATGGTTATATATCATATCATAATATCTTTCATGTGTGGTCATTCATAGAGCGACATAATAACACATACATGTATATAGATACACTCATTGTCCGCATACAGGGATGGTTTTATGATAATATGCGAATTTTTAAAGGAGGCAAACTCCATTTTATGGACTTTGAAAAGCATTGCAGAAAATTATTATTGAAGAAACGTGCAAAAATAGGAAAACAGGAAAATATCACGTCGCTCTGTAATACTGCAAGGTAATTGGTTTTCTTTTATAGTAAAATATAATTTTTTTTTTCGTTATCGTTATTGGTTCATATAAATGATTTTAACTGGGGTGGTGATGTGTGTGGTTGGGGGGGGGGGGGGGGCGAGTGCGTTCTTTTTGTTAAACGGGAGTTTTTAAAACAGCTACACTTCATCCCTTCTATAAGACTTCTGGCAGATCGCGACTGGTCAATATTCTGTTCCGTGTTTCTTATTCAAACAAAACTGTGCACTAGATGTCAGACCCTTACATGCCACACCCCTAATATTTCTTTTTTACCTTTTCGATCACGATTTATTTTCATTCGGACACTTATAGTGCACGTCCTCATAGTAATATCTGTGGGATGTATTTCATAAAATGTTTGAACAGGGTCGGATGAGTTATTATCTTGCAACACAATTCGTATTTGCCATCACGTAAGCCTGTATGCGTCTTCATTCAATGTTATAATTGGATTTTTGAGTCGCCAAATCAAAGAAGTTTTATAAGCATGTGAAACTTTGCCTTCACGGCAATGATAATCGATAAAATCAACTCCCGTCAGTACTTTAGTACGTTGATTCTCATTTATTGCGACTTGAAGAAAAATGTGTTTGCTGAAAAAGTAAAGCTATTGAAGACACGAATTAGACTTTCTACGAGTCTTAAAATTTTAGCTTTGTACCCCCCCCCCCCCCAAAAAAAAATATAATAATGCATGCAAATAAAACAAACATTGATGTATGTTTAAGATGAAAAATTTGGAAAAAATATGATGCACGTCAACTCCAAACATCAGGCCACCTTTAAAAGTGATGTCTGTCTGCTCCGCCTCCGTAATTTTTTTTTAATTGTATGGACAAATTCAATACAAAAGTTGAGATAACTAAAAAATGGATACGAAAATAACATATTAGGATTTTCAAAAGGTTAGATCGGGAACCTTTCCGTCAGTCAGGTTTTATGTACTGTAATTTATTTTTCTTGCATTACTCAAACTTGTAAGAGCGCTAAATCTTCGCCCATCCCATTTTATCAAACATTATTTTCAAATTTAAAAATTTTAAATTTCGAAAATGTTACTTCCTCATACCTACCCATGGAGAACTTCTTTTATTGTTATCTCTGGGGTGCACTCCAATATGTTTGAACAGTGACAAAACTTGTCATGATTTTACTAAACCAGTATTTACCAACATGACTTAAGCGCAGGTGCATTATTTTTGGAGCGGGGATTCAGAGCTACGATTGGATTGTTGAAGGCCACCAACATAATTAACTTAGTATATGAAACTTCTCTTTGGAGAAAAAATTACGCCCTAAATTCAACCCAAAAAAAAATGGCGCGTACAATTGGTCGAAACCAGCGTGATGAGGAAGTCTTAATTCGTCATGAGTTGTCATGGGAACGGTTAAACAGACAGTGGTCCTTCACATGCATTTCACTTGAACAATCCAATGGCTATTAATATTGCATAGACCAATTTAATATGTAGGACACTATGTAGGACACACTGGACTGATATGCTTCCTCCTTACATGTAATTTTAAATCTTGAAATAAAAATGTATGTACGACTGTTACCCTATCGACTTCTTGCATTAGAAGAAACTTCTAAAAATTACAGTGGGCTGTATGCAATTATATTTTAAAGCTGTGGTCGTGTTTTTTGATCTTTTTTGTATAAATTGAAAAAGATATTTTATTTTTATTTTAAACTTTTTTTTAGTTCCATTCAACATGGAAAATGTTTCTTTCTTTTAGTAAAATATATTTTTACATGAGTTTCAATATAGGTTTATTTGCTAATTAAAATTAAAAGTTATGACATCTTTGTCCAGTGTTACATGTATAACAAACTGGACTTTTGAATAAGATACACCCTAAGTCCATTTAGATCAAGTCATATGTGATGATATTGTTTATAAAAAGGTGTTGCTTTTATTTAAGGAATGGGGAATCACTTTTCATGCATTTTAAAGTGGTCAAATACGGCCGGGATAATCAAATCCACGATAAAACCAGAAGAGCAGAGAGAGAGAGAGAGAGAGAGAGAGAGAGAGAGAGAGAGAGAGAGAGAGAGAGAGCCATGGATTACGAACTCTCACGATTTCCATTCAACAGTCGAAGTATAAAATCGTAAGATCTTTAAATGCCAAAGATTACTGACAAAGATGCCCATAATGAATCGTCCCTTTATATATATATATTTTTTAAATACATGGACCTATGTCTTAGTACAAAAAAAAGAAAGGAAATCGTGTTTCGTCTATATAATCATGTTTACATGGATTTAAGTAACGAGTTACTAGTAGTTGCACTTTTCAATGAATAGATATATTTTTCTAGCTGCTATTCAAAGTGGTCACGATTACCCTGAAGGTGTTCAAAGAGTGGTGTGTATTGTTGGTTTTTTTTTTTAAATTCTTCCTTTTATTGGTGTAAAAATTTAGTGTATCATATCTTAAATTTGTGCTTAAAACTTGACAAAGAGACAGTGATGACCGGAGGATGAAGATCCCAGATGTCTTTACACGGCTATTTTTGAAACCGTCATTTTAATTTGTAAGATTAAAAAAAATACAAACTTTGGTCCTCACCTTTCACCATAATTTTAACAATCCAATCTCATGATTGTTTTATTTGCCAATATTACAATCCTTAAGTATTTACTTTAAAGTTATATGATTACAAAACTGATTTTGAATTGAATAGATAAAAAATGTTACCAATTGCTTAATTGTTAAATATTTTACCTTATCTTTCTAACTTTTGTTGTTGCGATGTTTTTTTTGTTAAATTCTTGATTTACTAAACTTTGTATATACAGAAGTAAAAACCTCATCCGCTTTTTTTTTATTTTAATGAACGTCTTAGAAACATGTCGCCCCAAACTCTGCATGTACTTATTGCAAAATAATGAAAAGATTATGAAAACAAGCTGCATTGTGCTTTTTCTTAAAGGAAAAGTAAGAAAAAAAAAGTCTGCCTACACGTATAATATAATACTTCATCGGTCAGGGTATTTATGTCTACCTTACACGCGACATCAGGGTGGTTCTGCAAGGTTGACTCATGTTGTAAAAACAGTTTAATTTAAGATTTAATTAAAGATAACATACGTACAAAAAACATAGTATATGTTTAAGCCGTACTTCCAACTTTATCAACAGAGAGAGAGAGAGAGAGAGAGAGAGAGAGAGAGAGAGAGAGAGAGAGAGAGACGGACGGACGGACGGAGGTCTGGAGAGAGAGATAGAGAGAGAGAGAGCAAGCAGGTCAAAGGTTGAGTCTGTGCTGTCGAGCGTAATCGGTTTATTATGGTGAGAGAGAGGAAGGAATGAAGTACGCTTGTCGAATTACAGTAAGTTTGTTTGTTATTTATTTTTCTTTAAGGATTATTTACCACAAACATATTTTATCAATTATCAATTAGACGTAGATCTCATAAATAATAAATTACCATACAAGAATCTTGAAAACAAACGTTATGGAAATTTATTTGTACATTTGTATATATCGTTTTTCAGATTTTTCTTCTCTTGTTTGGGGTTAAAGGTTAGAAACAATTATAATATAATTGTAACACAATAAGCAAATTTAAAGGAGCCTGGATGATAAGAAATTGTCCATAACAATTTAGATATCATAATACAAATCTACCTTTAACCATAAACTGACATTAAGTAATGAAAAATCCCAAATAATAGAGCTTAAAACTTGAATGTTTTGAACAGACATTTCGGTAATTTTAGTTACCCATGTTTTCCTAGATCTGTCTATAAAGCTCTCCTCCTCATAGACATTAATATAGTCTTTAAAAAAAGGCAATAACCATCAAGGACAGAGATTTCTCTGTAGCGCAAACACATTTGATATGGTCAATCATACGGTTTTAAAAGATACTTAAAATTTTACAAATCTGCGATTGCAAATAAATGTTATTTCCCGGAATGTAATTTTTGTTTTTCGTAGAACTGAAGCTTACAGTGTTATTATTTTGAGAGAGAGAGAGAGAGAGAGAGAGAGAGAGAGAGAGAGAGAGAGAGAGAGAGAGAGAGAGAGAGAGAGAGAGAGAGAGAGTCTAGTATACTCCAATTTTACTGGGCGCTCTCTTTTGTACAGAACTATTACTGGGCCAACCTTGAGATTATCAAAGCTCCAACAAACCAAAACGTTATAATAATTTTCAGACTTTTAGAAGACTTTGCATGAAATATACTTTTACATGAGTTTGGGGTGTATCAGCGACAAAGGTCTGATTCCAACTGACGATAGTTTAATTACAGTTTAATATCAATGAAATACTCAATAAGGGATCAACATAATATGTACAGATGTAAGGAAATCAACAGCTATCGAGTAACTCATGACATTTTAGCAGTACATGTTTGTACATCAAAAGGATTAACGCGATGTAGTGTTATTATAAAACAGAAGTCAATTAAAAGATTAGCTGTCCATACCTGACTATTCCTCAGGTGAGAATAAAGTTAGATGACAATGTGTGAAAATTATAGAACGTTTTTAAAACAGTTGTCAAAAAATAGAAGGAAGGTTTTTGTCGCAGTTAACACGAAGTCCCAAAAAGTTTAAAAGTTCATTAACGCAATTTAATTGAAAAAAGTCTGAAGGGTCGAATTTCACACAACGACACGAAAGGAATGGATGGCGTGCGTTTTTTTTAAAATTACGTTCTCCTAACACCTACTCCGATGGGGAGTGTCGCTTTTCTATGTAGTGGGTGGAGATTAACTTCCGTTTTCTCAAAATATCTTGAGTAGTAGGTAAAAAATATCGAAAAAAAGAAATAAAAACCAAAAGCCCAAAACCTTAATACGACATCGTTCTCATAAGACAGAAAAGAGCTTAGCTATTTTCCTAACACCCACCTCCGCGCTGCAACGGGTATATTTCTCAGGTGGTTTTAAAATCAACCATGCTCTTTATAATATAGAATATAAAAGCATACTCTCCCTTCTAATTAAATACATGTATGTACATGCATTTCATTGCAATATTTTTCTTTTCTTTTCTTTATTCTATTTTTTTGGTTTTCGTTAGTACATGAGTATATTATTTAACAGTCCCAAAAAAGTTGTAATATAGACCTGCTTCTTTGACACATGTACAATGTAGTTCTCACATTTTAAGAGAAATGAAAGCACCGACGTTTTGAGAAGGGTGTAAAGAATCATGAAATTATATAAACGCATAGAAATATTGACACGACAGCCCTAATTTTGACACATGCTGTCAAAACTTCTTATTCTTTAGTTGGTGAAATATTTTGTTTAGAGATAAGAATCCAAGTAGAATTGAAAACAAAATTAAACCTTATCTATCAACAATGAGATCTTTAAATCGGTGACCAATTAAATTACAATGTATGCTACATGTAGCTTTAACTCTTATCCTACACATAATCATTATATGTTCTAGTAGTTTAGTTATCGCAAGGGGGATTATACCAGATCATGATATCAACAGATGTAATCCGCGGCCAGAAATTAATCGGACAGAATGTTGTGTCAAAGCAGACAATTAGGAGGTAGTGATATTGTTGTGTGTGTGTGTGTGTGTGTGGGGGGGGGGGGGGGGGGTTGAAATTTTGTTCTTACTTGAACAAAGGGGCCATCTTTTAATTTAAAGTATTGCAAGCACTAAAGAGAAGAACGGCGGCGATTTTTCGTGGTTTATATATCAGGACGGCTAACGATGTATATAGAATATATAATATCATGTAAAACACTGTAAAAAACTTTTTCGAACAACATGTAGTTAAATTGCCCGTCTTACCGGTTTTCGTCGGTCGTGTTTTAGATATAACCATTTTAACAACACCTTGGACTTTCAGTAGGACGGTACTATCAATATTTCTTGCGTCAAAACAAGTTAAAAATGACGCTTGTTTCGAGTGAAATATGTACATTGATTGCGTAGACTTAGCTCAAAAGCCAGACAAATCTTGTTGATTACAAAGAGCCATGGCTGAGTGGCCTAAAATGAAATAGACAGACTTACGTCACATTGCTGTTACATGTAGACGCCAACTACCCAAAATCCAAGGTCTTGCTAAAATGGTTCTATACACTAAAAAAAACACAAACACAGCTGACGAAAATTGGTAAAGCGGAATTAAAAAAAATGTTTTTTTTATATCAATCAAAACGAGACAGATGACAAGAGTTAAGGGTATATTAAATTGTCTGTCATTTAGGTGTGTGTGGGAGTTGGGGGTGGGGGGGGGGGGTATATCTTTGACCTTTTGTTACTTACGCGATACTTTCCTGTGACAAAGCCTGTCACCTCTTTATGCATTAAACCCACCTGACAAAAGGCCACACGGATATTTAAAAAGGATTATGTAGTAGTAGAGAATTTAAATTTCCCTGGCAATTTTAACGGATATACACAATGGCGTTGTTTACAAATAAAAATCTCTGTCACTTTCACGACGTTTAAACTGATAAATCACATCAATTTTATTATCTAGAATAAACTGAACATATTTTATTGTATAAAAACGTAAACAAAAGTCAAAATGTAAAGACATAATAATACAAACTGACAGTCGTTATTGAAAACTACTACAGCATACAGATAGATGTATACACGGAGAACATGTACATGTGTACAAAGTAATCTATACGCGAGTTTGATTATTTTTCTCCAGCGGGGGGGGGGGGGGGGGGGGGGCTTCTAAGGATATTTGTGTTAGTCTTGTGTGGCGTTGGGGGTGGGTAGGTGTTGTGTTCGATGGTTATATATATGTTAGTTGGAGGGGGGGGGGAGGGGGGGGGTGAAGGTGTCCGAGGGATATCTGTGTTAGTCCGGGGGGGTGTGTCTGAGGGATATTTGTGTTAGACCGGGGGGGAGGGGGGTGTTCAAGGGATATCTGTGTTAGTCCGGGGATGGGGGGTGGGGGGCCCGAGGGACATTTGTGTTAGTCCGGGGGTGTGTCTGAGGAATAGCTGTGTTAGTCCGGGGAGGGGGGGGGGGTGTTCAAAGGATATTTGAATATTTGTGTTAGTCCGGGGGTATTCGAGGGATATCTATGTTATTCCTGGGGGGGGGGGGTGTTCAAGGGATATTTATTATTCATGTTAGTGTTAGTCTGGGGTGTCACTAGTTTCGTTTCGTACATTTATACAAAACCAAGGGTATGCATACAAATCTGACGAGCCATTTTTACACTTATACATCTACCCCCCCCCCCCCCGTTTAATTTCCCATCAGATATACACATATAAATGTGTACGAAACAAATATATTCAATTGAAAATTTTGTTCATAACTAAATAAAAAAAATGACGTTGTTTTGAATACATGTAAAAGCAGGAATCGAAAAAAAACCAAACAAACAAACAAACCAGAAAGATGAAAACAGTGCGATACTGAAATCACCAATAACGGATCTACGAATGTTTCCTATCATTTATAATGTAATTAATCGAATTATAGAAAACTAATGCAATTACAAGAATACAGGCAATAATATATTACGTCATACGCTGTAGAGAGGCGTGAAAACGCATGTACAATTATAAACAGAAGAATCGTTGAATAGCCAAGGGCAGACGATTTCTTTTTTTTCGGACGGTAGGATCTTCACACAGTGTCTCCGGCAAATAGCACACGCCACAGAATGAGGGGTAAATGTATAGGTATGTTATCTTATAATCTTAAGATTAAAAAAAAGAAACCTGAAATTCAAATTCAATGCGGTTGGGTGTTTTTTTAAGCTTTTTATTCAGTTCGACTTTTCTTCGGGGCAAGATTTCCCGTTACGTAACTTTGTGAAATATAGACGCGCGCGGGGGTAAAAGAGTATAGAACTCGTTTTCATTGAATTAAAGAAAATTATCAAAAGATTCATTACCAGTGGAGGTATGTTGGGTAGCGCATGCAAAAAGCTTAACCGGTAAAATAAAATCCGAAAAAAGTGAGTAATATATAAACTGTTATTTTTTTAACTCAGCTTTATTTAACATTAGCAAATTTGAATTATACATTTTAGTCACATGGAATACCTTATTTAAGACATTGAGTAGGCAATTGTACATTTTTGAGTTGATTTATAACTTTGTATAATACTGTACATGTACATGTGTATTTTAATGTACATATTTGGTTGACATGATTATATTTTGTTTATATTCAGCGAAAATGATAAATATAACAGGGGAAATATAGCTCCAAAATACTTTTATTTCATGTAGACATGTTTTAACCTTTCAAATACAATTGTATTTGGCATAAAAGATGCAAGGAATGATTTATATTATAAAAGATATGAATGAAACATGCATGTATAGAGAAAACTACAGGAAATGCTGACGGAAATGAATAAACATGTACATTCCAACGGATAAACGGGCGAATAATTCTCTCGCGTGGTACGAGAAAAGTATGACAGGATATTTTTTTGTTGTTGACATGCATATGTGGCGATTTGTAAATTTGTGCTAAAATGCACGTTTACTTTTATCATATTTCAAACCTGAAATATTGTTATAATTACAATGTCATCAGACTCAATGATTTCTGACAAAATTTGACGAATTGTGCCCAGTGACTACATGTATGTGCATTATTCGAACTTGGATCTTTTCAGACTAGGGAAAAAAATGTATCAACAGGTGTAATTGCCTTAGGTGAGATAAAACTTGTTTTGTAATAATCCTGAATGTATTTATTTGGACAAAAAATGCGAATTTCAAATCAACTCCTCGGGTCTCTCGAGTAATGCAACAAACAAATAGGGGAATAATGTATATTATTGTATAATTGTAAGAACCACCCCCCCCCCCCCCCCCCCCCCCCCCCCAAAAAAAATAAAATAAAAAAAAATAAAAAACGCAAATGAGGCTATTTAATACAGAAAGCAAAACATATGAGTAGCAGGAAGAAGATTCACCGATACATTTACATAGCTCATTATGCAAAACAAATAAAGGCACATGCTATAATGCAACGTTAAAGCAAATCAAAAGTTTTCAGAAGTATACAACTAATGTTTACTTAAGTGCATCGCTGTATGCCCTGATGCTATATTTGATTTAATTTCATTTATTTATATTTCTGTTTATTTTTTATCTCGCTTATATTTTGTCGTTACATTGTTCCATCACTGTTTGTTGAATTCATTGTATAAGGCGAGGGCTCAAATAAGCAGACTGACTGCTGCCTCAATCCTTATTAGGTAATATTTTTTGCATATAATAGAATATCGTTTAAATAATTTTTTGATTTAATAATTCGTACAAGTTCATGATTGCTAACAGATACATGGTAGTAAAAATTTTGTAACGAAAACAAAGCGAGGTGTTTTGCATTATATTTTTCTATCAAACTTATTTCACGTATTATTTTTCTGTCATGAATAAGCCTTTCTTTAATGTATAAAGTGCACGCATGGTCAGGATTTTTTTTTCATTCACTTTATTATATCAATCCTGCAGCAATGTCTATGCGGGTAGATATTCAGGTCGGCAAATAGTTAAAGTCAATTGGACATTTAAAATGTGCCCAATTTAAAGAATGATTTTCTGACAAATTAAGGTTTTCCAGTGAAGATGCATTGAGATACTGACATGAATTAACAGAAACATACTTCGGATAAAGTTAACACAGAATTTGTTCTGCGCAGGAAGTTAAAAAAGTGCGAGTACATACATGCATGTGCAACCAATGTTTTCTGGAAAAACAAATGCATCAATCCGCAAATGTATTACTTGTCATCTTTTTCTGGAACAAATGAAATGGAACATGACATTGTATATATTATAAACATCATCTTTGAAATACTATAACAGCTGTGAGGTTGGTGACAGAAAAACTGCAACGTAATTCCTTGTTGGTGTACTTGTTTTATTTTCTGTAAAAAGCAGAAAAAGAATTTTTAAAACATTTCAATTTTGAACTTATGTATGAGAAAGTATTGTCACCGTGTGATAAACACTTATTTAGAGTGACATATTGTTTCTTTAATTTAGTGCTAATTAGTTCTTATTAGACCTTCACCGCCGGACATTAAGATGCCACCTGTTATTGAACTAATTATATATCTTGAGTAATCCTTTAAATTAATTATTGTATGTGTCAAGAGTAACTCTATTTATTCACACCTGTATGTATATTTCACCTATAAATTAGTCGTTATCCACAATGATCGTCAGTTGGAGACTGGACCTTGTATTGTCCATGCCGACTGCATAGATCGGGTAGAAACGACAAGTTTGGATCGTTAATAAATTGTTATTCGACATACCGACTTGTGTATTTCTACCGGTCATAGTATGATTAGTAAAAAAAGTCACTAATTTGTAGTTGGATAAGCGAGACAAGATTTTCTGATATATTTTACGAGGGTAGAACACCATAAAATATCCTACTTCACTTATCTATATATTGTTTTCCAGAAGAAGTCTTGTCCGATGCCAATTTCATCGTTCGAATTTCTCGCAATGAGGACAACGTAGAAATCACCGGAAGTAGATCAATCCGATGGACGGAAGTGACGACAGAGAACAATAAAAATCTACGTCTGCAGCAGTTGACCAACGAGAAGCCTTGTTTCAACATTCAGCGCTACCTTCCGGACGAGAAAGCGCCGTCATCAAAACACGAATTAAAATCCATCATTAGTTACTCAGGGAATTTGAATTCAGTTTCAACAAAAATGATGGAGCCTGTTGCGACCTTGGAATCAAACAACAATCATGACAATCTTGGATTTAAAGCAGACGACGAAGATGGCGATCAAATAAAACCCGCCAAAAAACCAGACGACACGGTTATCGATATCGAGGTTAATGACATAACCGTTACGTCATCAACACAGAAAACTGCTGAATCGTTCGGTGTGCACGGGATTGATGAAGATGGCCGAGATTTGCCGAATGGTGGTGGATCTGAAACAAAACAGAACGAGGTTGAATTTGTCGGTAACGATGAAAGACAGAATGAACAGACACAACCGGAAAAAGCCAATGATAGGAAGAAAAGTGTCGCCATTCAGTAAGTTTATTTTTTTTAATTTCTGATGTTCTAATTTTTTTTTTAATTTCGTAAATGATTTAAATTTTAAGTTTATTTGTAGATAATTAGTAAATTCTCTCTTGAATAATTCCTAAGATTTTTATAAAGTTTAATTCTAAAGGTAAAACAAAAAAATTGACGAAGAAGCCGGAAAAGATAAAAAAAAAAAATGAATTTAAACCGATTTCACGGATGTGATAATTTCATTTTTTAGATTATCGGCCATTTATTTCCTAATAAACATTAACAAACTATTGTAGTTTTTTAGTTTGATTCGACCGTTGGATTTTAACCCCATATTTTCGAATTAAAATTCTTTTTGTTGATAGATAAAATGAAATAACTGTGCCGAGCCTACAGTTTGTCACTTGTTTAACATAACCTTGTTTCTTCACAAAAAGGACTTCATTTTACGATCTTTACCATTACTACATTACCATCAGGTAAAAAACGTCCCATACACGTGCGCATGCGTGGATCTAGGAGAGAGATTGTGGTCCAAACTTAATAAATTATCTGGTTATATTACCGAAAAAATGCCTTGGACCCCCCTCCCTCCTCCGGCAAACACAAATATTCATTCGACCCCAACCCCACCCCCTCTCTCCGGAAAAAATATGGATCCACGCATTTTGCATGTGTCACTATACGAAAGCCTATAACTGGTATGGACACTATACTTAAGTCTATCTTAACAAATCCTTCAATTAATTTGTACTTCAGTCCCCTCCCCAAACTCCTTTAGACTTACAAATATGCACGTTCTCTTCTATTTGGCATGATACATGTGCCTTTTACTAATTAACAATTTTTAATTGTCAATGAGTCCATGACAATAATTAGTATAAGGCACATGTACATGTATTGTGAGTCGACAAGTCAATAACATTCTCTCTCCTTATACAATGTATCAATTTACAAATATACGTTATGTACTCACCTATCCCACATGGTTATACAGTGCATAAAATATTAACTATTGTTCGATTACTTATCCAACCCATAAAATGTCGTTTTTATGTAACCCCATATCCTTCTTCGTAAGGATACGTGTACTACAGTACTGTAAAGATTGTAAAGATAGTAAAAGTAAATAAATAATAGAATTGATTGATAAAACAAGACACTGCAGCAAATTATTCAGTCATTTCATAACCTTAAAAAAAATTGTTGTTGGTTAATAGTTTTATTAATCGGTGCTTCTCGGGTTTTTCCGACAGTGCTCGTGTTTATTTCGAGCTCCTACGAAAAGGCCCGAAAAGTTGTGTTTGCGACTTTGGAAGTTCATATACAGAATAGCCAATTTTCTACATTGGTCCTGGTGGATATATGTATAACTGAGAATTGCTCGTTATCCATAAAAGGGACCGACGAATGGCGAAGACCATCTGTTAACTATACCTTTATTACCGTCTTCCTTGGAAGACGGTATAAAGAGTTGAAATAATTTACAGTCTCCGGGTTGTGCACTTCCTTTCCTTTGTGATTGGATGAAAAAACATGATGTGAAAATTTACATTTATTTCATTGGTTGAAATACTGTTCGGCGCAAGGGAGATAATTTTCTGATGATCTTTTTCACGTACGACTTAACAAATTTCGTAGATTTCAAATCTTAAAAAGTGAGAAAACGAAAAAGCAATACATATTGCTATGAATGAAATTCAGCATTTGGTTTTCAGGTCCAACTAGTTGAAAGTAGCATTCTACAATATCTATTGAAATTATTTGTTTTTCTTTTAGCATTGTTTATTCAAATACAAAAAAAAAATTGATGCGGTATGCCTAATATCGGTAAAGTTATTTGCACCTTAGATAGAAAAATGCAGTGGGATAACTTTGATTTTATCAATATAATACGAGTCTACGACCCTACCTAAGAACTCTTTCACCCTACAGTCGATCTCAACTTACAAGCTCGGGTACACAGTTCTCAATTTTAGACACGCAGGCTTAAACGACACATGACACAAAAATGTTCGGATAAATCCACTCGCCATGCTATGTAGAGGAAGGTGACATTTATATAAAAAAAAGAAAGAATTAAACTGTCTTTGATAACTAACTGCTGTTTTGGGTTTGTTCTAAAGACGGTAAGCTTTTTAAAAAAAGCTAAACTTGTTAAACTGTTTCTTAATTAACATTATGGATACTGAATATGAAAAACATACTTTATTATATTTTAAGTTAAGTAAATTGTTCATCAAACAACTTATTCTTAAGTAAAGCCTGACGCCCCAATAATAAAGCCAGCAACCTTGATAAATTCATAAATCACTGTCCTTCTCTCCCCAGGAGCAAGCTTGTGTTGCACGGCCTCTGGTGAGAGAATAAACTCGTCGTAAATAAATGTGTAACTCGATCCCGATGTAATATCGACTTTACAGCAGCGCACGTGTCAAAATCCACTAACCTGCAATTTTAAAATATACGTACTTATTGTATACGTAGGTATGTAGGTAAATGAACGTAGTGTATATACCTGATATTTATTTTCAAGAAAGATATATGTGATGTTGACACCTTACATGTCCTTTAAGGGGAGCGATTGGGGGGGGGGGGGGGGGGGGGGGTAGGGTGTTGAGGTTAAAGGGTCAATGTCCAGTGACCATTGATGCAATGTCCGTTTTATTACAAACTTGATACCGCCCCGCTTTTCATCGGGCTTTTGTTACTTGCTGATTTACCCTAGTCCTAATGCGCATGCATTTTAATACGTGTTAATTGGTCATGTGTTTTTTTATTTTTTATTTAAACTGAGAGGAGGTTGGCTTACATCTTCGGTTTGTGTGATTAGCCACGCTAAAGATAGATGTTTTTGAGATGCTTAAACGGATTTAAACATGAAATATTATATTTCGAAACAGTGGTTATACGAACAGTCTTAATGATATCTTTTAATAAGCATCTCTAATTCAACCGGTTTCCTGGTGTCACGCAAAGCGATCATTAAAATACCTTATGAAATGCTCGAATAAATATTTAAAAAATAAAAGATTTGCATTCATATTACTTTGTCTGACAAATTCATTCAATTTTTTGTATAAAAACCAATAGGCAGCTTTTGGAGTGCAAGCCTCTTGCAATAGTAAGATTACATTGAAAATTTGGCAATGTAACAATTTGAAAATGATTATATTTTATGTTTAAAAGTGTATAAGAACATGCATGAATAATGTGTATACTTATACCCTACATCATTCAGACGTCGTCAACCCTTGGGTAAAGATAACTATCGCGTCAAGAATATCTTTTTTTTTCTCTTTTCAAAGCAAAAATGTCTAAATTAATTCAGAGTCGGTATTGCCAAATTTAAACTTACATGAATACACTTTCTTAATTAAAAGTAAATGGTAAACAATAAGTTATTCAAATTTCTTTGATGATCGAGTCTTTTATGTAAGTTTAGTTCGAAATAAAATTCTGGACAGCACAAAACGATGTATGCCAGATTCGCAATCAACCTGGATATTTGAAAATTTATTTCTTATTTCTCTTTTTTTTGCACAATTTTATTTTAATCATATTGTTTTTTATGATAAAACAGATATTTTAAGAATCGGTAAGGTATTGTCTTAGCACGCGCCAAATATATTTTGCTTATATAGAATGATATATTTCAAAGGAGGATCATTTGCGAAACATAATGGCTTATCAGGGATATCATGCTTCAGAGTTTATGTCTTTCCAATTTCTAGTCATATCTATCTATCTATCTATCTATCTATCTATCTATCTATCTATCTATCTATCTATCTATCTATCTATCTATCTATCTATCTATCTATCTATCTATCTATCTATCTATCTATCTATCTATCTACATGTATCTTTCCACTCATTCATCCTCCCTTCCTTCCTTCCTTCCTTCCTTCCTTCCATCCATTCATCTATTCTCTTATATGTTTGCCCAAATGTCTAGAGTTTTGCATCTGCTAGTTTTAAAGCTTGTAAATATATCATATATGATTTCTTTTGTATTCATTCAAAATTCAGTTGAAAAAAATAATCAATTACTTTATTTTCTAGTTAACTATCAAATGTATAGATTTTTTTTACGCATTGAGAATTTTATGTCAAATATCTACTAGTATCTTTAGAAAAATGACAAAAATAATATTGTTTGTAAATAAAAAAAAAAGAAATGGCAAACAAAACAAACAACAACAATATTGAACTCTAAACAACAAAGATCACATGCATAATCATCATGCATTGTAGTTTGGATCAGACACCTAGAGGCATCAATCATTTACTGCTTTGTCACTTGTATGCATACGTTCATAGTCAAAACACCATGGACTATAAACCAATACATGCTGGAGGTTTTGTTTTTCTCGACATGCGGAATTTTCTTTCATCTGCACAGTTTTCGGGCTTTTGCAGGAATGCTTGAACAGATTAGGGGAGTTTCATTTATTTAGAAATTATCCTGGCACTGGTTTGAAGTTGTGTTACATTAATCATTAACATTAAATTAATCGTTAGATAATATCAGACAATAGGAAAATCAGCGCTTATTTAAGTCAACATATCTATTGCGTTCTGAAAAAAAAATGATTCAGCAGAAATCACGGATACCAGAGATATTTTCTCTTGATATTTTTTGTATCGATTTTTATCTCTTAGATTTGTCTCGCTGCTTACTTTCTGAAGCTATTCTGTCTTTTTTTTTCAATTTTCTGTTCTCTATTTGACCACAGTTTTTAATTATACATGTATATCAGAAAGAAAAAAAAACACTGGTCTTAACTAGTCAACTGATCAAGAGACAGTAATATCACAGGCAATTTTCTTATACCTTTATTCCAGAAAGTACTCTTCAGTCAGCGTGCGTGCAGTTTTACATATGATGAACTATTAGATTGACAAATAATACTGTAATGAAGACGCGCCGGGCTAATTAATTGATTAATAAAAATTTTGGTTTGGGAATGCAAAGGAATTTTAGTTCTGTGTATCAGCTGCCTGTCCTGTGATTTTTAGCGTTTGTTGAATATACTTGATGTGATGAAATCTAAAGTTGATGTACAATTTAAAAACAGGGACGAGGAATTAAAGTGGTTGTCATGGATGGAGATACAGTTCACCAAGATCGCGGGGGAGGACGGCGAGATCAACCTGGAGGAGTTCAAGGACGCTCTAGGGGTCAAACGGGTGAGAGAGAGAGAGAGAGAGAGAGAGAGAGAGAGAGAGAGAGAGAGAGAGAGAGGAGAAAGACAAAGAAGTAGAATAATTATAATATGATATAGAAGAGAAAGAGAAAAAAGAATTAAAGATAGAGAGAAAAGGAAAGAAAATGAAGAGAATGAAAACAACGAACGAAAGTCAAAGAAAAAAAAACAAAACAAAGAATGAGAGAAAAAAGAAGAATAGAAAGAAAGAGTAATGAATTAAAGAATGAAAGAGAGGATTTTTTTCATTAAAGTAGATTTTATAAAATACATTGCACATGTACATGTTTATCTACATGTAAGTCACGCACACACATAATTACATGTATACACTAGTAATGAAACAGTCAATGACAATGACAATGAGAAAAAATACTTACAAATAACAAACATAAGATAGTTGCTTACACTGGTTACATACAAGGCATTACTGGTCCGATTTACTGACGCCAAAAAAATCCGTTGAATGAATGTGCAACTAGTCCGAATTTTCTATTCACACACGCCTTGCCGGTAGAGCTCGCTTCGCGCCGGCGCTGCGCGCCGGCGAGCTGCGCTCGCTATTAATGTCACTCATAAATTCATTTTATTGTAATGAATGTATATTGATTGTTTATTAGGACCAACGATATTAGTTTTAATAAAGTGTTTATTGAACTTTACAGTCTTTTTTCGCGGAACGATTTTTCAATCTGTTCGATACAGACAAAAGCGGAAGTATCGAATGTGGAGAACTAATGGATGGACTCCGGATGTTGACAAAAGGCACGCCTGCGCAGAAATTAAAGTTCCTGTTTGATGTATACGATGTAGACGGTATGACTTCCGGTTTTTAGTAACAATGCTAGTATATTACGTTTTTGTTAAAAACGGTTACCGCCACTCTATTTTATATTTCTACTAGGTTGGCTACATGTACCTTACCATTTCAAATTGTATTTTTTTTATCTCTCAAAATATTATTTTATTTTCAAGACTAAAAAAAAAACGATCTCTAGAATAACTACGATACTGCTTTTGTTTTCGTTTGGCAAATTGATATTGGTTGCTGTAATATGACACAACGACGAATATTTGATTTAAGCGCCATTTACTGTAAGTAAATTTCTGATTAAACTTAAAATTTTAAAATCTCGCTTATAATTTTTGAACATATGTAAGGTACATGAAACTAGCATTACATGTCGGCATTTACGATTTTATGTTCTCGCGTTTTGATGGAAAACCGTAAAATTGCGAATTTAAGTACTGGAGTAAAAAAGGGGAATACACAGTACCAAAATTAAACTTCAGGCTATGTAATTCATGAATTTGTCATGCACATTTAAAAATAAATGCAGTGTCGCAGTTGAAGCAAATGGCATATTTGTACAATCATTAAAGATCGTCAATATGTTTTAAAAAGTTAAAATCATGTCATATTTCTGTTATAAATAGAAAAAAATGTGATCTTAACGTAATCGTCTTCTTTTACAGGATCGGGTTCTATCGATCGTGAAGAACTTAAGACTGTTCTACGATCGTGTATGGAGGAGAGTTCCCTCACTTTGAGCGAGGAAGACCTGGATGATCTCACCGACGTACTATTTGACGCCGCGGATGAAGACAATAGCGGAAGTATAACCTTCGAGGAGCTGAAGGCGGAGCTAGAAAAACACCCCGGGGTCATAGAGAATCTCACCATCAGGTCAGATACATATCCCCTGTTGTCTACCCCCCCCCCCCCCCCTCCCCCCAAAAAACCAAAAAAAAAAAAAACCAAACAAACAAACAAACAAAACCAAAAAAGCTAGCAGTAACGCAGTTTTTTTAAAGATGTTAATCTTCAGTCATGATAGTAAAAGATTTTTTGGAAGATAAATGCAAGTAAAACTATCCCCCGTAACTACGACCCCCGCGCCTGACATCACAGCATCTCTTACTCCTTGTAGATAATCACAAGAAAAACAGATAGTTGTAAAAGCCAAGATTTCATTTTAAAGACTGAAATACTTTGGGTTTTTTCGAATTCTCAAGATACAAATATTAATTAACACACTGCTATTAATTTAATAATTACGAGGGAAACATTTTTTGTTTGATATCAGAGTATCTATTCTAGTACATCTAGTTTTTTTCGCTTTTTACTGAATGTATAATTTTATATATAATTCTGTAATGTTCGAAAATCACGCTGATTGACTTTAATTTTGTACAGTGCAGCACAGTGGTTGAAACCCCCGGCCGGAACCAAGAAAAAGACCAAAGGGTGGACCGAAAAGCTGACCTGGAAGTACATTCGGAACAACCTCCGGAAAGTTGTCTTCCTTGTTCTGTACATCCTTATCAACCTGGGGCTGGCGGGTTACACCATCAATAAGTACATTGACTCCAACGCATTCGTTATAGGTAAAGATCACGTAAAAATATTTCTAAAAAAGTATTGACGACTTGATCGAAGCCACGTTGAGGTTCCGTTAACCAGTCAACTTGAAAGAATTCTGAAATATAACTTGTCTATTCAGTCACATTTCTAGTCACTTTAGTTATAATTTTGGTTGACTGATTAGCACGGGATTTTTGTACATGTGCGAGAGTTGATTTATTTTAAATAAAAAAATGAATTTCACATTTTTTTATTTTCATTATTGTGCATTTCTCTTGCACCCAGTCTCTTTTTAAAGCTGTTTAGATTCATGAATTATTAATGTTGTATATTCTGAAAGTTTATTGCTGTAATACATGACATCAATAAGAAACATTTTTAATTCTTATAAATCTTAATATTTAAAGTTTAACACGAGTGTGTTGTTTTGTTTCAGTTGCAAGAATTGGAGGAATGAATCTCAATTTTAACTGTATGTTTATTTTGGTTCTGATGCTGCGGAAGTGCTTGACATACATACGGGCTACTCCGTTAGCTGGTTTTCTCCCCTTGGATCAAAATATCGTATTTCACAAGATGGTTGGTGGCATGATAGCGTTCTATGGAATCACGCATACCCTCGCCCACATAGGGAATGCTTGTAAGTCAAATAGCAGTAGGTCAGGTCAGAAAAATTAGCCAGTAGACCTGTCTTAATTTATATTTTTTTAAAACTGTTTACTTGGTAACAAAAATTCTATATTAAGATCATTTTGTAGATTTTGAATGTTTGAGGTCAATGTTTATATAAATGGTTTTCTTATTGTTGATTTAGTGCCTACTCTCTTTCAGTGAATAAAACACGTAATATCTAATGTTACAGAGTACAAATGATAGAGAAAATGGATAATTCATACTAAATGAACCATTGTACAAATTTGAAAAAAAAATCTTATTTATTTTTTTCATTGTCTTCTGGTTTAGTGTACATTGAGTTCGCCACCCCAGAGAAGAATCTCACCACCGTTGATATTCTGTTCACAACAAAAGCCGGAGTCGGGTGGGTGGGGCACTCAGCCTATATTACGGGATGGCCCATCCTAATCATTCTTATCGTTATAGTGATCTGCTCACTTCCGTTTGTCAGAAGAGGCGGCCATTTTCAAGTAAGAAAGCGTCCATTTTTTTGCTGTTTTGTGTGAGCGGAATTAAATCGTAACATTTATGTTTTTTAATCAAACTAAAATGAAATGTATCATGTCAATAATATAAAAAAAGTATAATATTTTATAATATAATATTTAATCCCTTTCTTATTCCTTCCTGTGCTAGATTTGCTATACACTTGTATTTTCTTCTTTCTTAGCGTCCTATCCAGAATATTTCTGTGATATCGAGGATCAACTGTTCAGCTTCATTTATTGATTTATTTAAACTCCCATTATTGTCGACAATTTCCCACTGTATATCGAAGTATGACGCATAAATAGCTACTTTAACATGACTTCGCCGCAAGAAATATTCGCAAACGCTGTTCTTGCGAGATTAAGTCGAATCACAATAACAAACTACATGTACGACATTCAATCAACTGAATGTTAACTGGGAGGTCTGGAAATGTGACTGGATGGCAACGTTATGCCATTTAGTCACCTTTCAGTAACATTTCAGTCACATTTTAGTTGACTTAATGACAAAGGTTTATCCTGTGCATGCAAATTAAAGTTTGTGCACAGTCAAGAATTTGATTTTTTTTTTTTTTTAATTCTACAGGTATTTTACTGGACACACATGCTGTATATACCTTTCTGGATACTTCTCATCTTGCACGGTCCCATTTTCTGGATGTTTTTCATTCTTCCGGGTGTTATTTTTATCCTTGAAAAAATATCACGGTCAAAGATCATCAAACGGGCTCGGTTCGGAAATACACATATTACGGAAGTCCACTTGCTTCCGTCAAGGGTATGGATGTTATGACGCAATTGAGGTTAAATTGAATTTAGATATCAGAGAACTGAATGGCTGTAGGCATTTGTAGACTATATTCTACTGCGTATCTAGAAAGAAAGAGAGAGAGGGGGGTCAGTTTTAATCACCCTTGAAAACCCCCAAATTTCTTATATTTACGTGGTAAAATAAAAAATATGCCCCCCTCCTGGATTCTGGATCCACGCATGTATATATATCATCAAGTGAATGAGCCTAAGGCAACTAGTTAAAAAATCTGATATTTTTTTTCTACGAATTGAACATGAAAAATGTAATACTAGTATCTCTATTGATGGAACAAAAACATATACTTTTGATTATTTAAAGCTTCATTATAGAGAAATGTCCGAGCCAAGATATAAGTTCTAAGGCGTACTTTTTTTAGGTTTGTCATTTGACTATTTCGAGACCGGACAACTTTAAGTACCAGCCCGGGGACTACATCTTCATACAGATCCCAGTGATAGCAGCTAACGAGTGGCATCCGTTCACCATCAGCAGTGCCCCAGAAATGAAAGGTTGTAAAAGCAAAATACATGTACTTTATAGAAAAAAACCGTTATAGAGAGAATAAAACCAATATTATTCTGATCCTCAAAACTGCTATATAAACGTTCACAATCAGCAGTAATCTAGAAATATAAGATTCATAATTAGTATATTTCCAAGTGTCTTATACCGTGATAAAGCTTACAAATTCAATTTCTTTTTATATATGCCTCAAAAAAACTTTTGATTAGCATAAAATAGGCGTGTTCAACAGCTTCAGGTGATTTTTAAAAAAAAAACACCCCAAACATTTTTTATGTCAAATGACAAACACTGATTGGGCAAAAGCTGTGTTTCTATTAGTTTAGTATGATAATTAATTATTATTAACATTTTAATTCAAGGTCACATTTGGCTTCACGTGCGATCTGCCGGACATTGGACAAACAAACTATATGAGTATTTTTCCGAGCTTGACCCAGTTAATCTTGGTAAGCCGGATGTTGTCCTCAAAAAGAGGCGCCAAACTCTCTCCCCTGCTCTACTTAATTTCAAAGGTATTTAGTTCTTTTCTTTATTCATTTTTTCCCCGTTATGCATCTTACAAAGCAAACATTAATGCATACGATAGATCGAAAGAGTGGCAATTTGTTATTGTTTGATTTTCATAAAAAAAATATTAAATTGATTTATTTCTGCAGATTTAAATTCTAGTAGGTAATTCTTAAGAGAAAATTACGGAGAAAATTCGGGTTGTCGGACACTATTTTCTTTTCGCAGAGCCGCAACTGTCTTATACGCGTTACTATATTGACTAGATTTTCAAGCATTTTGAGATATTTAAAAGTGCTACGTATGATGCATAATTATGTATTTTTTTTTAATCTTTGATTTGTGTTAACATCTCCAATATCATTTACAATTTCTTGGTGCTTTTGGTAAGCCAAATACGTTCTTCATTTATCCATCTTACATGTAGATGTTGTGTAAATTATGCATGAATATTTCATGTATTTGTTTCCCTTTTCGTGTGGTTTTTATTGTGTTTCTTTTATTTTGACATTATTAGAAAGTTGTTAAATGTAAGACCAGCTGAACACTTTGATTGTATTCTCTTTTGAAACGAATGGGCTGCTCTGTTAACAAAAGCAAATAATTAAGTAGTTAGTTTGACGTTTTCACGAATGTTTTTAACAGGAAATTAGTGATAGAAATATTTGCTGTAGATAGAATGAATGTCTTACAATACTTTCCCATCAAATTATTCACTTCAGTCATATGGGTGTAGATATTATCCTGTATATCATGGTATGGTTTCTTTGTCATTGTTAACATCTTCAAAATATTATAGTATTGATCAGAATCATAAAGGCTGTAATATTCCATTTATAGTGATTCTTCTGTTGTAATTGTTTTATGTACGTTTTTATATTTAAAACAAAACATACAAAAAATATTGCAATTTGAGAAAAAAATGTTGGTTTTTTTAAATATGGTCTTGCTTAGGTCATCAAGGTATGTTAATTATTAACATAAAAAATCAACGATTGAATCCTTACAGAAGATTGTTTTGAAAACTACAAGATTAAAGTTTTTATGCCTTCTAGAGATGTTTTAAGTTTATAATATGACAGACCAAGACTTTCTTGTTAAATTACAATATACCAATTTTTTACTCTTATCTTTTATTTTACCAGCGTCAGGAATCAAAAGAAAGGGCTCACAGTACTTGGAAAAAAGCCAGGTTTGCTTTTAGAACTTCTCGTAAATCTTACTTTGTCTACTTGAATATTGCCTCAAAATGAATTCTCACATCATTATACGAAGTACGATTAATTAAATTAGTATATTAAGTTAAGCTAGACGACGTTGAACAATAGCAAACCATAGATATTAAAAGTACTAAAAACACTAAAGATCATTCATATGTTGTAAAAAGAAAATGCACGACTAAATACTGTATACAGTGTTATGATCGTTCCATGTAATTTTCGCCCTTCTACATTTACAAACAGTTTTGCCCCGTTTTGGATTCGCTCAGAATAAGTTGTGTTTAAGGATAGATACATTGGAATCCGCACAATCTATAATTCGCCCGCTAACAACGAGAGCGAAAAGGTCGAAAATAAAACGGGGGCGAATATTTCCCTCTATACAATAAATGCTTCATATTTTCTACATTTCTTGTTCACAGAAAGAATTGGAGCACGAGAAAAGGGTCGCTCAGAAAAACAAGAAAGTCCGTATTAAGGTCAGTGCTTTCTCAAAGTAATGTACCTACATCTGAGAAAAATCGTTCAACTATTTTTTTGACGTTTGAATTGCCCATCGTGTTTTCATAAATGAAAAGGTTCACTCAAATCAACTGGCAGTTGATTTGCATATATAATGTGTTACAAATCGAGAAAATTGCAACTTCCAATTGCCATATCCCTTTAACAGTGCCATATAAATTTGTAAATTACAACTTTCAATTTCCATTTTCCTTTAACAGTGCCATATAGACGGTCCTTACGGGACAGCTACTAGGGAGATCTTTGAGACAGAGCACGCGGTGCTGGTGGGGGCGGGGATCGGCGTCACCCCCATGGCCTCCATTCTACAGAGCGTCATGTATAGGTATAAGGAGTCCAAGAGGACCTGCCCCCAATGTCAGCATAGCTTCTATGGACCAATCTCAGAGGCCGCCATGAAACTTAAAAAGGTTAGAAAGATTTAATGAATCTTGATCAACCATTTTGATTTGAGTTGTGTTTTCTGTTGGAAAAATGTACAATTTAATTTTCTGCGAACATGCTTATTACGAATTTACACTCGTGTGGTTTTATCATTATTCGTTGAACACAAAATGTTAAGCTACGTTACAAATGTTCATTGACATGATTACATTATTACATAATTACATGATTACAAGATTGCATATACATATACTAGTAACACAAGTAAAGGTATCCTCGAATCTGTTCACTTTTTTAATCCACAAAAAAAAAATAGATGTTGACGAATTATAATGAAACTACAGATTTTGAGGCAAGAATTAATTTCCCTTTTGTTTACATTGTTGTTTTTTTTTCTTAAAAATTCCAAATAAACTGTTCCTCCGTAGGTCGACTTTATATGGATCAACCGTGACCAGAAGTCCTTTGAGTGGTTCGTGGGTCTACTGAACCATATAGAGAAAGAACAGATAGACGTGGCGTACGAGGAAGGCAAGGAGCCGGAGAAAGTGATAGAGATGCACATGTACATGACAGCCGCCCAGGGCAAGACGGACATGAAGGGCATAGGGCTGCAGATAGCCCTGGACCTCATCCATAAAAAGGACAATAGGGACCTGATCACAGGGCTAAAGACGCGGACACAGGCGGGGAGACCTAACTGGAATCAGGTACTGTAACTGTAAATTCCTGTATGATGCTGTAAAAATTTTAAAAAAAATTTAAAATGCGATCAGGTCCTGTAAATATTGCTATAACTGGTTGACAACGTAAATGCCTTTATGATACCGTTAATTTCTAACTTTAAAGGCAAGAACATGACACTTGTATATGATTGCGAAAAATATCAAAGCTGTGAATTACATGAAATTATTAAAGACATTTTGCGCTAACAAATGTATACAATGTTTAATTGTGACTTTAGAACATTGTACATTTATCATATTCACATATGCAATTATTATGAAAACCAGCCGAATTGCAGAAATAAGCGAATATACAGTATATGTATCGTTTGTGTGTTTCTGAAATAGATGTGAACTGTTTTTCAAAAACGTGAAGCAATGTTTCTTCTTCTTCTTCTTCTTCTTCAGATTTTAGACAAAATTTCTAAGGAGAAAAAAGGAAAAGTCAAAGTGTTCTTCTGCGGGGCTCCACAGCTGGGCAAAATCATCAAGTCCACCTGCATGAAATACAAGTTTAATTTCTCCAAAGAAAACTTTTAATTATAATAATTACAAAGAAAATGACTTTGTACACAAACGAATATATGCTAATGTATTTTCTAAAACACAGACTGACCGTTGAATTTGTAAGAAAACATCTTCTGCATCTGAATCGATTTAATATAATTTGCCTGTATTTTTGATTTATTTTCAATGTGATGTGCTTTGTACAAGCTTTTATTTAGGTTATTTTGTTGTTGTTGTATATTTTGTTGCAATTACTTGATATTTTGGTTCATTTTGTGTGTGTCGTAAAGATTTTAAAATTAGAGACTCCCGTACGCAATTATTGCATAAGACAATCCGTAAAAAAAATCAAAATATTTAACCTGTTAATGTATATAAAATTGTTGTTGTTGTTTTTTCATGTAGACCTAGAACTCTTGTTTTATGATTCCACCACCTCATCATCTTACTTAACAAGACCATTGCCTTTATGTAGTTTGTGTCAAACAGCGATGTGTTTACTTTATTCTCGGCCATTCCCCATTCACCCATTGGTTTACAGAAATCTACTGTTACAGCTTTTTGGCGACTCTTAGATGTGGTGACGTAATTCGTGCATGTTTCACTTGCGATAGTTTGCACTGATTTCACCTTTTTTTGTTTTGATGTTTTAATATATAGTTATATTATACATTCTTACATCAACGTCTCTTTAAAATTTGTAGACCAATCGTATTTACTCGGTCATTTCCGCTGGCGAAAAAAATAATAGCGGAAATGGCCAAGTAGTCCGAATGAATTTTAGCCTTGCCTTTTTACTTTCATTTCGTTGTATATTTCTTGTATGAAACATATATATAAGTACTCCATTTGAAATGCCAATTCTTTAAATGTAAGAACAAAAAGGAAATTGTAAAATCAAATTTTAAGTTTGATTTCAGTCTGACACTTAACCTAATGAAATGAAAAACTTATTATTCTTTTATATATCGTTTTCTTAATATAGTTATACGATTTTTCATTGTTTTATCAATCATGTGTGCCATATTTTTTAATATGATGTGGTTTTTAAACACAAAATGATATTTGTATATAGAGTGTTCGTTTCTTTGATATCACTTAATTACATTAATGCATAATATAATTATTAATTGTTATGAGCTTTATTCATTTTGACAGTAAATCAAAAATCGCATTATGCAAAATGCAAATTAAATGAATTCACAAACAAGCTGGCTTTCTTTTTTGAATTGAATACATTGAAAAAAAATGTTTGTCGATCGTTCAAACTCGAGCCTTATTTGACAGTTGCTATAGCCTTTCGTCATCTATGTAATAGATTATATTAAGTAAAACTTACGCGATTTAGAAGGGGCGGAGAGAGCGAAGCGACCGATCACCTTCTTAATCGCGTGAGTTTTACTGAATATGATCTAACTTACATTGAACATAACTCACTTTTTAATTGGCTGATCAATAGTTCTGCGCCAATCAAATATCATCTCTCTTTTGTTTAAGAATTTCTTAGCTGTCAATCGAAATGTGACTTCGCTGTGAGTTTAGAAAAGTTCTTAACGATTAAAAACATTACTTAATAGAATATTAATTTTAGCGACTGCTGATTGGATGAAAACGTGGGTTATGTTCTAATATGAGATAGTACTACCCTTTTATTTTCACGTTTTCATTACATACATGTACCAGACTCATATGTCCAGTTTTAGTCCATTTATTGGCATTTTAAATAAAAAGAGCAAACTTTGGATAAGAAACGTATCAAGTTCGAAAAGTAGCCTAGTTTTGCCGACCTCAGTCTTTTCTCGGGGGGGGGGGGGGGGGGGGGTGGATATATAATTTTGTTAGCCGTGTGGGGAAGGGTGGGGGCGGGTCGGGGGTCCAAGGCCGCTGAGTTGGTACATGTAAGTTTATTACATGTATGGTATAATTGTATGAGTTTTATAATTCGATCTCATCTAGTTCTGAGCGACCGTGTACTTTAAGCTGGTATAATATTCAAATAGATATATACACATAATAGGTAGTTAATTTTATTTTATTGATGATATTTGCTTATTATGAGAAAAATAATCCATATTATATTTTTTCCTTTTTTTAAATGCTTTCAGATTAAAAACTCTGTAGTTCTCTGACTTAACCTTGTTTTTGGGGAGTTGATTTTGATCAACTCTCCAACGCAGTTTCTCTGGCAATTCGGAAGTGAAACAGTGTTTGGACCCAAGCAAAAGCTGACATGATCAAAACTTAGTACTTGAAAATAATCGATAAATTCGATGTGATGTATTTAGAATAATTGATTTTGGTGTAAATACCTTGAAATAGTCAGATTTTAAATGGAAAAAACAATTTTTATTTGGTGGCATGCATTCTTACGCCAGAGATTTTCTCCAGAAAGATACATAATGCATCGTAGAGTTGATGTCGTTAATTCTATTTTTAAATATTATATGGGGTTTCCGTCTATAGCTCAGAATTCTTGTAGGAAAAGCCCGATAATTCATATTAAACAACATGTTCGTAATTATTTAAATGCAGATAGAAACTAGTTGCCATGCGAAATTCCATTTTGAAATACATCAATATTCAATAAAACTGACTCCCATTATAACTGCTGTACTTTGATTTATCTTTCTAATTTCAACAACAACACTACCACAGATAGCAGTACAAAATACAACTGTTTCAGCGGTTACTGCCTTCCTTTATATTTCCGGGATACTTGTGGGAAATTACCGGAAATGAAATCATACGAGAACAAATATGGCTTTTTAAAACTAGGACCAAGAGACAAATCACTAATATATCTATAGTAATGCTGTACACGGATAAAGATTATAAAGTCGTGCACATGTCTTTTTATCGGCACTCTTAATTTGTAATTTCTACACTAATGGTGTGTCTGCTAAGGGACTCTTAAGACAAGAGTGAATGGAAGACAAGGCAAAACTCGTGACCCCTGAAGTAGAGGTTAAGGATGCTGACGTCATAATTAATGTCGGGAATGAAGAAGAGAACGGAGCTGTGGAATTGGACGCCGTACGGACCAACAAAGGAAGGGCGGCAACTCAAGACACGTATGGTTTTTTTTTTGACAACGTAATTTTCCAAATCTAGGTTTGGGTTTCATCGGGAGGCAAAACAACTTGTTCATTAATTTTTGTGAGTTTTGATTTCCAAGTTAAGTCCCGCTCATAACCTTAACATTCTACTAATGTTATAAGACAGATAGAACACGTAATCAGATACCAATTTTATTTAACGATTTTGTTCAATGAAACGTTCATTCAATATAATTAAACGCTACAATCTGTGATGCTAGGCGCTTGAAATTCTAGTGGAAAATCCAAATACATATTCAATAGAGAGCACAAATTAATATTATATTAAAAACCAAATATTACACCCTTTAAAAAACCGTAATGAGGAAAAGGGCGGGCGGTACTTTAGGGACTTTATTCGTTATTGCAATCTGATTAAATACATGTACATTTGTACGATAAGCAATAATCAGTTTTTTTCGTTTAATATGAGTAGGTTTCTTCTCATTAAAGATAATCTAAAAGCCTAATTTGTAGGTGTTGCGATGATGATACAAAATGGCTGGCTTGTATGGAGGATCAGTTCCAGAAAAAAGCCAAACCTGATGGTAAAATACATTTGGAGGATTTCAAGGATGTACTTGGAGTTCGTCAGGTCTGGGAAATTTCCATTTAATGTTTGTGTGCAAACAGTTTGATGGAATAAGCTATTGTCTTAACAGAGTATACTCATTAACCTTTGTATGTTCATTGCAAATTTCAAATTTGATTACGCAGTTTTAAGCGCAAAATTGTTGATTGGTTTAAATCTATGCCAAAAATCTACACAACCTTTTACATATACCGCCAGGCAGTTCAATTTTTGCCGAACTTTTCATTGATTCTTTGATAAAGAAAAAAAATGCATGAACAACATCAAAGCACAGTTTTTCATGCAATTGCAGTCATTTTTCGCCGAGCGATTCTTCGATCTGTTTGACAAAGAGAAGAATGGAAACATTGAGGTCTATCTACTGTTGCACGGACTGCGGACTCTGGCCAACGGGGCACCTGTGGAGAAACTCAAGTTCGTCTTCGATGTCTATGACATAGATGGTAAAGTACTTGAATCCGTGGTACATTTAGTCTTTAGCATCTTCAATATTTGATGTAGACCAAGGTATTTTTTTTTCATGGCATCATTGTTGAGTTTTGATTTTATTTTTATTTCTATTTTTTTTTTTTGGGGGGGGGATATCACTGTTGAGTTTGGTAATGATATCACTTAGTCATTGATGCGAGAATCGTTATATCTATTTTATTGGAATGGACATCATCCACGAATAATTGTGTGCTCTGAATGTATTTTATTTTCCTAATTTAACGTTTCTTTAAGTGCCTTGTTAAAATTTATAAAATATACTACGTTAATATTGAACGTACATCCTGGACAATATTTATGCGAATGAAAAATAGCATTGTGAGTGCATTTCAGAAAGTGCTATTTAGCCGGATGTACTATAACAAAACATGACTACTGTTAATTGTACTTACATACGCATCAAGTCATCAACATTCGAACTTCCGATGTGATACCGTGTTCAATGTTCATTTGCGGATCTAGGAGAGAGGGTGGGGGCGGGGGTAGAGGAGGAGGTGGGCGGAGAGCAGGGGGCGGCCGGGGACGGGGGGGGGGGCAGGAACTACTAAGATATTTTAATTCAAAGATTCTAAGTTATTTAAGTAAACCACCAAGCCCCTCCGCCTTCCCTTTTTTTCTCTGGCAAGCAAATTTATCCCTCAAAATTTTATACTGACATAGCCTAAACAGCCATTAACCGAATACTTAGAGAAAAGCAAAATGAACTGATTTTGAGTTAAAGCAGCTAACAAAAGCAGGAAAAGTGAACTGAGTTTGAAACAATATTGGACAAAAAAGATATTTTTTGCACACATTTTTATGTTAAAAAAAATAGAATAATTGTTTTAAAAATTATGTATCGTTTTTAGGATCTGGAAGTATTGAGAGAGAAGAACTTAAGACCATACTGACCACGTGCATGGAGGAGAGTTCTCTATTTTTGGGGGAGGACCATCTGAATGACCTAACTGACGTCATGTTTGACGCGGCGGGGAAAGACCGGACCGGAAGTATGACCTTTGATGACCTGAGACAAGTGGTCGAGAAACACCCGAGTGTTATGGAAAACTTGACCTTAAGGTATAATTTTCTTTCAGACAATACATTTTATGGATGACTATTAATAGAAATATATACACCACACAACAAAAGTATAAAATTATTGTTTTCAATTTTTATTTTCTGACTTAAATATGAAAATAAGAACATTATGTCCATGCGTGGATCCGAAAAATGTTTCATAGAGAGGGGTGTTCATATAGAAATTTATGTTTCGGGGAAGGAAGGGTCAATCCGAGGGTTATTTTCGGTAACTTTACTATGTAAATTAAAAAAAAAGAATTTTCAGAGAGAGAGAGAGAGAGAGAGAGAGAGAGAGAGAGAGAGGGAGAGAGAGAGAGAGCGAGAGAGAGAGAGAGAGAGAGAGAGAGAGAACAGACAGACGACAGACAGAAAGAGAGAGAGGGGGCTCTAGATCCTTGAAAGGTATTTTGAAACAAAATCATTCTTAATGTGTTTAAATTATAACAGCGCTACACAGTGGTTAAAATCCTCTGGTCCACCAAAGAAAGAGGAGAAAAGTTGGCGCCACAAGCTCACATGGACGTACTTCAGAAACAACCTGAGGAAGATCTTGTTTGTCGTGCTGTTCGCTGCCATTCAGCTGATCATCACAATCTACACCATAATGGCGGTGCTAGAGAAGAGTTCGTCTGACCCGGCTTACACGGTCATCCGAATCTGTAAGATTGATATACTTCTTGGTTTGTTTGGAACTTTCATAAATGGGTTTTCTGATAACTGTATACGGGGTTATTTTCGCCCTGCGTAATTTTCGCCTTTCTACACTTGCAAACAGTTTCGACCCGTCTTTAATTCGTCCAGACACAGTTGTGTATAAGAGTGATATTTTGAGACATTAGAATCCGCCCAATCTTAAATTCACCCGATGACAACGAGGATGAAAGAGTCGAAAATAAAACGGAGGCGAATATTCCCTTGTATTCAGTAACATCCAAAGAACAATTCTTTCGTCATTAATTAAATCTAGTGTATATTTTTCTATATTGTTTACATTTCAGTTGCAAGCGTTGGAGGGATGCTGCTCAACTTCAACTGTATGTTTGTCCTGGTCCTGGTGTTGCGGAAGTGCCACTCCCTGTTGCGTTCCACGCCACTGGCCGCCATCTTGCCTCTGGACCAGCATATTACGTTCCACAAAATGGTTGGCGCCGCTATAGGGGTGTCTGCCGCGATCCATGTCGGCGGCCATATTGCTCACGCCGGTATGCTCTGTTCTTAATCTTAGTATTTTATCATGTACATGTGTATCATTTATTTTTTTCTCCCTCAAGTAAGCTGCAAAAGTTGGATAAATTTCATAAACTATTTTGAAATTTTCTTTTGCATTTAGAAAAGTTAAAAAATTAGATATTGTAAAACAAATTATTTGCAGATGAGTTTGGTTTGCGAGAATCGTAATAACCTTGTTGTCGCGAATGTTTCTCGGCAAGAAACTTGTTTATCAGTGTTTAACCGTTACCGTGAAACAGTCAAAAACAGATAAACCGCGAATTATCATTAGACAAAAATGTTAGTTGGTTAACGATATGAAGGCGTATTTCATTAAAATGTTGTTTTACAGCCTAGAATGAAAAAGTGTATGCACAAAAGTAAAAGAAACAGATGTATTTACTTCTAGTTCAGATGGCATGGAAAACAGTTTTGTTTATCCGACAAGGCAGTTACGAGTTGTTGACATTTATTTTTTTTCCTCAAAGTTTATGTCCAAACAGTTACACCGGAAAAGAACATGACAGCAGTGGACATACTATTCACCCAGAAAGCCAATATGGGCTGGGTGGCGGGCACCGCCTACATCACGGGCTGGCCCATCCTGGGCATACTAATCATCATGACTATCTGTTCCCTCCCTTTTGTCAGGAGAGGGGGACATTTTGAGGTAAATTGTTTCCTTCTTAAACTGAACTTTATATATTTTACAACGATCGATAAACAAGTTCTACAACTTGCATCATTATCTCTCGTTGGCACGGGTGTTAGCGCAATGGGGTCCATGATGTGGGAGGAAGCCGGAGTATTCGGAGAGAACCCACGTGTCCAAGCGGGCGACCGCCATTCCCTATCACATACAACCACTGTCGATTATGGGGATCGAACACGGGTCGCAGCGGTTAATTGCTATCGTGTTACTATTAAACTCTAGCACGAAAATTATGCCTAAAATATAACGACGTAAAATTTTGAATACGAGAGCCCACCTTGGATTTTCCAGGCTTCACTACAGTTTCTTCAGAGCTATGAATTGCAATTAATGTCCGCGAAAAAATATTGGGAACCATACTTAGTCTAGTACTATTGATTTTATAATACTGATTGTATTGATTTTAAAGAAAATTTTACTGCTTTTATATAGAAATGAAGTGACTACTATGGCGAACCGTACGCGCATCATTTACGCGCATGTAACAATTCGTTCTGTTACACGTTGCCAAGTGTGTTGCTCACGCTGAGGGTAATAAAACGGATTACCAACTTCGTCTTAACCCATCAGATTTCAGTATTTTACATGAAAGTGGAATAATATATAATGATATGAATCCTGAATCGCTCTATTCTTTCACTAGGTTTTCTACTGGACACACATGTTGTACGTCCCTTTCTGGATCATACTAATTATCCACGCCGAGGTCTTCTGGTATTACCTGATCCTACCCCTAATTATGTTCATCATTGAGAAGATCTTGGGGTCGCGACTTATCAAAAAAGCTCGATACGGAGACATATTTGTAACTGAGGTCGGGCTTCTGCCATCTGGGGTAAGTTTTATGAATGTTTTTTTTTCTCTCTTCCTGCTATTTGTACAGTTTTGCTATCAAGCAGTTGCGCTAATGTCTGCTTTTCTGTTATTTACACGGGAGTCTGTTATGAGGTGTATATATATCTAAGTTTGTTTTTAAGATGTTATATCAAGCATTTATTTCTTATTAATCACTTGAAATAACAAAATGTGTAATGAGCTAAAACAATATCCCCTGTTTTATATTAGACCAACAACTTTAATAATATACATTTAAATTCTCATAAACCTCTCATTTGGCTGTTTTTGAGGAAATATAAGATTCTAATCTTTTAAATTTCCTCTCGTATATATTTCGTATCTTTAAAGTATAAACTATAATTATGTTTTAATCATTTTTGATAGATGTTGTTAATATTTTATTCTTCCATAGGTGTGTCATCTGGTAATAAGTCGTCCGGATAATTTTCGATATCGTCCTGGGGACTACATTTTTCTTCAAATTCCCGCCATTGCAAAGTTTGAATGGCATCCTTTCACAATTAGCAGTGCGCCAGAAATGAAGGGTAAACATGACAGAAAAGCGTATAAATTGTACTGGTAAAAAAATACTCATTCATTGTGAAATGGAATGATGTTACCAATATTTGGTACTTGATGGCATTTAGCTTCCAAAATTTGGAAGTGATATTTACATGAATTAACAATGATTTTCTACAAAAGCAATAATTTGCGTCGATCAAATTGTTAAATTTGTGTCTTTTACTTGATTAATTTTGCATAAAATAAATCATATTTCTTTATTTCTAAATTGACACCATTAGAAATGTGGGTTTTTTTTCGTATAATAAAACCTCGTCCGTCATTTTATCAATTGAAAAGACATTAATTGGAAATTAAAGAATATTTCAGAAAATTGACGTCGTCGAATATATAGTTCCTGAAGATATCCCCCACCTTTTTTTAAACAACACTTGTTGTTTTATACAGAAAGAGGGTCTGATTTAAAAAAAAGGGTTGTTTAATTAATTATTTGCCTTTGATGTACAAATAAGCTTATAAATATCATGTCATGAAAGGATAATTCAATAAAAAAGGAGAGAAGTCTCGGGGGTCTTGATACTCTGGGAAAAGGACAGAGAGGGAGGGAAAGGGTGGGGTGGTCGGTCAAGCACCTGTGATCGAATTAAATCGAAACCTGTGTAATTTATGCTCGCGTTCATTTTCCGACAGGGCACATCTGGCTACATGTTCGCACGGCCGGACATTGGACCAAACAGTTATATGAATATTTCTCCGCCATTGATCCTATCCAAGAAAACCCGGATAAAGAACTGAAGATGCGACAAAGAAAAAGCCACGCCAGGGGTCAGATTCTCCTAACTGTTCAAACTATATTATATATTGTAAACTGTGGAATGAATAAAATTTGCGGGGGCCAATTTTTGTGGACTATTTAATTTCTACAGGCTCCTTGGGACAAAGTTTCGTGTATTATTATACCTGGAAAAGGAAAATTAATATGACTTGATACCCTAACTTAATAATGTGCGAAGGATGATACATGTAATTCATGGATGTTATGTAACCAAAAATTTCTCTAAAATTGAGCCAGCCCCCCCCCCCCCCTCCACGAAAAAAAACATTCTAATTATTCCAAGGTACCACTTGCTATCTGATACTGTAAACTTTTTATACAATTTAATATTATATTAAAAAAAAATAAAAAAGAATTTGTTCAGATTTTTTTCTTACGTTTCCTGTTTTAAATGTATTTTAGCTTCTTGGATGCCAGGAAAGCGTCAATCTCAGTTTAAAATAAAGGACAAGGTAAAACTATAGCAGATATTTAGTGAGACTGGGTAGTCACCATATTACCATCATATTTACATTAAAAAATCAAATATGATTTGTAAAGCTATAAACTTTTTTTTAGTAGAGAAGAAATCCATTTATTTCACAGTTTAGATTTTGGGTATTTTCATGTACATGTATATTTTAATCCATTTATTTCACACTTTAATTAATTTTTTTTTTCAAATATTTTATATAAAATTCTTCTTTGAAAGAAGACCGATATCAATATTGTCTAAAATCAACGACCATAAAGTACTCTTAATTTATTATATGTTGTATACGGGCTAACATAACAAACAATGCGCCTTTAAATCTTAAATTTTTGTTTTCAGGAAGAATTACAAGCTGAGAAGAGAATAGCGCAAATTATGAAAAAAGTTCACGTTAAGGTATACTTTATCATATTATGAGCCTTTTGAACGAAGTTAATTCTAATATAACAATTTTTATGAGAGAATTTGATGTAGTTTAAGGCAAACTATTTTACGCACACAATGTTACTATAACACTTTCAGAGAAATTACACTGCAATTATCTGACTGACCCTCTGTATCTTCCCTAATGCATATGGATGCAACAAAAGTACACAGAATGTAAAAAAAAAAACATCCATTCAATTGAATTGAAAATGATTGTTTTTTTGTTAAAAAAGTATCTAAAAGTTTTATATTTAAATGTGGAAAAAATAAAGTAACCTTCAATTGACCAAATGAAAAATCTTAATTATAAAAAAAGTATAATATTGGTGTTTGAGACCAGCATCTTTTATGATTGTGTGTGTGACAATCGCAACTTTACTACACAGAATCATGCGAATTTCATACGAGATTCATGTGAGCCACTTTGCCCGTGTATACATTGTTTTCCATTCCACATAGTGCCACATCGATGGCCCTTACGGTACGGCGACCAGGGAGATCTTCGAGACAGAGCACGCAGTGCTGGTGGGGGCAGGGATCGGCGTTACCCCCATGGCTTCCATTCTACAGAGCATCATGTACCGTTACAAAGAGTCCAAGCGGGTCTGCCCCAACTGTAAATTCAGCTTCTATGGCGTCATCCCTGAAAGTGTCATGAAGCTGAAAAAGGTAGATTTCAGCTAGGCTGCATACTACAAACACTTAACGAACTTACAACTTACGACCAAAATAATGAATACTTATCAATCACATATGAATTAATTTTTCAGTTATATGGTCTTACAATGTTATAACAAAATTCAAAATAGCTGTAAGTTACTGGTTTTGTATATAGATTTTATTCATTAAAAAAAGTTCCATGAGGTTGAAAATATCTATGACTTTATCCAATTTCTTTTGTAAACGCAGCCCTGACCCTGTGGCGTCCTTGTTAACAAATCGCGTGGAGAATATTTTCAAAAATGTTGACTATTGTCTGATCGAAACAACTGTACAGGCGTATTTTTTTTTGGAGGATTTTTTTTCGGGGGGGGGGGGGGAAGGGAGGTACCTACACCCACCAACCACAAAAAGGGAAACGCCAATTGTTGAATTGTGTATGGATTGTCGAAACATTGAAAATACAAGCAAATTAACCATTTTAAACTTTAAAAAAGAAGAAATGAGGTTAAAATTTTGAGCTCGAATCGTGTCGATGCCTCTTTAATGAGACGAACTTTGTAAGATCTGTAATGATTGTTATTTAACTTATACATACAAAAGCAAAGTTTTAACTCTGAAGTGAGGAAATCTAATCATCACCCTCCCTTGTAGGTGCACTTTATCTGGATCAACCGAGACCAAAAGAGCTTTGAGTGGTTCGTCGGCCTGCTGAATAAGATCGAGAAAGAGCAGATAGACGTGGCGTTCGAGGAGGGCAAGGACCTGGAGAAGGTTATAGACATCACCCTTTACATGACGGCGGCCAAGGCCAAGACGGACATCCGGGGGGCGGGGCTACAGATGGCGCTCAGCATCATACACCGGCGCGACAAGAAGGACCTGATTACTGGACTGTCTACACGGACCCAGGCCGGCAGACCGAACTGGAACGAGGTATATCAATTATTTTTTCATAATATTTACACTTTTCCAGTGTTTTTTTTTTCCGTGATAACACTAGATACAGTCGATTTTGTAATGTACAGTCCAATGAATTAAAATGACGTATTGCTGGGGCGCAAGCGGGGTTTACATCATTAATATTTTAATATTTAATCGTACTATTGCTAGAAATTTTATAAATATAAGTAATTAGGAATCATTGTTTGAATATTACGTGTTGATAATTTCGGCGTTCTGGGTGTAATCAAATCTATCAGATATCCTTTTGAGCCTTACTAGATTTAATCATGTCTCGACTGAAATTATCACCCCATACTACACGAAGAGTAATTCTTTATTCCCAACAAAAATTCACGAAAATTGGTAGTGAACGAATATTGATGAAACAACAGTATATTATGAAATATTATTTAACAATTAACTATATTTCGTTCGACGATGAATTTAAACATTGCAATGACGTCATTTATTTGTTTGTTCTGTTCATGCAACATTTTACCTTAGCTGTTCTATTAAGTGACTGCACCTAGCTTTCCCTCCTAAGATACTGCAGTGCGATCTGTTTTAAAATGTTTTAAAATTTGGACGTCCGAAAGACAGTGTTATATTAAACCACCCCGAGATTAATGATATTTTTCAGGTCGATGTTGTAATAACTTAATAGCATCTGGATGTGAAATATTTGAAGTTTTGTGTGACTTATGACATTCATGTATTTTTTATTAAAGATATTTAGTAAAATATCGGAGGAAAGGAAAGGTAAAGTGAAAGTCTTCTTCTGTGGGGCCCCTCAGCTTGGACAAGTGGTCAAGAAGGCATGCATGAAGTTCGACTTCAGATTCCGGAAAGAAAACTTTTAAACTTGGCTAACTCATCCATATGCATTATATAGTTACTGCAGTAAAATGAATCCTTAGTGCTTTCAAATAGAACAAACATTTTTTTATGATGGTAAATTATGTAATTACTAGTATGGTATTTTTATCTGTTTTGTAAAATGTGCTTTTATAGGTTATACGTGTACATTTTTTTATGCGCTTCGTTAATAAATTATTTATAGGTTATGAATTTGTGTGGGGTTTTGTTTTCGTGTTTTGTGATATCGATCTTCCTAAGAAACAAAATCATTCTTTATAACGTAGCATTAATATTTCGTGAAAGTCATATGATTATATTAAGGTGGTATGGGACATCTGTCGATATTAATGTGAATTAAAGTACATTATAGTTAAAATACTTTCACCGGTTTAGAATCTTCAAATTTTACAATATTTAACCAAAATATACATTTAAATTTTTTTGGAAGGGTAAACATTTTAAAATCAACGGGGGGATTCGAGCTCTTGACTCAAGATTTGCAGTGAATCCTCTAACCCACTATGCTATGCTGTTATATGACAATATTGGGAAAGAAACTATTTATAAAATTACACTTGATTTTATTGTTTATTTTGATAAATAGTACGTCACAATATGGAGGTGTCCCATACTTTCCCAAAAATCTTTTGAACTGATTCTTTGCATAAAATAATTTTTTGCATCTCCATAAATCTATCGAACTGCTAATATGTTGGTTCAAAAGAAATGTAATGATTTTAAATTTGATCGAAAGTTCTTTTGTGAAACGCAACTGATAATGTCCAAGAGTTTGAACGAAGACAAAGAATCATGAAGAAAACATCATATTTTATTCATTCTAAATATCACTCTGATGATATTTACCAAATAACAGAAAATGTCAGACACAAGACAAAAATTCATTAAAAAAAAATAGCTAGAGAGTGTCGCCGGTACGCACGACAATGTAGTTAAAATATCGTTTTATTTTATCAATTCAAAAAGTTAAACTTGTAGGGAAGTAAAAGAAATGAATTTAAAATTGTTCAACAAAAATCTAAAATTAAAAAAATAACAACAAAAAAAATAAAAATCTGAGTAATATTCGAAGAATATTTTCCTATATGCTATTCTTTCATTGCTCAGTTAAGTAAACAGGAATCATTATGCAAAACTTACAGTCAACATTAAATCTCACGATATAGAAAAATTATTATGATAAATATACAACAGAACAAATGTAAAAAAAGGAATAAAAAAACGGAACATCAATATAACCTTCTAGCTATGGACGGATAATCACAAGTTTGTTTTCATCACAGTTTGGGGGTTTTGTATAAGGTAAAAATAAAATATGTTGATATACATCCCTCAATATTTAATTAAAAAAATGAATTTATCACATGTGAGATAACCTCAAAAATCACATTAATAATTGCTCTAGTCAATCATCGGAATTTGTAAATAAAATTCGTCAAAATATACACATAAATAACAATTAATATCACAGATCTTGGTATTGTTCCATCAAGATGGCTTAAACAGCATTCTCAAATAACCAATCATTCAAAGACCTCGCTTCCATATTCAACAAAAAAAAATAAATTAGTAAATCCGTGTGTTCCCGCATTCCAAAAAGTGCACTTATAGAAGAAGTAAAAGGGAATCTCTCTTAAGAACGAGAACACTTTTCTAATATGGTCGCGACGAGCGGCAAATTAGAATTTCCAAAATGGCCACTCTCAAATCACAGATATTGTAGGTCGTTACTCGAACAGATATGTATTTTCATTTTTCCTGGCTTTTCCATGGCGGCTTCCTTTTTCCGCCCGAACAGCTGCAGTTCTTTGGAGATTCCGCTCTCGTTTCCGTTTTCTTCAATCCTTGCCTCGGCGATGTAATCATCAACAAGGGTGTTACAATTCCACACCTTAAATTTAAAAAAAATTAAATTTAAAAATTTAAAATTTTAAAAATATAATACTTCATATCATGAGCAAGGTGTGATATTTTTATTTGATTCTTGATTAAACATGGAGATTCTACTTAAAAACACATACAGTTTGAATTATTTTTATGTACATCGTTTCGAAAAAAAAGGAAGTAAATTCGCAATATCAACTCTTTCAGAAGCATGCTGATTTGGTAAGCGGAACATACCTCGACAATTATTGGCTGGTCCACTTTCTTTCTGTAGAAGGTGGCCTTGGTACCAAACTTTGGGTTTTTCTCGTTATTGACCACAATGCTTTGTACCTTCTCCCCCTCACAGATTATCTTTACGTATGGGTCCATTGCTAAATCAAACAAAACATGAAACTGTTAGATATACATGCATGTACAGAAATAAATGGTAAGGCCATTCCTTGGAAACAGAATTGGAAAAGGTTGCTGGGAAAAAAATGTTAAGGAAAAAGAAAAAAATAAATCAAAACTTCCGATTTTTAATTTTCACAGCAAATCTTTACTGTACACTGATAATTGAAAGGTATGCACAAAAATTCACATGGTAGCCATTTTGAGTCAACAGGAACAATACATCTGTAATTCATGTATTTCTTTTTTTTCTGTTTTTAAAAAAAAATCGAGATAATATCTAGCCCGGTTACTTACTTTTGACTTTTGATTTGGGTGGAATTTCCAGCTCTGAGCAGCTTTCAATGGTTACCGTGGAAACCAGGACGAAGTTAGCGGCACAAGGACAGCCATTGGACGGACACTCCATGGTTAGCTCCCTTGAACAAGGCGACAAAATATCTTACTTTACATTCTTTACACAACATGATATGCATCAGTAGAACAATTCTTCAGTAATATTACGATGTGGGGTTTTTAAATCAATATTTATTCGGGTTATCCCGCTTTCATTGAAATGCGATGTCATAATTTTTTTCTTCTACATAACCATTTTTAAAAAGCAGGATTTTGACATTTGATCCTTTTAACAAATCCGTGTTTTTTCTTAAAATGCCTTTGAAACAACTGGAATTATTTTTAATGGTTTAAATAAAGGAGAACTTAAAACTTTGCAGAAGAGAATTAATTAATTAATTAAAATGGAACAAATACATTGTTTCCTTTCCCTTTCCAACTTAAGCTAAATAAATTTTGTTTTTAGTCGGACACCTGCCATTCCCATGGTGATTTTTTTTCTAACTAAATTCATTTGTGATTGTAGTGAGCCCGATTCATGCACCATTTTTTTCAGATATAAATGTACATGTAGAGAATGGATAGTAAGGAAGAAAATGACATGCACAATTCCAGAAACGAACATGGAGGGTAATGAAATGACGAAAAAGAAGAACCAAAAACATTGTAATATGAACAACAACATTAAGGATGAAAGAAATGAACATATAGAACACAGGATCAGACATATACTAAACCACTATTTGCATTTATGATACAATTGGATGTGTTTTTTGTGTGGATTGCTATAAACATACCTGGCACTGTCAGCATTAAAGCAATAATTCATGGACAAATTAGGTTAATTTTTGTTTCACATAAATAGAATAATACTCGTCTAACCTTGTTTTATAAAAGACTTGTAAATTTGTAGTAAAATTACGTAAAATGCGTCCTTGAAATTTCATTTAAAAACAATCCTTTACACAAACATGACAGCAGACATTAACACACATAATACTCTAAATAGATACTGTTTGTCAAAATATTTCGAACACACATACTATCTTGCATTTAAATGTATTCTTATTTTAATGATCTACTTTTTCTAAATTTAGGTGACCTACTTTTGATTACCTACTTTTCAATGACCTACTTTTCAGTGACACCTACCTCGCTCCTGAGCTACTTCCGGTGTACAGTCTGAGCATGAACGGCCCCAGTTCGTCGGAACTGGTGGTAGTGGGGACCACCACGTACCTCCCCTTGGGGAGGATCATGATGCCGAACACACTCCTAGACTTACTGTACTCTGACGCAAACACCTTCTCTCCCACGATGTGTACCCTGTACTTCCTGTTCTCTTCCACCTAAACACATGATAAGCCATTACATAAACAACTGTTATCTTTTGGTTGTTACATGTATGCGGTATCTGGGTAATTATGGTCCTGTGCATTTTCTTTTTTCTACACTTGCAGACGGTTTTGTTCCGTCTTGAAATCGCCAAGAAATAATTATATCAAAATAAAATACTCTTTCTATTAGACACAGCTTTTTAAAAACTGTAAAAATTCGCCATGTATTAGATTCCCCCAATGATTACAAGAGCTCAAGGGGCGAAAAAAAACTATGACAAATATTTCCCAGTTAACAGGAGTTGGTTCAACAAAATTTATTTACGTTGATATGTATCTAGTTCTTCATGTGGAAAGTATAATTTTCTTTCGGTGCGACGTTATATTTTACAATGTCTAGCTATGGTCAATATGGAATTTTGTAGTCGTGTGTATTTCTACGTCAGAGTTCAATATTGCTTGGATACAACTGTCCTAAAAATATTTCGATAAATGATACATAATGCATCGCAGAGTTTGGTAGCGTTAATTCTATTTTTAAATATGACACAAAATGATTCATATTGGGTTTTCCGCCGAGAGCTTGGAGCTCTGTCGGAAAAGCCGTATAATTCATATTAAAAAATGTGCGTCATAATTCAATTACAGTTAAGAAACCACTTGCCATGAATTACAAATCGTTGATTTAAAATAAAAAATCAATAATATCAACTTCCGTCGGTATTTCAGTACTTTGATTTACGAAAAGGAAACGGGTATTTCACACATTATTATTATCATAGTTTTGACTAATTTTAAGTAATTTATTACATACTTAGTAATGAATACATGGTTTTTGCATATGCGATACAGCTAACTTTATGATATCAGTATCAACCTGCAGGGCTATACGGATCCTGCAGGACTGATACAGATCCTGCAGGGCTGATACGGATCCTTCAGGGCTGATACGGATCCTGCAGGGCTGATACGGATTCGTGTATACTTGTAGTTTCGCTGGTTTGTTTACGTTAGTATTTACCTTCATGATCTGGAAGCCTATGGTGTTGAGCTGTATCCCCAGCTCCTGACGGCCCGGCTTGATGTCATGTTGTTCCAGTGACACCATCACACGGTCGTTCTGTCCGTTAATGTCAAACACAAACTGTAACGACAAAATAATACATGATTCACATTATATTAAGAGGGTTTATTGGTTTTTGCCGTTTTTGAACTATATTTATCTTCTTGAGAAAAAGAGCTGTATAGATGAAAAAGATAAATATTCAGATTTTAAATTGTAATATTTGGATTTTTTTATCTACTAATATTCAGATCTGAAACGATACGGTAAACCTTATGTATAAATATTGAGCAATCCGACTCGAGCCTCTTTATTGGCTGACGAAAGAATATGGAAATGCATTACATTTGGCCTCAATAAAGGTATTTTTTTCGAAACCTAATAGTTCATTTTAAGCATTTGCAAACTTACATTCTGTATGAATGACGCTTACCAAGGCAATGTATTTTATTTAAAAAAAATGGCTATGTACATTTTGTACCTGAACACTAAACCTTTTAACATACTTTCTGAATAATTTATTTTTTCATTCTAGCAAATGAAATATACGACATGACTATATATTTTAATTCATAAAATGTTAGAATGGACAATACCTCCTCTCTCTCTCTCTCTCTCTCTCTCTCTCTCTCTCTCTCTCTCTCTCTCTCTCTCTCTCTCTCTCTCTCTCTCTCATATGGGTTTAATTGATTTTTAGAAATCTCCTTTAAAAATGTCTGACCCCTTTTTGAAATGCTTTAAATGTAAGTATGGTCTAATGTGACAACTGTTTCACAAGCTGTTTAGAATTGCATGTAGATCAATATTTCAACACCAATTCATATATATTGAAAAGATATTCAATTCTAAAGTAGGTCTACGTTAAAATAGTCGAGCTTGTGTTGCGATATTTCCGATTATGCAATGAATAAGGAGAACTTCAATGCACTCCGCTGCATGTTTACACAAGCATAATAATGCTTGAAAAAGCTGTTGAAGAAACATTCCTTTAAGTGTTCCCTCTCAACGAAACTAGATCTTTACAATTGAATTGATTTATTTCCTGCTATAACCCGAACACCTTTTATATTGAAATTTACTCATGTATTTGTTCTATAACCTATCTTACTACCCGAAAACGCTCTCTCGATGTGATGAATTGCATTCTAATTGAAGACACTTTATGGTTTTAAACTTTATGTTTATAAAGTTGTTTACATTGTTAATTTCGCCCCGTGTATTTTTTACCCTTCACGCTTTAAAACGATTGAACCCCATTTATAAATCACCAAAAGAATACAATATATGACAGAAACTTTTTTTAAACAACATAGATTTGAAATTTCCCGGTTTAAAATTCGCCTGCTGACAGCAAGGTTATAAGGGGTGAATATAAACAAGGGGCAAATATTTCCCTCTATAAAATATCATTGTCAGCATCATGCCACCACAACATAATGTACAGTTTACTTTCATTTTCCCTTTACCTTTACGTTACATTTTTACAGTCTACAGTCTACTTTCACTTTACCTGTGGGTTACTGAGGAAAGTAGCTGAGTTGAAGTCGTTCCCGCCATTTCTTCCCGACACGGTCCACTCTCCATGGAACATTGCTTCGCTCCACGTCTTCTTAATACTGATGATGCTGGTGTTGACGAAGTGACAGATGTCGATGTTGGTGAAGGTATTCATGAAATCCTGGAACGACATCCTAGAGAAAAAGTATATTCATTTGTAAATATTCAGTTATATATTTCTTTCATTTCATTTATATTCTATATTCTGTTACAAATCCATGGTATGATTATTTTCTTTATGACATGTTTCATTTTAATTGATATTCCTAGAAATCAATGTTGCTGTGTGTAAAAAAATGCTATTTAATACTCACATGTAAGAACAATGATTTTTCTTTTAAACTGATATTTGGATATTTCACCTTTTATTGATTTTTTTGAGTTAATCGATATAGATATAATCTATTTATCTTTAACTCGATAAAAAATGAATAAATGAATATTTCTAGGGCGACCAATTTAAAATTGAATGAAGTATGATAAGATCGTTGATATTATACAAAACAAACTATAGTATGTTTCGAAATTAAACACAACAAGATTAAAAAGATAACATGGAAAACTCTTGCTCAGCCATAACTATTATCGGTGTTATGTAAATGTACACGTATATTAAACTTTAAAAACAGGCCCTAGTACACGCATGACAATCTGGATGTCCTATATGTTGAAATTTAAAGAGTGAATTAAATGAAGCGATCGAATTTTAAATACATTCAAGGCACTTTAATTTGTGTGCATAGAAATCAAACCGATTGCGACGTCAAGATTCTACATTATAATTTGATCGTTTGGAAATCAAGACACCTACCAAAACTCGCCTTCTTGTTCGAACTTCAATCCCATTTTCTCCCATTCAGACTTGTTAATTTTAGACCATTCTGGTGAACTACAAAATATAAAGCAGAACAAGTTAAACAATATAAAATTGAAGAAAACAAGAAAAACGCATAAAGGCATTGCATTATTAAGCACTATAAAAGACTTAATATTTTGTTGACACTCTTTTAAAAGTTATATGTAGCTATGAGATACTAAAGAATCTTCGTAGCCCCTAAATGCACTCTGCACCCATTTTTTTTTCCATCTCTCAAACAGAAAATACCTTAAACAATTTTAAACTAATAGAAGACGCACGGCAAAAGCTTTAAGGTCTTCCATTTCAAAGGAAGACCTCCAACCAAAAAAGTTCACTTAAAACCTAATCGTTTAGATTAACTATATACTTACTCGTCCGACCAGGGCCCGTTCCACTCTTTGATCCCCCAGGGGTTGGCCAGCCTCACCATCTGTAGAGTGTTGTTACCCACCGCCCCCTGTAGCTTTTTCTCCACCTTACTCTCCAGTACCTTGGTAATGTTGTAACCGTGGCCCAGAATCAGCCCGTTGGGCAGTTCCTTGCCCACCTCTGTTTTCTGACACTGTTTAGATAGAAAATAATTCTCTTTATTGTGAGTGTTTTTTTTAATTTATGTAAAAAGACAATTGTTCAAGCATTGGAGTAGGTGTTTAATTGCTTCTTTCGAACAGTGTTAATAAAAGAAATGATTTTTAGTGTAATGACTGGACTGTGGCTCCTAAATAGATGAACCTAACAATTTTAAGATTCATTAGAGGAATGTTTAGATGCAAGATGAATTTACGACAGTTTTTAAGAACAAATCTTGGGTTATTTCCTCCAAGGCAAATTATAATTCGTTTACGGTAACTTTAAAATGATAACCATTCACACATAATGATGTAGTCATAATTACGATATAACGACCTCACCTCTATATTACAGTTCATAAGGGCCGAATTATCACATGACTCCTTCAGTTTATAGAACAGTTGATCCACTATCTTAGTGTCATTCAAGTCTAGTCTGGTCAGCACCAGTTTCTCGGCCACGCCCCCTGTGAAGTCTACGAGTGCGTCTGCGCTACGTCCGTCATTCAATGACTCGTAGTCTCCGTATAACCTGAGACAAGCAAATGGAGAAAAACGAACAGGTTAAGTGCTGAAATATTATATTTGAAACCAATGGACGTTAACCATCTAAAGTAATGGACAGGATGTCTAGTCATTTGAACTATGAACTTTGAACTATGAAAATTAACACTTTTCATGCGCAGATCTATCAAAGGTCAGCTAATTACTACTCCCGCCGAAAATCAAATTCACATGGTAATGTTACCGAAAATAAGCCTTGAACCCTTACCCCTTAACCCAATCTTGAAATCAAAATCACTACTCACCCCCCCCCCCCCCCCCCCCTACACTCTTGGATCCGAACATGCTTATTAGCAATATACAAATATATATTTTTATTTTTCAATGTAGTTTTATAATTTTAAACCCTTCTAAATTTCTTGGCCAAGATGTGAACGTATGTAAATGTGCTAAACTTACTTAGCGTACGCCTTCTCCAGTAGCGCGCTCCAGAACTCGTTCCGTGACTTTGAGTGACAGAAGATGAGTTTGCCGTTCTTGGTAGGCAGACGGTCGTCTATGACGATGTCCACCCACTCCCCGAACCTCCAGAAGTGGAAGTGAAAGACCCCGGCGTACTTGTTCTTCTCCGCCCTCTCGTCCCATTCCTGTTCCTTCAGGTTTGGTAAGACCTGTAAATCAAATTGAATAAAAATCAACTGAGAGTACGAAAACGAAACGAACTCAGTGAATAGTTCGAGAAAATAAATTTCTATATGGATACAGTTTGTATAAAACAGTCAGAATTGCAGAGAGTTTGAAGGCAAGTTGAACGGTACATATGTTTATTTAAAAAGGGATTGAAATACATAGAATTCAGCTCGGTATCAAACAAATCGAGAATAATCAAGTACTGAGAATTCAAATTATACGATAATATTATAAGCATGGGAAAGGTTTATATTACAAAACTTAAAAGGACAGAGGGTGATCTCATGTACAAGGCATTTATTAAAATATATTCAAAATAAAGTGAATTCAAGTATAATTTGTATCAAAGCTCCATTGACAAACACTATTGAAGCAATAGATTAAATAATGTTATCTCTAAAAAATTTTTTTGTATTATTGAAAAAAAATATTTCGGTATTGGATGTCTTAATTAAAAGATTAAAGGGGTGGTAATTTTTTTTATCAAATCATTTCACAAAACGATAAGTCCACCATATATTTATTTGCAAGATAGAAAGTAATTTATTGTTAACGAGAATACCTTTTCAAATAGTTTCTTTTCCAGTGCCAGACTTGCGCACGCAGTCACAAACCACGTGTTTCCGAGTTCTCCCTGGTTGAGATCGTCACAGGTCACGCCTTCTACGACTAGTTTTGGAACCTTACAAAGCTCCTAAAAATACAAAGGATATCCGAATTACATAAAGGGATTCAAAACAGGCGTATTTTTTCTTTATTGGAATTAGATGGTGTAAGCATGCATGAATAAGTGCCACAGGATAAGGTTGTCCTTTTCTGTTTGCTAAAATGCGACAGAATGGCATAGTCCTGTCATTTCGTCACATTTTCAGACCTGTCAGTTAACATTTCAGTTGACTGAATGACAGAGCTTCAATCTGAGTTTGGCTTATTTACTAATATCATACTTCTTTTCATCTGATATGCGGAATCATTAACTAGTGATTCTATATGTACATTTACTTGATTCTTGAATAATATACCAGTGCATGCAGGTTGAATATCATGTATTCCAATATTTCCATTTCAAATTTGTATATAAACGTAACAAAGTTACTCAGTGATTTGTCAGTTGCAATAAAAATCAAAATATATATACTTGGATTTTAAACCAATCTTGAATAAAATGTATATAAGGGATGAAGTGAATTTAAAGTAATGTCTCATTTCTATTTTTAAAAACTGCCAACGGAGCGTTTCAATAACAAATAAAAAGTTTTCAACGACCAATGCAATACATATATGTAACACTCTTTATATTGAATTTTTTAATGCTCATTGTTAATTCCAATGACAAGAAAAGTTGCTACCCCATGCGTTGCTAACTTTATCTGTTTTACACCTAAACTCAATCAACACAGGAAAATATATCCCAGTCACTCAAAGGGGGAAACGAACCAATTGTGAGAATAAGATACATTGCCTTTTGTAAAAAAAAAAAAAAAAGTGAATAATTGCAAGAATTTGATTTATTTTGATCTCAATTTCACAATCGAAATATGTAAGGAAAAGTTTGCACAAATCAGATCAAAAACGAATTTAACACCAGCACCTCTATAATTGCTAACTCTGTATTTCATGATCCAGTTTTTGGTTATAATTTATTCTAAAGTTTAATTTAGACAAACATTAATCTGGATCTTAACTAATTTAGACACAGACAAGCAATACCATGTTGTTAAATCAACGAAAACCAAACCTGATTCAATCAATAGTTCTTGCAAACCCAAAGTAAACAGCCGACTCGCGTAATGCATTTAAATGAAATACATGTATATTCATTGAAAAAAAGAAAACATACAGTCATGTGGATTTAACCAAGATTTTTTCCCCTAGCGGTGTTACAAATTGTTATTTTTTCCGCTAACAATCTAAACCATTCAAACGTTAACAGGTTAGCATGTAAAAAGACTTGATCGATCAATGGTATTGATTTCCTAAACATAACTGATTCTTTGTTATCGGGCTTAGACTAGCCTTATTTGTATTGATTTGGCGAAAGCATATTAGAATAAAAAAGAATTCTGTTTAGAATAGATATCTTTTCTAGCTAACTGTTGTTGCATTGACATAAAGGTACAATATTTTATAGTATCTTTATTAATTTATAGATTATTTATAAAACAGTAAAAATCAATAGTTTTGGGCAAGTTTTTTCAATGAGATATACATTAATTCTATTTCATTTTAGGAAGTGTATACGTAAATAGGCATAGAGAGGATTTTTGATCAATTATAAAACCTGTTATCCAAGCCTGCTGTGTGTATATATGAAACATGCTCATGAAGCCATGAGGCAGGTCATACAACAACTGACATTCTGCGATCATTTCATCAGCAGCAATGTGTGATGAGAGAGAGAGAAAGAGAGAGAGAGAGAGGGAGAGAGAGAGAAAGAGAAAAAAGAGAGAGAGAGATAGAGAGAGAAGTAAGAAAAAGAGGAAGGGAATGCTTTTTATCTAAAAAGGTAGAAGTGGTTTTTGGCCTTAAATACGAATATGAAACCATCGTGTAGCATTGTACATTCGGTCTGTGTTATGATGGTAATTATTCTCATGATTAGAATATCCTGATGTACATAGACGTTCAGGGACCCATGCTGTTGATCAGACAAATGGAATATCAATTATGAATTTCTGACATTGAATGCCTAGCTATTATTCCGTAACAAAGCCAGACAATATACACATCATTTTGATGATTGTCCTCCAAAATTCCAAATAGCTAAACTATATCTTATTTATATTTCAGAATCCATTATTTTCTTTTTTTTAACATATAATCAACAGATGATGTGCATAAACAGCTTGGATTTTTTTGTTTCTTGTTTTTGTTTTGTTTTTATTTTTTTATTATTTATTTATTTTCATTGCCAAAACACTCTGAACATGCATGCGAACTATATTCACATTTAGTGTCAAATATAATAATCTCTTCGACAGTCTCATTTGGTAACTATCGACATCGAAAGCTACAGTTTTTTTTAAAGTATGCGATCAATTAATTTCAATGTAACTCATGCAATTATCAACAACATAACACAGAGAGCTTTCGGTGCGTTTATAAAGATCTGTAAAATCAATCATTGTTAAAGATTGAAGGCAAAAAATAACAAAACGAAAATCATTTGTTGAATGGATTTACGAATTAATAATGTAACTCTGGTTGTAACGCGATTTCTGATTCACTAAAAAAGTTTTATATAATGCATAAAGAATGTTGCCTACGTCACATTTAAACCTACGTCAAAAACGTATCCATCCGCCAGACGTTACGTTTGAATATTGTATAATTTGATGTCATTTTAAAGGTCAAATGACTGTTTTTATCTTCAGCTAATTACAAAAAAACTGAATTATAAGTAAATGTATTAAATGCAGATTTTTTTAGTTTTATACGATATAAAATGGTTTAATTTGGGACAGTTTACGATTTTTATAAACAGCTTTGCTTGAGTCTGAATAAAAAGAAAAACTAAAAAATGAAAGCATTCAATTTTCTTAAGTAATTGTTAGGAAAACCAACGCATACATGTAGATGCATGGTTCAATGCCAAATATAGAAACAGTAGCCATATCACAGGATGAATCCCTGCCATTCAGACAACTTAATGTTAACTGAATGGTCTGGAAAGGTGACTGAATGCCATTCAGCCACCTTTCAGTTACCCTTCAGTCACATTTTAGTGAATGGCATAGATTCATCCTACGATACCTAGCAAATTACTAGAAATCGTGGGGTTTTTTCTAATATGTAGAAGTGCACAATTGGTCATGCACATATGTATATGAAAGATTAATACTTCAATTTTTTTTCAGTTGATGTTATAACTATTTTATCTAAAAACTTCCTGTAATTTAAAATATATAGCTAAAAACTTGTAACCAGCATTCAGATAGATTAGTTTTAGTTTACCTTAGGTCGTTTCCATTCAATTTCAGTGTCTATCTTGGAATAGAATATGGATTTATTATTTGCCGGGAACTCGGGGTCTTCAAATAAGATTCCTTTGCTTAGACACTCACTCCTTATAGAGGAGTATTTCTGTTTTTTAAATGCCGTTGGCATGATGCTACTGATGACCTAAAAAAAAAAAGAAACAAATGTTAGAATTATCTTGTTTCACACTTTACATTTCAGTGTATAATGTGCATCTTAGGTGCAGGTGTGTATCTTCCGTGTGTGTAACTGAGGTGTGTAGCTTTTTGTCTGAAAAATTCTGATGAACGACCTGAGGGCTACAGTTCTGTATAAGTATTAAAAAAAAATTGCAATTTAAGGTGCACAAAAATTGCGCTAGTTTTGGACAAATTTTATTTACGAACACTTTCTGTACAAACTTTTTGATTCCGAGGTCGTCCATCCGAATTTTTTCAGACCACGAGTTACATGCCTATAGCTATAAATGTGGAGAGTATATATAATTATTCTTTCTACAATATCTTTATTTGATAACTTCTTTAATGCTTTCTCAACATATTTTGAATTCGTATCAATACTCTCTCTCTCTCTCTCTCTCTCTCTCTCTCTCTCTCTCTCTGCAACTCATTTACATTATCTCTCTCAACTTAAATTGATATTTGAACTTGTCATTCTGTTAAAACTTAAATGTGTTGAATTCAACTCTTCCACATCAATTGATACTCTAACGCCAATCAATTAAATCTTCTATATATGTCAGGGATAAATACCTTTTCTAACTTCATTCATATGATAGTATAAAATTAATTGAATTGATTTGTAAAGACCCAATAAATTATAACGTTATTCACCGCCAACCTAAGCGACAGATTCAATGGAACATTTCAATATTTATTGCAGGCAAGTGTAACGGGACCATTTCAATCCATTCTACCATTGACTTCCATTATTGTGAAATCCCAACTTTTTCTGATCGATAAATTTCCAATTAAAACATACGTACACAACAGAAAACTAACATTCAGAAATGAAAATCTCAACCCCATTACTTACTTCTTTCATAGGCATTGTGAATATTTTTTTTTTCTAAATAGTTCCCCAAAAGATTGAAATATCGCTCTATTCGAATCACAAAGAAATCTAGCGGAAGTCGTTTTCAGCCATTATTAAAACACCAGTGGAGACCATGAAATACACTTTTATTTACTTGAGAACGCCGTGTATAGACTTATGTAGGACTGTTATAATCGTTTTAATCCTTAGGCCCCCGATCAGCGCTGGTTTTTAACTCTATGTCGCTGGCCACAACGAGATTGATCGCCAATACACTGGCCGTGTTTTAATAATTTGACTGCAAAAGTGCATATAATTGCTATAACTATAGTAGTTTGACTGTATATGGGTCATTATCAAAATATGCAGCCTTTTGCGTCAGTGTCAATTTAAAGGGGGAAAAATAATTTTCTGGGGAATATATACAGTACCATTGGATTTTAGAAACTTAAACCCATATTGTTGAACAAATAAATCGACAATTTTACTGCTTAAAGTATAAAAAAAATATTATTTGTTATGAGATTTCAGTGAATTTACGTTGTCATTAAATTTTTCCAACGTCTTTAACCTACAATATCTTCAATAATATTGATGTTTTATTCCAAAAATCGCCGTTAATTTTCAAAACAACATTCATATTTTAATTTCTGCTATGCTCCTTAACAAGTTCTCTTTTAAAAACAATGAATTTGATGAGATATATGCTTGTACAAAAAAATTTTGTCATTGGTGTTACAAGGCAAATTATATAAAAATATCTTAAAATACATCAAGTAAATAATATTGTACTACAGTTGGAATCCCCCAGATCATAGTGACATCATTCCCTGCTACTAAAAAGATAAATGTATCAGTGATGACATCATTGTGATAGAAAATATGGCAGAAAATGTTAGTATGCTCCGAAAAATACAATGTAAACTGTGTCAGTGGGATAACGTGCTATTTAAGGTTTTCTATTATGAAAGAACAAAAAAGTTTTTCACATAAATGATGAATGTTTATCACATTATAACATAGGCTATGTAGCTTCGTGTAGTAACTGTTCTCTTGGGTCATACTGCTACATTTACTATGGATACATCAGTGGTATAACGGTCAGTGGTGTAACCAAAAATTGTTGTTACACCACTGAAAAAACTGTTACACCACATGACATTATTTAATTATTTTACTTTTTCTTCCATTTCATTTATATTTTGAGCATTTTGAACAATTGTTATTTATCAATTTTACAAGTTAGACACTGTCACAATAAAGAAAGCTTGACTATTTAATTGCAATTGTGTTTTCTTAATCTGGAAAATGAGACCTGTTACACCATTGACATTATTTGAAACACCACTGACATTTTGTATGCTCTAATTATGTTTTACCCATTTAAATACTTGATTAACAGATAAAAGTAAAAACAAATTTATTCTAATAAAGAAATGAAATTATCCACATCATATTTTTATTAAAAAATCAAATTTTTTAATGACTTATAGTGTACAATAATATATGTTATTCCACTGACATTTCACATTTCCTATTATGTTATACTAAAATCTTTCAAATACTTAAAGGTAACAAATGCTAGCTGAGCTTCAAAAAACATATATAGACAAAGAAGAAGTGTATATGCATTGTATGCATAGATTTTGGAGAAAATTGGAGAAATTTCAATTTTATTATCCAAAGTGTATGATTGATATGAGCTGGTATAGTATTGAAGATGTTTGCGAGATTGATGAGCCGAAGAAAGTTCGAACTCGGTACAAGGTGGATATTAGTGTGTGGATGCCAATAGTAAAAAATATAACATCAAAGAATGAGTGAATTCATGTAAAAAAACATCTACATGCCATTTTTGTGTCAGTGGTGTAACACTGATTATAAGTGGTGTAACAGTGTGTCTATCTTCAGATTATGAAAGAAGAGGCACGAAAACTTTTATTTAAGATCAAATTTATCATGTTTTAAATGCAATCAAAAATAGAAATTAGTTTATTTTACAAAATTTAACACGCTTATCTCTTATTTATTATCACTAGGTCAGTGGTGCAACTTTAAGTCAGTGGTAAAACATAATAATCAGTGGTGTAACGTGTACATTTTTCTCCAAATAAAATTAACTGACAATGATTCATGTATATTTGAAAACACCAGTGCATTTACAATAATGTCTTTTTTATGCTCCATTAAAAGAAAAATCCAGTTGTGTTCTTTTTAATGCTCAAATCAAAAATTTGTTGAGTAACATCAAGACTTTGTCTCAAATGTTATGTTGGTCACTATGTAAATGTGTCAAATATTTTCTGTTATCTAATTCTAATAACTTTAAATGAAGTTTGTTGATATAAACTTTATGTCCATCATTTTAAAAGAATTATTTATTTTATTTAAGAATTTTTTCCTATACTATATGCCTGTTACACCACTGACAAAATTTTCACAGTTCATTTAATTTTAGTCTAATTATCAACCAAATGGTAGATTCCAATGTTTGCAAATTTTTAGATGTTATACTTCATTGTTTGTTAAATGTGTTTTTTGCAATCAAAGTAATTTTTTCACCAATAATTTTCTCATGTTTTACATATTTTAAAAGTCTGCATATTTTGATAATGACCCATTAGCCATGACTGATTACTGCAATATTGTGCACTGAACTTGACTGCAATAGGTTTTCACCAAATTTGATTTTAATTTTGTGTTCTGAAACTAACTGCAATTTTAGTACATGAAGCTTTGTACGTAATTCCGCGCTTTTACCGTTTTCCATCAAATTGCGAGAACATAAAATCGCGAATGCCCAATTTGTATCGTGGTTTCATGTTGTGAACATATGTCCGAAAAATAAAAGAGAAATTTTAAAATTCGCGAGATGTGCTTATAGTATCTATATAGTATCTCTATCGATGTGAATTACAATCGATTTGCTTAAAGAGGTTCGATCCTAAGCGGTATGATTAATTTAATTTTATTTATTTCAAATAGAAGAAAATGTATTTGATGTCATTGTTCATTCCGATTAAAAAAAATAATGTACATAAAAACGATTTATCAGTAAGTTGTGCAGATCTGTAACTTTAGTGAGAAAGGTCAAGCTAAAAGCCGAAATCAGCATATACATGTAGACCCTCGATTTTGTTTTGAATTTGGTGAAGCTATGTGTGTAGATAAAAAAAATACAAGAGACAAAGAAAACATTAATACTTTTTATCGCAGGATCCAACCTCCTTAACAAATAAAAAAAAATAGCTACGTTCTATGATATATATGACGAATTCCTCACCAAATAACATGCAGCAGCACATCTCTGTAAATACTATTCCACCAAATTTATTTTACAGGAAATCGATGAAAACGAATTCGTACTTCATAGAGTTGTCTTGGCGATGACGTAACTACTAGGGCCCCATACAGGTGTAACAGGGGCCCAGTAGAGGTGCCGACCTTAGCAATTCGTATAGAAGATTTTTATCATCGTTATTTTTAGTAATAGGGCCCGTAAAGAGGTTTTCGATATAAAAGCGAACTTGCATAGAAAAAAAGTTAAAGTATAGATACCTCATATCATCGCTATTTATAGAAACGGAATCCTTATAGAAATACTGATTCTACAAAATAGTGGGTATGCCCAGAAAAAAAAAATTGGTTTCATGGTTTATTAAAAAATACAACTCGTTCATTTCATTATAAGTTGACACAAAGAACAATCCAAATGAATTATGGCATGGAATAAATAAAGAAAAGATGAAGAAAACCCAAAAAGTGGACATTGAATGAAAACATGATAAATGCAGAACAAAGTTATCAAAGAAAAAAGTCCAGTTTGACAAAACTATTCGCACTTTGTTAGTTCCGTATGAAGATAAAGAAGGTAAATGGAGGACACCATTGACAGAACTCTTTTGGGAGAAAAATTCAACAGACAACATACAGTACTTGGTACTGATATAAGTTTTTAAAAAAAAGTTATAAAAGGGCGTTTAGAGGACTGAGGACCTTTATCATCGATATTTATAGTATTTGGTTCCGTATAGAGGTGTCGTAGGAGAGAGAGAGAGAGAGAGAGAGAGAGAGAGAGAGAGAGAGAGAGAGAGTTAAAATAAACTATTAATTCAATTTAAATATATTTCGGAATATTCAGTAATTACACTGATTTATGCACCTACATGTATAGGTCTACATGTATGAATAGACTAAAGCACTAACTAAATAATTAACCTATAAGTCTGTTTGATTAGTCAGTTATCTTTAACTTTCACTTTAGATATTTAAATTTTAACTTACCTTAACTTTCAATAACAGAACATGTTCAGTTATTACATATCAACATTCAAACATATACATAAACTATGACACTATGATTCCGATCCTCGGAACACACAGAAGTCACACAGACATATATTCAACATGTCGTAACAGATTAACCGCAGAGAGTTTTCTCTCTTCCGGGTTTTTAAACTGATAAAAACCGTTCCAGGAATTCCCAATCTATATTGACTCGAATCTCTCTCTCTCTCTCTCTCTTTCTCTCTCTCTCTCTCTTTCTCTCTCTCTCTCTCTCTCTCTCTCTCTCTCTCTCTCTCTCTCTCTCTCATTTTCACGATATATACTAGTAAAAATGCACTTGAAATTACATCAAAAATGTTTAGGAATACTCACGAGACATTTTTCAATTCAATGTTTTACATAAGAGAGAGAGAGAGAGAGAGAGAGAGAGAGAGAGAGAGAGAGAGAGAGAGAGAGAGAGAGAGATGTGTTTTAATTCGATATATTCAATTGTAATGCACGCTTTAAAACCTAATAGTTATTGAAAAAAATACGCTTTACAATTAATAAAATGCTGCATACTCCGAGAAATGATTTACTAGTAAACTATATTCGAAAAGATATACGAAAATAATTTATTTCGAATATAATAGAATTTTTTTAAATTGATTCTTCTTACTTTGATAATAAATTGTAGAGCGTATAATGTATTCTTATTACTACAGACTTTTTACTCGTTATATTGGCGTCGTTTTACTCTCAATTAAAATAGGTATATTTCAGCATTAAAAAACAATGCCATTAACTTACTTTCTATCTTGTCAGTATTAAGAGAGTATATATCCTGAGAGTTTCTCCTTCATGTTGACCTAATGATATCACTTTTCATTTATTTCTTTCTCAAGTATGTCTGTGTAGATTGCCTGAATGCTTTGACAACGCTTATAGTTTAATAAAGAACAATTCTGCACACCTCTAGATCTTTTACAAAGCCATTGAAAAACCGTTCCTTACTCGTAGGGCCGAATTTCGTAGGAATTTTTCTCTTTCAATATTTTGTACAAACATTCGATACACGGCTGTAATCTTTTATGTCACAACAAACGCTTATCAACAAAAGAAAGCGCTCATAAGGGATCGAACTATTCATCTGTCCTTTTAAATATCACAACAAATAGAATGCGTGAATGCATTAACGAAAACTTGGTCTTTAATCATAAATGTCTTCACCCGTTAAATTAAATAAACATGGATGACTCTATTCATTCTTTTTTAACATACGAGAATATGTCACAGGTTTTACCCTTGATATCGACCGTTTTCAAAAATGTACATCCACATGCAAACACTTTCAATCATTTTTACAACAATTAAGTTGATTTATTACCTGTGGGTCTTCATCATGTTTTTTTACGTATATTACATTCATAAAACGGGGATTAGATATTGATGTGTAGGGGAGTGGGGTGGGGGTGGGGTGGGGGATTGAAATAAGCATCGGCACGCGGTGTCATTCCGCTATTACAGTATATGGTATAGTACTTTAGTAGTTAGCCCTCGATTTATATCGTTAATTTGACCTTTAAACTGCGTTGTATAAGCTAACGTACAACGCAGTTTACAATTTTTTGTAAAGTCGTCATCTTTACGATAATAAATAAATCATTAACATTGAATCAAATGGCAGCTAAAACATTTATATAAAATATTGCATCAAATCGTTGTAGACAAGCTTTTTTTAATAGGAGGGGAGGGGGGTTCTTTTTAAATAAATCTCCCTTTTATTGAAAGATCGAGAAATAAAATAATGAAAATAGCTAGATACTTGCAAAACGTATAGTGCATGAGAACTGTAATGCACATTCTAAATTAAAAGGCACATATTCTACTTTCCCTAAGCATACATAGCTTTCGGTCGGGAATTAAATGTCTATCTGTACAGGGCAACAGGTAGAGTTATGAAAAATGCAATGTCAATTATTCACTCGTTCCACCGTTCATGTATATTGACCTACCTATTTAAAAGTTCATTAATCCAAGACCCAGAGTCAATCTTGAGAAAATAAAAACCTCTAACACCAAAATCCAAATCCCTCAGGCGTAATTCGATAATCCAGGGCTATTTACTATATCGTGTTGCATCGGTGTAAAAAAAAAAAATTGGTCAGATAGCCAAGAGTTATCTGTCCTTAGTTAAAGTTCCGGAACGACCCATCCGCGACAAAAGGGCACGATAGCAACAGTGTAAATATTTTTGCGAGCATGTAGAGAAATTATTGACAGATTTATCAGGTGATCCTCACGGAGTAAGTGCGAGCTGTAAAATTCATTTTGCAATGATTTTTTCATTGAAATCTCTGCCGGTAAATCGATATTTGGGACGCATTTTTCTCGCTGGCTTCATTACAGTCTTTGAACTGTGAGGTTTTTCTTTGATAATTACTCTTGTGCTGTAGTTTTCGTACTAAATGCATTTTCAAATTCGTATTTAAAGAACAATGTAAGCTAACCAAATTAAATTTCGGGTTTCTCTGACAAATTAGATCTAATGTTCCACGTTTTTATACAATATCGGAGAATTAATAGACGGGGAAGAAAGCAGACAGAACGTATGCTCAGAACAAAATGAAATCAGTGAAAGTACTAACGAATGAATATGGCGTCGCGGTTCAAGGTTCGGTGGGGTGTTTAAAATATATAAAAAACATAACAAAAAAAAGAGCGTCTACTACTTCAACATTATTGAATTATTGGTGTATTAAAAATATTCGTGTAAATATGCTTGCATAATACCGTCCTTTACACAAATTTAGGTTATCAAAGTAGTCATGTTGTATAATTTATTTGATAAAATTAAATACATCGGAAAGGACAGTATGCTTTTGAATCTGGATAATATATTTATTATTTTAAATTGATAAAGAAAACAAACATGGTTCGCAAAAAGCAAAAACGACACAGAAGGATGCATAAATTACTGATAAGTTGATGATTAGAGTAGAGTATGTCCTCTTCTTTTTTTTTGAAAGAGGGAAACTACTCAGGCTATTAATTTGATTTGGAGTATTGATTTTTCTCTTGTTGCTTTTTTTCTTTAAAAATGGTTATCTATTTTTCAATTGGTATTGATGATCATCAGTACGAGGAATCATTTAATATCCAAATGTACCGTTTGATATTTTATAAACGTGCTTGTCTCCTAAAAGTCTGTTTTTATTAATTATGGCTTAGAGCTCCTCACATACTTTGAGTGAAATATATCAAATTACAATAAGAAGTCAGATTATCATTGCTGGGAGCGACGACGAGATTTAAGATCACACAGAAAGTTAAGAGAACAAGATTTTGTTCAAACAAATGATTATTAGTAGATTTCTCTAGAGGCTTTGAATTATTTGTGAGAAAACACGTGACATTAAATTTCTATTTATTTTTGCGTTAACTATAAATATATTTTGACTTTAAGCCTATTTTTTGGCTTGTCATTTCGGCTCATTTGTTTATTTATAATGCATAGTTCTAGGCTAAATTAATCATATTTACAATGTTCAATTTTAAAGTAAATCTGTTGGGCAATATGTTTGACCAGCCAGCCTCATTTACATAGGAGTTCGCTTTCTAGCAGGACTCAAAGCACGAAGTTCTTACAATCTCCATGCTCAGCACCATCCTAGAAAATACAAGGATTTGGGGCTCGTAACATAAACCATGCTTAGATTTTGTCTCAAGTAGGGTCATAACTAGTACTTAAGGAAATGTTAGGACCTACATAAGTCATACTTATGCATGCCTTATACTGTAACATAAAGTAAACTTAACAATGTCATAGCTAAGTGATGCTTATATTTAAATCAACTATAAAATAATTATTGTCCTAGCTAGGCATTCATCTAGTTACGGATTTAAGTCTAAGAATGCATGTACCTTAGTCCGACCTAACCACTGTCAAATTCTATTTTTCTGTTTTTATTATTTACAATGCTTTACATATGCATTTCTAATGATCAAGTGAAATTTGATAGTCAGTCATTAGTTTATAAGCAAGATACAGAGCTCACACTACATTGTTATGTAAACAAGGCTCGTGCCCTGTTTTTGTTTACATAGGTTCAATATACCAGTAAAAAAATCTTTTTCAAGCTGATTTTTCTATCTTCTTTATTCATCCTAAGCATAAATAAACAGTTCATAACGTCTAAAATAGGACTTTTCACTTCAACATTCAAAATGTAAACAAAGTCATTGTTTACATAGTAAGGAACTCGCTTATAAATCAATGAATGACACTCAAATGTTGGTTGCATATTAAAAATGCTTTACTTAAGCATTGTAAACATTAAAATCAGAAAATTAATTTTTGACCAAAATCGTGACCATGTCCCTTTAAGAGCCCTTGGTCACTGATATTTAGCGTAATATATTCAATCTTACAAGTAAGGTCTCCACGTGTAATATGTATGGAGGCCTAGTTGCAAAATACAGTATATTAAACTGTATGGTATTTACTTGCAAACGTCTTTTTTATTTGGTAATTAATTAGAACCATTTTAACAAGACCTTGGACTTTTGGATGGACGTAGCTATCTATTTCTTGCGTCAAAACAAGTTAAAATGACACGGTTTCAAGCGAAATATGCATCAATTGCGTAGTCTTAGCTTAAAAGCAAGACAAATCTTGTTGATTTCAAAGAGCCATGGCTGAGTGGCTAGCAGTGAAATAGACAGGCCTACGTCACATTGCTGTTTGACACAACTACCCAAAATCCAAGGTCTTGTTCAAATGGTTCTAGTATATTTGTTCGCTTTATCATAATGTCATTAATCATCAAATACTTACATCCAGGGTCTTAGTCTGTGATAGCACTTCGAATCAAATTGTCAGAATAGCTCAATACAGCTCATCTATGACGTTAATGTACTGTTGAGGCACAAACGGGGTTTGCATAATTTTTCGAAACAGAAATAATCTAGAAACGTTTATAATTTTAATTTTTAATAGAATAACTGCTGAAAATTATATAAATATAAGTACAAAGGAATCTTTCTTTGGATATAAAATTTAAAATTGTCAACAACAGTAAACCATGGACATCTGGAGAAAAAAAATACCAGCAAACGGCATCTTTTCACTTTGATTTTAACTTTGATTTCAACTATGTCGGATAATGCGTCAACAATAGACCCGAACTCATGAAATATATGCGCCTTTGTAAATTATGGGCGCATTAAAAAATCATGCAATTGTAAACAGAAAATAAACTTTTCGCACAATTTTTAACATTATTTACTTTTTTTTCTAAACAGCAATATAACAAAGCCTTGTTTTTCTTACAAGAAAATGTGAATTTGTTTATATCTCGCGTAAAACTCGAAGATTAACTAGTAAATTCTGGTTGACCGAAAAAAAATCAAAGCTAAAGTTAAGCATTGTTAACATTTAAATTGAAGGAATAACATCTGATAAAAATAAATCTTCTCAACTCGTGACCATGCTTTCATAACATTTAAGACGTGTGAAAGGATATTTTTTTCCTGAAGACCATTATCTTACGTTCTACTGCATCACTAACCGTATTTTCTCCATAGCCTTCGTTTCAGATTTATATTTTTTTTTTATAAAATTAGAAGAATAGCATGATTAATATTTCAACACATACAAATTACAAACACAGATGGTGCCCTGATAGTGTCGCAGAAATAATTATAAAGAAATGATGCATGAAAATATGCAATTTCAGTTCACTTTGATCATGTCACATTTACAACCTCAGATATTATTAATTAACAAAAAGTACCTGCTTAGAAGACAATAAAGATGATATATGGTCTCAAACCTCCTTTATGAATAACAAATAGTTAATAGAAAATGAAGAATGTTTTGAAATATAATTTTTTTCTCTGTATTTTGTTATAAAACGACCGTGTAATAAGACCCATTATGCTGATGTTTTACTATTGAGAGCAAGTCATGATCAAACTATCTCTTCTCTACTGGGTTTTGCGACTTTTTTCATTATTCTTCCTCACTTATTTTTGTAATGCAGATTTAAGACATGGCTACTCGATGCTACAGTACGGACACAAGTTGGGCAGAAGGATGATAACGTCGTATGATAAATACAGTATTCTGGATTGTGTGGAGGATTGTCTGAGAACAACACGATGTCGGTCCGTCAACTATCACCAGGGAGCCCACTTCTGTCAGACCAACTTTGAAAACAGGACAACTGTACCTGATCTCTACACAGAGAATTCTGGCTGGATATACAGCGATATAGAAGATTGGGACAAGGTTAGAGTTAAATTTCACATGGATTTAGAATTTAAAATCATGGCGCCCGTTTAAGTGAATGTTTTTTTGAAAAACAAATATATTTATTATGTGTACATGTCTATTTTGAAATTTGTTTTGCAAAATAAATTGAATTGCCACACATATGATATAAATAATGTTTTTAAGCACAACGATTTCGAATTGTGTAGGATCGAGAAATAAAAACGCCATACTTTTGGAGAGTAGTGTGGTATCATTATTGACACGGTTTTTGAGTGAATTTTCAATAATATATTTTTTTTGTAATAAATTAACTTTGTTTACGGATGTTTTTGATATAATCTACAGGAAATTGCTGGAGCCTGTTCGGTTTCAAACTGTGCCCTCAATGAAAAGTGCATCCCCAAACCTTTTGGACAGTATACATGCGTCCTGTCAGGTGCGACTCATTTAAATACTGTCTCAGTTTTCTTTGAATATTGCGGCCATTATTGTGATATTCACAAATAAATATTTCGACAATATATACTGAAATATTTTGCATGGCAAAGAAAGAAAATGGTTGTATGGTTGCGTCCATTTTTTGACTATACATGTATTTACCTTTATAAATGGAAATCTCTGTATAAAGATAATGGAGAATGATCAATTTTGAAAGCAAAAATATTTGAATAATATCTTCAATAATTGCAACATTTTGACCAAAACTAATATGTCAACAATTCTGAGTAAGATCTGATGGGTTATATTTGTTGCTTTATATTGTACTTAATTCGTATTTAATTAAGTGTACAGTTTGTATTGTAATCTTTTTGCAGGATTTGTTTTTCGATGCAGTAATCCCATTCTTTTATTCATGAAGTTTTTTTGTGGTTATTTAATGTGATGTCTGCTCATGTCATATTTTCTTAAAATGTTTTAAAAGCAAGCATAAGTTAATGTTTGGAAGAAAAGAACAAAGAGTACAGTACAGTGGTTTGATCAGTATTCGTTGAATACCAATTTTCGTGGATTTCGTTGTTAAGTTGATCCGAAATCAAATGTTCATTGAAGTTCAATTTTAAGTAACAATTTGTATTGATAAGATCATTGGCCACGAATTTATGTATCCTTGAAACTAAGGTTTTCAGAAAATCCACGAAAACTGATACCCACGAAAATGAATGAAACCACGGTTACAGTTAGATGTATGAAGTACCTTAACATTTGACACTGAAAGATAACGAGCGTCGAATTTAATTGATGCTGATACATGTAGGCATAATAATATACCAGCAAGTACTATGTTTGCAATTTACGGTGACGTATTCTGTGAGCCAACTGAAGGTATCAACCATATTACAGTAACATAAATAAGTAAAAAACGATTGCGCTACGTCGAAGAGAGCTTATGCGTTTCTGATATTTCTAGATTGTGGAATTCCAAGTAACGAAGGTTTCTCTATGAAAGAGATACAAGAATGGGATGCCATAGGAATAGCAAGAAGAATTCATATTAGATGCGCTCTCGGTTACAAGCAACAAGGGTCTGAGGTCTTTGTGTGTAGATCCAACGGATCCTGGAGGACGGATTTAAACTGCACCTTAAAAAGTATGACAAACCTTTGATAAAGTATTTTGATTTTTTTTTAAAGATTCGCCATTTTGATTGCAATAGCATAAGGTTTATTTTTTTCCCTATAAAATTATGCCAATTTTACCAACTATTTCTCACAAGGTATCCGAAAAGCTTTTAAAACCAGAAGTACACACTTTATGATCAATCTCTGATAAAGTAAGTTATGGAAAGGAGAGTCAGGCTGAATAGAGATTTTATATTCATGTAAAAACGATACAATTAGAAAAAAAACTTTCCACTGGGGCGCCATAAGTAAATATTACATATAAGATTTTTTATGGTTTTTTTTTTGGGGGGGGGGGGGGGGTAGGGGGGGGGGGTACAAGCATGACCGATCTGCAACTGTATCGTGCTGCATTTTTGTTTTGAAAATTAATTTGATACCATTATTAGAGTTTAAATGTTTTATTCAGAGACATACAGAGAGAAACATTTTTAAATGAAAGAAACTCCAATCATGCACCAGAAAAGTTCCATCATATATAATAAATAAAAAGAACCCAGATACAGTATATATCAATCCGATAAGATTTTAAACCGTTTTTTTTTCTTTTTTATAAAAGTCGGGTTAACCCTATCAACTATATATCATACACCTAAAACATTGATAACAACTATAATCAGTCGTTAGATGAAGTAAGGTTCTTTTTTTTTATCAAAAGAGAAACAGTCAAGTTTTGCATTAAACACAGTGTTAAGTTAACTAGTTTATAATGTACTGTCATCAACGATGTCCATATTGTCTAAAGGGAATATATCTATCTTAATAAGTTCCTTATTATCTATAGCATGTCCAGTCGGCTACACGGAAATGACGTCAAATGCTACCAAAACTTGTTTGCGATTTGTTGACACACCTACAAATTATCTAAATGCAACGATTAACTGCAAGATGGATGGTGGTGATTTGGTTAAGCTAGACACCGAACCATTGAAGAATATCTTCTTAGAATTTATCGATGGTATGTCATATTTATGCTATCAATTATCATTATTAATTAGTTTTATGTACAAGGATGTTTTAAATGTCAAAATATACCGACATAAACATTCTCTCAAGTGTCACAATCAGCATAAAAATAGAATCAGTCCTTTTTATCATGGTATGTTTCTAAAATATTCAAAATTGCCAAATGGAAAAAGTTGATTGCAATTAATCTCTTAACTAAATTTGATTGAACACATAGTTGTAGGTAACAAATGTTGATTAAACAAGACGCCGAATATGAAATAGAGTATAAGTAATACAAATTGGTAAAATATATGACAAACATGAAGGGGAATGATGTTAAACCGATATACTAGTACAACTTAGTTTCAGTATCCATTTATAAATTTCTAGTTTTCAATAATAGGAGATGGGAGCTTTTTCTGATGATGTTTACCATGACATAAATGTACCTATTTATTTATTCTAAAACATGGTACTGTTTCGTATTGTTATGATAGCTGAAATGCTTGTTGTAAGTCTTTAAGTAACACTAGTCCACGTTGTGTAATACATCTTAATGTCAATATTACACGTGCATGTGTATTTAGTCACAATTTGTTTTTATTATTTCAAATAGGTTACATTATTATAAGAAAATATAACAACATTTGGATTCAGGGTGAAAAAGATGACGAAAATATTTGGAGATTTCATGACGGTTCAACTCTGCCGGACTTCTTGAAAACAGATATAAACGAATCAAATTTCCCTGATCAACTTCATCTGAGATATGTTATTGAAAAACAGCAATTCTTTGATACGCGGGCAACATTCCCAGATAGCTTCATATGTGAACACAGAATTTACTAGGTTCTTTTAAAACACATGTATATGCAAACACTTTCCGAAAGTTTTTTTTGTATTATTCAAAAGTGTCCATATTTGTTTTCATTTACATTTTTTTTGTTAAAATATAACTCTTCTAAATGATGATAATAATTGATGATGTTATAGTAAGTGTACCGTGGATGTGTAGTGGGGGAGAGTAGAGTATGGGAGACACAATTATATCACACGGTTTCTGGAGTGTTAAATGAAATTCTAGCATACACAATGTGTCCTAATGTTTTGTCACGTGGTACACAGGATAGAGCTCGCTCTGCCATTAGGTCAACTGACATGACTGGAAACGTGATTGAATTGCATAGTTACATATATTCATTCACGTATAAATTATTTTTTAGTAACCTTTAATTTGTATACAATGATAGGTGTCGTGTCAAATATCTTTTTGCAAGTTGAATTCGTCTTCAAAATGTTCCAGTACTTCAGTATACGTTTTTTTTAACCCTTTGACGCGGGGGTTGAATTTTACAACCATGACGTATGGATGTTTTGAGGGTTTCCTTTCGTTTCCTTAGATTTCGTCAATGATCTGATTTATTTCCCTCTCAGAATAACCTCTCTTTGATAACTGTCCTCTGAAATCCTGTAAAATTATTTTGAGGGTTGATGGATCGTTTGTGTTTCTCAACTGCCTGATTCATTCTCCTTTGAGGAACGTTGTGTGCGCTATTTTTATGAAGGTATTGAAAATCACTAGTTAGTTTGATAAAGGATATGATATGAAGTTATGAAGATATGAAGGTAACAGAGACTCAAGGATTTCCTTTTTTGGTCCATCAAAAATGATATATCCATCATCTAAGAATCTTCCGTGAAATAGTATTTTGAATACTGAAATTGAGACTCTATATATTGAGTAAATTCGTACATTCTCATATATCCGTAATATCTGGCGAGGGTATTGCATCCATGCTACATCTTATGATTTGATTGCAGTGTTTCCCGTCAAATTCGAAGTAATTATTTTTTAATACGCATCTGAACAGGAAGATTAAATCTCCAAGATCTGGATGTCTAAATTGCTCTTTTCAGCATTGGTAAAGGCAAGTTCAACGGCATTTAGTAATTCTTCAAATTTAATATTTGTATACATACTTGTTACATCGTAAGTGATCAGTAGTTCATCAGTAGGGAGTTGTAGAGATTCGATCTTATTGATAAAATCAGTTGTGTCCTTGATATAGGTTGACTGTTTTTGTACGATGGGGATAAAAAAAATAATCACAGTATGGCCAAATTTTTCTTGTTGGTGTATTGCATTGAGCAATAACTGGCCGGGGTGGGGGGGGGGGGGTAGCCGTCTGATGCCACATAGCTCATTAAGGAGGGCATTTCGTAGGTTGTCCTGAATTTTGTGTAATTTAGGGAGCAGGTAGAAATAACCGCATTCAAGCAGCGGCTTTTGTTCTTTTAGAAATCGTAGAGTACCTTTATCTATGGAGCCCCTTGCGTGCATTTCTTTAATTCTCTTTTGAATTAGATTCTGCAAGTGTTGTAAGTCAGGGTGTTGTACTTGTATGTATGTTATGAGACTAAGTGACGTTCCGCCACATATATATACTGATTTCTGTCCATTATAACTATAGTATTACTTTCATCCGCCTTCTTTATGACAATATTGAATCTGTTTTTAAGCAAAGGGAAACATAGTAATGAATCTATATTAATATTATTGATTTTGACTTTTATGATCCAAATTATTGTTTATGCAAATTAATTATCAAGCATGAAAAAATTGTGAATTACCAAAGTTATTTCAACTCATCTTGACAAAGATACATGTATTTTTTTTTTCTAAATCAAAAATGAAACGGCCGTTTTTGTATTGTCTGCCTCTTTACATTTAAACAGAGATTGTGGTTGAAGTTGTGGTTGTGAATCAAATAGATATATAATTGTTATCTATATTACCTAATATTAGTGAAAGTGTTTTTTACAATAAGCTTAAAAATATACTGAAACCTTTTACAATTGTATTTGTATATAGTTCAAGCGTTGATAAATAGACTACATAAACTGATAACCATTATACATTGACAATTTATTCTGTTTTACAAAATAAAGTTTTGTTTCAAAGAAAACGTTACAAAATGTTATGTGTTTGAATTTGAAAGTTGAAAACTAAATGGTAAATTAAACAGTCTAGCTTTATGGGATTGTTCCCATTAACGTTTATTAACATCAAAAAAAGACCTGGCCTTAGGATCATTAAGCAAGTTCAGACTTCAGTCAAAATCTAAGCTAGTCACAAAATGATTGTTTATCGTAGAATAACCATGGAACTTTGAAATAAACAATGTTTTATGAAAACATTTTTCATAGCATTTCAATTTTGTCAGTGTTTTCAATCTCGAACTATTACGACAGTATACATGTTTGACTTAATTCTAAGACTGCCTTATGATTTTGGGGCTTGATTTGAAAAAAAAATCCGAAGTACTTTGAAGGTTTGGATATTTTCTATAACATCATTACTCTCTCTACTATTTAAAGCAAATATGAAATGTTTACGGGGACAGCTTACTCGAATAAGGTGATAGTTATCTGGTGTTATTGGGTCACCTTTATTTTAACAACCCCATTAAATCACGGATTAGGGACAAAGCCAATATATGTGCATACGCAAAAATATTGGAAAAGTTGATGAAAAATGTTTAATGAGTATATTATCTTAACTTGGTGTTTACCGTTCTGAAGTTTTTTTCCCAGCCTTTACGTTTTCTGTAATAAAAAAAGAACTCATCAAATTGTTTGGAACTAAATAAAAATAACAGTGTTGGGGGAGTGTGGTTCAACGAACCAATTAGGTCTACTCTGCCTCATCAATCGCTTATATTAAAGACAAATCGAAAGAAACTGAGATCATGAAATATTGTTGTTTAATCCACCTGTCCATTGATACATGTAATCCAATTCATAGTTTTTTTTTTACTGAAACCACATAAAATAAATATTCTTCCTTTGAAATTCATATAGTTACGACGAATCCGTTATTTGTTTTCAGTCCATGTGAAATATACACAAGTCAGTTTCAGCTGCAGATGCAGCTGCAAAAATGTGTAGTTTTAAAAGCAGACTACACTTGAACAAACATTTACAACATGTCAATATTCTACGACTGATGTTGAGCTCGACATGGTGTCCCCATCAGTACCCAGTCTGTTTTCACCTACAAAAGAAAAATAACTTTTGATTTTTCCAAATCATATCAATATAATAACATTAATAAAACATATTCTTATATCCATCACACATGTACCTATTACAAAAACTGTTCATGATTATTAACTTTTTTTTTCATTCATAGTTACCTTGATAAACACATGTATACCTAATACACCTGCAACAATAACATATTTTCTTTGGTTTTTTTTTACTATACTTGATGACTTCATAGCAACAATTTAACAAAAAGAATTTGTTTTTAATTAACAAGACAGTATATGTAAAATATTTCTCAATAATTTAATTGCAATGATTAAACGAATTACTAAAAACAAGGGGGCCAATTAGTAAAAATGTGTTAATGGCATTATGACCAACAGCAATAGTTTACACAAGTGATCCAAGTAACATAAATAATTACATGTTCATAATATGTCCTTACTTGCTCCCACACCCAACAAATAACCTGAACCTCCACTCTATAAGCAGTACATTTCACAATTTAACACGTGGACATAATAACAAAAGCATTTGGTTTATATCCTTGACTGTGAATATGAAGAAAAAAATATAACAACACTAAAACATTTTTCTATACGGCAATATTGACCCTATCTTTAGAGACTCTTGCTTCAGTAGCCATGGATTACGCAAATTATAGAAAAAGCGTCAAACATATCATAATTATGAATGATATTTATCTTCCACTACCACGGGGTGGAAAAAGGGTACCTTCTTAGATTCAGTACATTTTCTTTTGTCTGCCATATTTGCCCTTCTCATAAAGAACTAAATCCCAGAGCAACGAACAATGTATTTCAATTATAGTCATGCATTTAATTTTTTTTTTAAAATATTTATGGAGGTAGAGAGCAATATTTTGTTTTCTTAGTACAGTTTTTAGAATATTTTTTTTTTACAATTTGGCCAAACTAACGCACTTCATGGCCTAAACGCCTAACCCAGGGGCCAAAAATTTAATAATTTAGGTAGCGTATATGATGAACATCGTAATTATTCATTCTCTTTTTTTTAAATACTTTGGAAGTAGAGAAGTTGAGAAGAAGGTTTTGTATTATTCAAGACACGTTATAGCCAACAGGGGGTTGGGGTCATGATTTTCACACTTTATGTTCACCTTGCCTTATCACTGCTAGACACTTATTCTGGTCAAAATAACCGAGTAGTTTCAGAGAGGAAGCTAATAATATCCGGATGTTAATATACGACGGATGGCAATGGACGAAAAAAGGTCGTAATACGTTAGCTCATTTGTCGAAAAAATGGCAATAGTGTTACGACAAAGAGCACACGGCAGATGTGACCAGTCAGCAGAGAATGCTCACTTCGCCTAGGCACCTGATCCTACCTTTATCTTTTTTTAGGTCCGTGTTGCTCTGCTTTGAATTTGTATTTCGTTTAATGGATTTTTGAGATGGTTGACAGTTTGTTATTGACATTTTTGTCATGTAAGTTGTACATTTCTTAGCGAGGTTGAATTTGTTGAGAGCGGTATAGATACAACTAATGTAAATCAGTAACAATAATACTTTAATATTGACAAAGAATTTCACTGAAAAAAATGTCATACAAGTATCTTATTGACTTGTAAATTAACATGGACTGTGTGGCTTATTAATCTATATTTAACTAACGTGAATAATTATAATGACCCAGACTTACTTGTCAGAGCGTCCTCTTTACCTATATACCTGTAGACATACACCTTGTTGTTGTATGATCCAACCCAGAGAGAGTAAGTATTGACATCATAACTCAGACTGCATGGTTTACCAATTAATTGTGATTTTGTAAGTAGAATTGGCATGAACTGACTATCCCTATCAATCATCTGTACTGTTTTGGTTTTATCATCACACACCAGAATGTGTGACAGGGCGTCAGTACAAATTCCGCGTGGCAGAAGCCCTGAACCTTTTTGATGTCTTGTGTAGGAGAAACGATATCTTCCTCCACGCTCTGTCACCACTAACGCTGTTTCGTCAGACACCACGACATCCCCATTATTGTTCTCTATTACATAGGTAAGTGCATTATAGAGTTGAAGCCCAGTGTTGTCGTGTGATATGGTTTGTGTCAGTTCTCCACTTTGGTTGTACCGGGTTACTTTTCCTTCCCTATAATTATTCATCCCGACCAGTAGATCCCTAGTGATCACTGACCAGTACACACATACTGGTGTCCATGTTGGGTATAGTGCCTCTATGAATGTGGTGGTTGTGTTCATATCTTGTGACAGTTTGTTGATGTTATAATTCTTATCTATATAAATCAATTCATTTTCACTGGTCACTGTATGTAATCCAAATAAATCATCATCAGTACATAAATCCGCCACATGATGAAGGGGGACGCCTGTTGTGTTTGTTAGGATTAAATTGTTTTCATCATCACTGACCCAGACCCGGTCTGATGTAACACAGGATATGTGATAACAACCATCGACCCCTGTCACAATAAAACAGTAAAGTAACTCGGGGGGAGACAATAGTTTTAGCTGACACTGGTTTCCCTGATGTGGTTCTTTTATCCCTGTGTTTGACTCCATCACATCAGCAGTGGCTTGATGCAGATCTACAAACATCCGACATAAGCAATATATTATATAATGTATTATTGACATGATTTTCAATAAAGTATGTTTTACATAGTTCAATAGACTAATCACAAGTCTCTGCTCTTTAATCTAAACAATGGTATACTTTTACAAGATATGATAAAATATAATCTAACAATTTAACACTTTTGCTCACTCAGCTAGTGATTTTGTTCCTGTTTACAGACATAATATATTAAAAATCATAACCAGTTACTAAATATTTCATCAGATATCAACTGATAAAAATTTTGCTCATTTACAAACGCAAATTATGAAGCGAATGGTTTCGCTATACCATAACATCATAACATAGGTTCCTTTGTATCTAATTAGTCTTACTTATCTGTATTTTTTTTTAAAGTTAATGATTATAACTTACCTGTCAGAGCGTCCTGCCTGGTGATGTACCTGTATATAACCACTGTGTGTTGTCTGATGATCCGACCCAGAGACGGTGAGTGTTGACATCATAACTCAGACTTCGTGGAGAGAATATCCCTGATGGTCTTATCAGTAGATGTGACAGAAAATGACCGTCTTTGTCTATTATTTGTACCGTGCTTGTCAATTCATTACACACTAGTATGTTTGATAGCGAATCAGTACAGATTCCACGTGGCTTTAGTCCTGATCCTAATGAAGGTCCTGTGTAGGAGAAACGATGTATTCCTGTACACTGCTCTGTCACCATTACAGCACCAAACTCATTGTCATAATCAGACACAACGACATCTCCATTGTTGTTCTGTATTATATAGTGAGGATCATTATACAGTTCAAATCCTATATTGTCGTGTTGTATGATTTGTGTCACTTGTCCGCTCTGATTGTACTTGGTTACATTGCCCGTCATTGTATGATAGTTATACATCCCGACCAGTAGATCCCCAGTCGACAGGGAGCAGTACACACATCGTGGTTCCTGTGTCAAGTCTGTTACTTCTATAAACGTGGTTAATGTTTTCATATCCTTTGACACTTTGTTGATGTTATAATTTTCATCAATATAAAACAGTTCATTTTCACTGTTCACTGTGTGCAATCCATGTAAATTCCTACAGAAACCTGGCACACGATATATAGTGTTACCGGTTGCGTTTGTCAAGATGAGATTGCTTATATGATCACTGACCCAGTCACACTGGACATGTGTAAACAAACATCAACATCTGTCACTGTGAGAGATTGAAGTACCACGGGGAGATATAAGTTTTAGCAGACTTTCGTTTCCTACCCGTCGATTTCCTCTCTCTTTGATTTTGATTGTAATTAATGACTCCATTACATCCTTCTTGTTGAGGAGTGACTCTGTCACGGAGAGCTCGCTGGTGTGGAGTGTAAAATGTATTTGGGATGGGCGGATCTTTTTGGATAAAAGGAATTGTAGTGGACGAAATGCTGACTGTTCATATCTGTGTTCATATCTCTGAAGGCTAACGATGTGTCGGCTCATTTGTATCTTTTGTTTTAAACATCTGTGTTTGAAATTAAAGTCACAAAACACATTGTACATGAAATCTTTTATCACTTTGTCAATGAGATCTTTCAGTGTCTTGGCATTTGTTAACATATCTGATTGATAGAGGGAGAAATCTGTGTGACATATTTTGAAATCAGCTTTGATTGGTGGGAGGAGAAAAGGTCCGTAAAAGAGAGCCTCACTTCTGATAGCATGAATGGTTCCTCTGTATTGTTGTCGCTTGTTTCAAATGCAGTTCTTACATCTAGTTGTCTGTGATTTTTATGTTTTCTACAATGGTAGCAGACTGGGAGTTCACTAGGTTCACAGTAATTTTTATATACATTGCTAGAATGTCTCACACAGATCTCTTCTGTTGGGGTGTAGTTTATTTAATCTCGGCGATTCACAACATCATGGTCTATTGTTTTTTGATCTTTTACATGCTTCTCTTTACACTGGGGGCACAAATCACATGTACATGATATACAATGGTACTCTGTATCTCCCGGACACTTAGAACACTGATGTACGCTATATGGGATGTTTGCTGTGTCCATATTCCGGAGCATCTAGTTAAATGTTAAAAGTAAAATGTTTTAAATTTTTTATAAGTTTTAATCAACATGTTTAAATCCAAAAATGTTAGTTCGTGATATAAAGGCAGCAGAATTAGTATTTTACTAAGTAAATCATTTATATGATAAAAAAAACCTCAACAATTAATAACCAAATTAAATTAAAAAAGAAAAATACGGTAAAATCTATTCTGTTCACATTTAATAAAATTCGAGAAAAGCAAACGCTTTCAGATTCCGAAAAAATCAATCAATGGCTTGCCATTTTAATATTTGCCGTTTATCAACACTATTACCGGTAAAGAAACAAATAGAAGTCTAAAAAGGTTATACCCATAATGTATCTGTGCATATAAATAAATTGGTGAATGTATTCACTTTGTACTTGCTTTTAAGAGTTTTGCTAAATGATCCGTTATGCGTAGTTTAAGTCTGAAGTTAAAGAAAAAAGAATTCCAATTCCGAGAAAAAGCGAAACAAATTTTATATTTTACGCCTATCATGTAATCGTTTGGATTATATTTTCTTGTTTTAATTACAGAACATATCTCATATGCAGTTAATACGAAAAAACACGATTTTCGTGAGACAGTGTTCACTTGTGATACCCCCGATCTACATATAATATACGAAATAAGCAAGGTGATATTAAATTTCTTCAAAAATGGATTTAACCATATGAAATACATAAGCAACGAGTGTATTAAAATTCATCTACGATAAATAATTTAGAAATCTTTGACAGAAAATTTGGCTTAAAGTAAACCAAAACCTTATTAAAGTAAATTTGGCTAAAAATAACCAAAGACCTCATTAAAGAATCAAAGTACTGAAAGTATTCATGGGAGTTGAACTTGCATAAATTTAATATCAGTAGTATGTTAGTAGTTGTACAATGTTCATTAATAACTAGACAACACTGAGATTGTGACCATCTCAAAGGACCCTGCTTAAATAATGGACAATAGAATGAAAAGAATTTCAAAGATTTTGCTTCGACATTGACCAATTAGTTGGAAATTTTCCAGTTGACTAAGAACGTTTCTTTACAAATAAAGATACCTGTTCCAGACGACTCTATAAAACACATAGATGTAGCCGACTCTAGGGACAGAAAAGGACCATTTTCCAGAAATGATTCTCTAATATTGCCGTAGAATGTGGACGAGATCCAGCATCGTAGCAATGTGTTTTTAAAACAAAAATGATTTGGCAGATCACATAAATTAAATAAAAACATGTGTAGCACACTAAAAAACGTGCTGATACAGCTCATCTCCATTTTTGAAATGAAATATACATCTCCTGAAGTTCAATCCAGAAGTTCGTTTGAATTGAGATACTATTACAAAATCTGGATGAGTGTATTTGAAGAGCACTGCCTTCCTCGACTCCATTCTGAAAATATACTGGAACCTTGGTGAAAATTACCAACCACACTTTTTTCAACACCATTGCTACCACAATCACCCTTTGAACAAGAAGTAGATGTATATCTTTATTGCATATTGGTTTCAATTTTAATTTCAATTTCAAAATATGATAACAACATCAATATATGTACAAATACAAAGACCTGCCTGACTTATATATTTAGATTTAAGTGTTTAGTTTTGGGAAAAAAATAATTAATAACGTAGTTATTTTTCACAAAAAAAATGTTTGTATGTTCACCTTAAACGGATTTTTAAAATCCAGAAAGCGCTAATGAAATAGAAACGTTGGAATCTGTGCATTTTTCTCTGTATCCTTTATTTTTATAATTCATACTGTGTGATATCATCCTTCACTCTTGTTGGATTAGTTAAACCTAATGAGGAAACTAATTCAACAATTATTCATTAAATGATTGAGTCTTATCAGACAATTTTTTATAGGATGGCAGTGGCGGGAAACCAGTTTTTAATAAATATCTATCACTTTAAAAATTGATAAAATTAGGAACAAAAAGTAGAACAACTGAACAGAAAACCAAAAAAATATATATATATTAACAACATAGATCCTTGCAAAAGATGTAAAATTGCCTATAAATGGTCGCCATAAAATCAGTTGCTCATTATACATCATGATTTATTAATGGCTTTCAATGCAAACTGTTCATTCGATATTATTTTTTAAAATCGGATATTGTAAAGTTTGCCTGAGCGCGGAACAGAAAAGCAAAAAGTAAATTGCGATAAAATATAGAAAGGAAAATAAACTTAAACTGTGTCTTACTTCTTTTACAGCATGAAATGTAGATGCATTAATAGGGTAGCACAGTTGCAGACAAGGCACTGGATCTGATAAATGTATGCTTCAAAACTAATTCAATAATATTTAAAGTACGCTCTCATCCAAATGGAAGTTTATTGATGGAAGTTATCTACCTCAAATTAATGTGCACGTGTACATGATTAGTTTTACTCAATTTTTCAATTTAGTTATTACTTTTATCGAACATAATGGTGTACATTATTCTTGATTTAGTTACTTTCCGCTTATGGACAATTCATTCATTTGTTAAAAGGAAGATGTAAATATAAACAATACAATGCAATATCCGATGATGTACGCGTTTTAATATGCTTTACGGTGCTACCGTTGGGGCAAGCGAAGAAAAAGTAAAAGATGTAAATATAAACAATGCAATATCTCGCATCAGTGTTAACTATGTGATATTTTGACAGTTATCAGAGAACACGAATTACATATCTTTGATTCACCTGAAAATTTATGGCGTCAAATATGGCGCGATATCACTGTGACGACAAACATTAAAACGTGTTTTCTAACCTAAAAGAACCGTAAATTACGAGTCAGTTTTTGGCATAGACTACGGGAGAAAGCTTAAGAGAGCATTATGGGATGATGCCCAAACAATTTTCTTAAGGAATCTGTATGTTTATTTCGTTCTTTTCGCGTGCACTGGTTCTCAGAGATCGCTTTGCTCATCGGCGCTGGGCGTCGGCGAGCTTTGCTTGCTTTAAAGGCATCGATCAATGGGGAAAAATTACTCAACCCGCTATCAATACTCTATAGATTTCTTTTTTTTTGTCCTATGTACCTTTTAATAGGTGATAGGCTAGCAAGATAAGTGTAAATTTCCGTACACCCGACTTGAGCCGAAGGTAAATAAAGTGTCGACACAATGCATTTTCAAATGCACAAATAGCATATCTTGAAAGCGCACTACACACTTGATTGGACATAGGAAACTAAATTCGTTATTCAGGTCCAATCAAGTGTGTACGAGAATTTACTGTCTTTTACACAGCCCTCGGCCTTCGGCCATAGGGTGTATGGAAAACAGCCCGGGGTTAATCCCCGTAAACCCTTGATTGAACCTGGATAACTAACACTGTACTCAGAGGACTGATATGGCCAGTAGGCCTGATACTATTTTTAACATTGTTGTTTTATAATCAAAACATATTCATGGGTCTTCTGATATCTTGTAACGTTGAACAGGGTTTCTCGGTAAGTCCTCTACTATGATAAAACACTGTTATTATGCATACTATTTTTTTTAAGTGAGATCTATTTTTCAAAAAAAGGCGAAAGAACGACAAAAAACTTGTTTTGTGATTATACTGTTCATACACGGATGTAGAAATTCATACTGAACAAATCCATTAATTTACCTCTTTGCGCCATCAACTTAATAGATTTCTTTATCATAATGATGTGAATGTGTACTAAATGAACTGTATATCTATCTGTTTGTTAATGTAATAAAGGTGTCAAAAAACACCCCCCCCCCCCCCAAAAAAAAAAAAAAAAAAAAAAAAAAAAAAACCAACACAACAAAACAAAACAAAAAATGAAACAAAAAACAAAACAAACCAAAAACAAAACAAAATTGCGGAAAAAAATAAAGAAATAAAGGCGGTGTCACAGAAAGGGTGTTTGGTTCTTAATTTACAAAATAACAACACAGAAAAATGTTTTACCTTATGTCAGCAATTATATGTAGACTTCCAAAGTCACCAAAAATAAAGCAATGAGTGGAGTTTTAAAAGCCGTCAATGTGGTTATTAATAAAGGAAAACTTCCTTATGAATTAAATGAAGTTAGACCAAGGTCATGTCGTTTAATAGCGAGATAAAATCAATAATCTCGGTTGTGTTATCTGAATGTATAAGGAAAGGGTCATTTGTTATTTGAGTGGTGCTATAACTAAAAAAAGAAAACGTAATATAACGAGGAAACATTTACCTGTATTAGGTAAATAATTTTCCGTTAAACTTTGTATGTATTGTGTTTACATTAAAAGTTCTTCCTTACGAGGATCCATTTATCAACTTTAGAAAACAATTTAGTTTACTTGATTATTATTATTCATAGTTTTACGTGGTGACCAATGAAAATAAACTAGAACATTTAATTATTTATATTTTTTTTTCTCCTTTTAAAAATCATGTTAAAAATCAAACAGTGGGACAGTCCCCTTCTCGGTCCCCTCTCCTAGTTGTTACGTGTCTGGGGATATAAAACAAAAAACACTCATTTTAAATTAGAAAGCTAAATTTGAACTGAAAACTCTTAATATGTTCTTACAGACCCTCAAACGTGCCACTTCACCTCTAAAACGAACAGTACCGTTCCGTGCAAGAACTTGTTGGTAGATAACAAAGGTATAATAAACTCAGATGTCAAATCAAATTAAAACTTGGAAAAAAAATGCTTTTACCGAGTATAAAAAAGTATAAATATTACAAATAGGTAAAATATATGACATACATGAATGGAAGTAATGTTAAATTGATATACTAGACACGAGTACAATTTATATTTAGTAATAATCTTCATTTACAAATTCAAAATTTTGTAATAACTGATAGACGAAGATAGCAGATAAAGCAAATGCTCAGAAAAAATGAATTTGGTGACAGTATAAACGGCGAAATACGAAGTCACAGATAGTGATCGGTGGGTAGGATGTTAAGTAATAAGACTGACATAACAAACACAAGTGCGGCAGGTTACTCAACAGTATTGAGATAGTAGAGTATTAAAGCCATTTGTGTATTCTGCCTGTACCATACGCTTTCGAACTTGGATATCAAATTAATAGAAAAAAGACAAGTGGTACGGAAATTGTGAAAACGACTTGGACAAATTAAAAGATCTAGGTACACAAATGAAAAGATCTAGGTACACAAATTACTGCTTAAATGATGAGTAATGTAAAAAAAGGGCTTTTTGCATTTATGTTTTTAATGAGAGAATCAACACAGGCTAGATATTTTGAAGTAAACCAATAATTATTCTTTTGTTGTTCGTTGATCAAAAACATTCATTTTTTACAAATTGAAATTATTCTCCATTAGTACGAAAATGTGTTTGTCCCAATACAATAGCCCTTTAAAGCAATATGAGCTGCAATTTTCATGTTGAGATTTTTAAAAAAGAAAATGTATTTTTCTACTAAAATGACAAAAACATATCATGGTTTTTAAATTTCTGTTAGCTCTGTTTTTGTGGGAAAAGCCATTAAGAAGTCAAAATTGGAGCAAAATTGAATCATTGTCGTCCTATACAAAAATCGATCGTCTATATATTCCTTATAAGTGAAATCTTTCTCCTGACTAAAATTAATGATTTTTACAAATCTTCTATATCATAAAAATTTAAGTTACAGGCAGACATATCATACTAGCAGGTTTTTGCAGCAAAATAAAATTCTAAAAAACTACAGCTGATATTGCTTTAATATGTATGATATTTCATTGACATGCATGTCTCTGGATGTCTGCTTCAAATGAATATTGATAGAGCTCCTCATAGACTTGAAGTGATCTGTATCACAGCACATTAATCAGCCATATCAGATGTACTGGAAGCGACGAGATTTAAGATCACACGGAAAGTTTAGAGAACAAGTTATTCTCAATCAATAAATTTTCTCTAGAGGTTTTGAATTATTTATTAGATAAAACGGAAACATGAGATTTTTGCGTCAGTGTTGAATTTATTTGAACTTTTCGCCTTATAGTTTTAATTTGTCATTCATTCATAATGCAGAACTCTTTTTACAGTGAATAATCAAATTTTCCGGTCAATTTGCATGGATTTAGAAATTTATCAAGATTGTAATTAACATTGGTTTGTTTAAAACTTTGTTCTTGATGTAGATACTAAAAAAAATAACGGCACGATTGATAATATATTTACTAAAAAAATAGGGCTAAAGAAATCATGTTAAAAATGATCTGATGGGTAATTTGTTGACCAGCCAGTCTCCTTAAAACATAAGGTCATTTCAAGTAAGACTTAAAGGTTAAATTTCTTACAAGGTCCTTGCTCAGGACCTTCCTATAAAATACAAGTATGTGCTAACTGAGTATTGAGTGTAATAAATTGAACAATGCATAACACGTTTAGTCCCCACGTAACATTTTACAGGACCCATGTTCCAAATACAATATAATTGATTGAACGTGTTTGCCCTTAACAAGTAAACGTATTTTTTATTGGACATTTTAAAAGTGTTTATGTAATATTGTTGATCTGTCTAGGATTGATAGAAAAATAAGGGGAGGTCTTCAAACAGTCATAATATCAATTACCAGACATTGAATGTAAGTAATAAAAGGTGAGCAAATGACCTCCCCCATATTAAACAAAGATGTATACATAATTATCAACATGTACCAAATATACATACAACAAAAATATTGTTGAACAAAAACAGCATTTCACACCAACAGCAACATACATGTGTAATACATTGCAAAATAAATCCCCAACTACAAAGGTGATGAAGGGGAAGGAGGGTGGGTTGACTGCGGATATTTACAAACTTGTTGACAGCTGACAGTTATAGTGACGTAGTCAAAACATCGCGCGACTAAATGCCGCACTCTGATTGACTTATGTAGACAAAAAGGAAGATCAGCTAAATACTCAAAAGTACTCAAAAATTAGAATTACAGTTATATTATGATTAGACTACTATTTTTGGTACTAGCATAAAAATAACATATCACAATTTACATAAATGCTATTATTTACAATAATGCTGTATTATGTAATATTGTTGATCTGTCTAGGATTGATAGAAAAATATAAAACATGGTTGTGTGTTTGTACTGCCATTTATTTTTGCTAATAAGAAAAAATAGGCAATAAGGGGAGGTCTTCAAACAGTCATAATATCAATTACCAGACATTGAATGTAAGTTATAAAAGGTGAGCAAACGACCTCCCCCATATTAAACAAAGATGTATACATAATTATCAACATGTACCAAATATACATACAACAAAAATAACAGCCACCAAAAGCAGACAGCAGGTTTGCACAAAAGACCCCACACAAAGTGGACTAGCCAGATCATGGTAGTCAACAATATGAAAGATGGCAGTACGTACAACACATATGGCAATGACTAACACCTTTAACAAATTTAACAAATTTACACTCAAATCATGCGGATATAGGTGCACACGAGCTAATTTTTTTTTTGATTAATTGCAATTTTTGACACACAAACATTAAATAGGAAAATGCAATTATCAAGACTTGCGCCAAAACAGTGTATATCTTTAGATTCACATGTAAACTTACATACATGTAACAATACACATAAAGCATGTGTGCATGAATCTGCATGAGCATATAAAAATGGAATCTTTGCATGTGCATTACTAATAGTCCACATGACCATGAGTGAGAAACAGAAAAAATAGTCAACACGACTCTGCATACTGACCAGAAAAATAGTGCACATGACTCTGGATGTGAACCAGAAAAAATATTGCACACGACTGTGCATGTGAATTAAAATTAGTACACACGACTCTGCATGTGAATCAAAATTAGTACACACGACTCTGCATGTGAATCAAAATTAGTACACACGACTCTGCATGTGTATCAAAATTATTACACACGACTCTGCATGTGAATCAAAATTAGTACACACGACTCTGCATATGAATCAAAATTAGTACACACGACTCTGCATGTGTATCAAAATTAGAACACACGACTCTGCATGTGAACCAAACAAATAGTACACACGACTCTGCATGTTAACCAGAAAATAAACCACATGACTCTGCATGTGAATCAATTACACAGGACTCTGCATGTGAACCAGACAAATAGTACACACGACTCTGCATGTGAACCAGAAAAATAGTACACATAACTCTGCATGTGCATCAGAAAAGGGGTACACACATCTCTGCATGTGAACCAGTAATATAGTAAACATGACCCTGCATGTGAACAGGAAAAAATAGTACATATGAACATTCTTTATACACCTACCAGCTAATTGTGAATTATATGCATATGCCTGTGAATATATTGAACAATATGAATGCAATTTAGCTCAAAGAATAATAAAAATATGTAAGACTGCTTATCTTGAATATTGAAGGACAGCTATTCTAATGTTGTGATGGTATTTTTTCATGTGGCGAGAACCAGATTCAATGTTGACCCCATCTCCCCCAGGTAGGTCAGGTCCGCCCAGAAACCACGATGAGACCAAAAATGAATTCCATACAGCTTTTCAGTCTCTGACTTGAACTGCTTGTTCACAGTCATGACATAGAGGTCCATGGTTGAGGTCTAAGTACTAGTAGTTCCCCTATAATAACTGTAAGGATACCAACCCCCTCATTGAGGTATTCCGCATATGACAAAATGTCAGTAGTCACTGTTCGTGGATCCGCATGGCACAAGTCATTTTCACAGATGAAACACACAGTGTGAGGTTTGAAGAAATTCAGAAATTCCGTAGATCGTGAGAGTCGTTCGAACGGCGAATGAACGAATGGCAGTTATAGTAACGTAGTCAAAACATCGCGCGACTAAATGCCGCACTCTGATTGGCTAATGTAGACAAAAAGGAAGATCAGCTAAATACTCAAAAGTACTCAGAAATTAGAATTACAGTTATATTTTGACTAGACTACTATTTTTGGTACTAGCATAAAAATAACATATCACAATTTACATAAATGCTATTATTTACAATAATGCTGTAATTCTTTATATAAAATATTTAACAACACTATTGTTATTAGTATGCCGACTGTTGAATATACTGACGTGCTTTCTTATAAGTAGCTGTGACGTTTGAGTGTTGACTGGTCCTTAAAAATAACCACTGGAAAAGCAAGCGTTTGATTTTTTTTTCAAATGTATCAATTTGATTGTTTATTTAATCAACAAGTTGTTGTACAATAAAAAGTCAGAACTCGAAATGTTTAGCTGACGAAATCTCATTGATTTTTGCTCTTGTACATTCTTTATCAAGCGTCATTTAAAAAAGCGTGTTTGTGATTCTCATGTAGAATTTCTTTGAAAAATGTTCATTCAATTTGTTCATAAGTTTATCAGAAACTTTAACTTTAAAATTACCCTCAAAAACAAAGTGTTTTTGGAAAGATTAATTAATTTTAATTGCTTGATGTCAATCGTGTATATATCTACGTTTTATATATATATATATATCAATACCACCATTTTGCATTATCTAATAATATAGCGAAGCGGTAACGCTTTGAGCTTCAAGCTAGAATGATTTTAGCATCGTGAGTTCGAATCCCGCTGTCGTCTCTTGTAAGATTTTCGTTGAAAACATTTGACGTGCTCTATTTCGGCATAGTATGCTTACGCTATATAAATATTTTGTATACTATGCGATAATAGATGAGTATTGAATATGTAGCGACAAACTGGCAGGAGACATAATATTATAACATTATTATTAATTTATTATATTATTGTTCGCTTTATTGTGATGTCATTTATCAGGAAATATTTACACCCAAAGTCTTTGTAGGTGTTAACGTTAACATTATGCAAATCAAATTTGTAGGTAGAGTTCAATACAGCTCTTAAATGACGAAAATGACGTACAGCTGGGGAACAATCGGGGTTTGCATTATTTTACGAAGCCAAAAAAAATAATAATAAAAAAACAAAACAAAACAAAAACAAAAATAATATAAATATTAGATGATATCCCGTGCAAACACAGGAATAAACACTGAAATTATAGTATTGTACATTAATATGTACAATATGTAATATGCTTAATATGTTGAACCAAGTTTTTTTCTTCATTTAGTGAGAACTGTGTCCGAAATTTTTCTTAATATTAAAAAAAGTGTCTGCATGGCTTATTTTGTAAAGGAGCGGACAGTGATGAAAATCTCAACACAAATTGGTTACAATTATATGTAAATGGCCTTAATTTTTGTTGTTGCAGGTGACAAGAAAAAGTTACGAACTCTTATTTCATTTTAAATGAAGGAGTGGGTGTATAGTGCGCCTTATCTCAAAATGTTGTTCTGTGGGTCAGGTTTCACGTACCATAATCTTTATCTCTGAACTTCAGTTAAAAGACTGTCAACTAACACCCCCCACCCCCTTCAAATTTAACTTTCCCATTTTTTTCATATATCATTCATTTATATACCGTTGTAACAAGTATACATACACTATAATTTGTTCATGGTTCGCAAATTAATCTACAAAGTTCACTACCAATTTGTCGTGGTATATGTGTGTAATTTTGGAAATTGTACGCATATTTATATACATATTTCAAAGCAAAGATGTTATCCTAAAAGTTACCAATGTATCTGCCCAATGATTAACTTGCCCTTCACTTTCCGGGTTTGTAGGGGACCCCATTCCGTAAAGACATTTCCATCAGAACTAAAATCACATCTGTTTAATCCATTTTATTTATTAAATTTTCGTATTAACCAAAAATGTCCGATCCAAGATAAATATCCGCGTTGCTTGATAAACCAGTCCGCCATGACGTTAATCTGTCAACCGGCGTTCCTTGCTACCACGTTCTGTAAAGTTTTAACCTTTTAAAAAATGTCGCATGTAATAAACCAATTGGAATTATATTGTATTTTTTCATTTTTTGCAAATTATTTAAATCACAATTTTTATGGATACCCTAAATAATTTCCCTGGAAATATATTTATGCTTTACGTAATCATTGAATATTATTTTATTGCAAGTTTTTATTTTGATGTAAACTCTCCGTAAAAACGTGTCCAACACCTTATTCTCTCTTCTTCTTTTTTTTTACTATTCCGGGCTGGTTTATTGAAAATAAACGTTAGTATTTAATTCAGTTAAGAATAATTACTTATTAGGTTGAATTCTGGTAAAGCGTACGGTCATCAACTCACGCGGTTTGAAATACAAAAAGTGTCAGCAGTTACTCTGCAAAGACATTTTATAGTTTATTGGGAAATGTACATGTAACTCAAAGATTGACCACCAAGTTTGGGGTTACTTAGAAAATGTAAATTAAGCTTTCTAAACATAAAACGAAAAAAAAAAACAAGATGTGTAAAAAATCTCAACCTATGACAATGACAATGCCTTTATAAACACTTAAGACGTGATAATTTGATATTTTGATATAATTTCTTAAAAGACTATTGTCTTTTGTCTTACTAATATACACATTGTATTTTTGCTCCCTATAGCCTTTGCTTCAGATTTATATTTTGTTTTTAAATTGAAGTAAGGGCATGATTAATATTTCAACATAAGCATGTTACAAACACAGATGGTGTCCCGAGAGTGTCTCATAAATAACCATACGGAAATGATGCAAAAATATAAGCAGTTTTAATTGACTTTCATTTCGTGTTATATTAACGCATACAAAACTGCTTCATAAATAACAAAACAGTTCATGGAAAACGATGTTTGGAAATATTTTTGGAAAAATCTATTTTTATTTTGCATTTTGTTATAAAACGACGGAGTAATAGGGACTAGTGTTATTGACGATGAAACTGCATATCAAGTCATGACACTATTTTTGGTTCGATTCTGGGTCTTGCGACTTTTTTTGTTTTTCTCCCTCTCTTATTTTTGTAAGACGGATCTGAAACAAGGCTACTCAATGCTACAATATGGCCACAAACTGGAGAGAAGGATGATAACGTCGTATGATAAATACAGTATTCTGGATTGTGTGGAGGATTGTTTGAGAACAACACGATGTCGGTCCGTCAACTACCACCAGGGAGCCCACTTCTGTCAGACCAACTTTGAAAACAGGACAAATGAACCTGATCTCTACACAGAGAATTATGGCTGGATATACAGCGATATAGAAGACTGGGACAAGGTTAGCTTTAAATTGTAATTGATTTAAAATTTTAAATTACGCTTTTCAAGGGAATCTTCTTTAGAGGCAAATATATCCTATATGACTGGGTATATCTTGAAATTTACTTGACATAATGAATTAAATAAGCACACATATGTAATAACAAACTGTATTTTAGCACAACCGTTTCGAACTGTGTTAGATATAAAGCAAAGGATAGATAAAAGCCCCACACTTTTGGAGAGTGGTGTGGTATCATTATTGACACGTTGTTTGGTTGATTTGTCAATGATACAGATTTTTTAGTGTGAATAAATTAACTTTATTATTTTGAAGTATTTGATATCATTTACAGGGTATTGCTGGAGCCTGTTCTGTGTCAAATTGTTCCCTCAATGAAAAGTGCATCCCCAAACCTTTTGGACAGTATACCTGCGTCCTGTCAGGTGTGACCTTTTTTCAACATTCTATCTCAGTTTTCTTGATGTTAAATCTTTACCGCGAATGTGATAGTCTTAAACGAGCTTTTGACAATATTTTAAATGTTATGCATTGAACATCAAATAAATAATATCTGGATCGTCGCGGCCATTTTTAGATTACATATTACATCATAGATAAGACGACCTTTGCTTAGATATAAACGAAAATGTTCAAACCTTCAAGAGAAGTGATATTGATGTTTACGAAATATGAAATTTTGACAATATTTGTAGTACAATTTTAAGGAGGATCTGATGAGTGATATGTTAATCACCCAGCCTCCTTAAAAACAAGTCAATTGTTTATATTTGATGATTAAGATTTAAAGACACATTTAAATTCAGACATCGTAAATATGCGATGGTAAAAAGTATCAATAATTACTAGTAGTCTAATAACATAAATGAGGGTTTAAATGCTATTATTACTTGCGTTATAAAAATGGCATGTTTACCACTTGCTTCTGTTAAAGAAATTGTTCTAGAATTTGTAATGTAATTCATTTTAAGGATACAAGATTTTCGATGCATAATGCACCAAATCATTTCACACATTCTCGCTATATTATTTTATTTCATCTTTAATGATATATGTGCATGTACTATTTTCTTGATTTGAAAACAAGTGTAACAGTAATGGTGAAAGAAATAGAATACAGATTAGTGTTGCATGCATGTTGTACCTTAACATTTTGAACTTAAAGGATTCTGAGTTTCGAATTTATTTGACGCTGATACGTGTTGGTACATATCAACAAGTACTATGTTTGCAATTTATGGTAATGTGTATGTGAGCCTACTGAAGTTAGCAACCACATTAGGGTATTATGTTTAATACAAAGAATGAGTGAATTTAAAAACAATGTTTAAAATGCGAGCTAAGGTGGAATAACACACTTGGAAAAGGTCACTCAAATTAACAGGAAAGTTTTTGATAATGAAAGTTATGATGATAAATAAACTGTACAAATGTCAAATAAGCGAGAAATTTGGGGATAAAAAATTAATATCTAAAATAATTTTTCCAGTAATTAACAACAAAGGCCTCTGCGGGATTCAAACTCAGGGTGTACGGATCACAAGACCGACACTGTATCCACTCGGCTATGAATAGAGTTACATGTTTCGGTATATAAAATCCTTTCAATAATACGAAATGACGATTTGATCAGCGGTCAGCAATTTTTGATGATGTGTTATTCCACCTTAAAGAACAATCACATGAAAAAAACTTTAGATATAAGCTTTATATATATCACATTCTCACACGAGTAGCAGCATGACAAAGAGATATAAGATTTTTTTTTTCAAATGTATGTCAACAAATTGTATGTTTTCTGTTCTCAATCTGGGGACAATGTCGAAGTTACATTATAGCTGATGTGTCTCTGTTATTCTAGATTGCTGTTGCCTTCTAGATAATGTGTGTCTTTTTTTTTTAGATTGTGGAATTCCAAGTAACGAAGGTTTCTCAATGGAAGATATACAAGAATGGGATGCCATAGGAATAGCAAGAGGAATTCATATCAGATGCGCTCTCGGCTTCAACCAACAAGGGTCTGAGTTCTTTGTGTGTAGATCCAACGGATCTTGGAGGATGGATTTAAACTGCACCTTAAGAAGTATGGCAAACTTTTTTTTTTTAAATTAGATTGATTTTGTTGGAAGATTTCCCATTCATGTTACAATAGCAAAAAGTAATTGGAATTTTAAAAAAATAATTCATTAAAATGTCAAATTTAATTAAATAGCATGTTCTTAATTAATTAATTCGAGACTTCTGATTATTCAAAAGAATTCATAGAAGCAAAGGCGTTGATTTATTTAAAATGCAAGCTACTAAATTTTCTAATAGGCGAATAAAGTCCGATTTAGAGAAGTTTGTTTTTTTTTTTCTACAAAATTATACTAATTTTGCCTAATATTCATGCAGGCACGTATGGTCTGTAGTATCTTTTTGAGAGTAGGGTAGGGGAAAGACTCATAATAAAAAAGGCAACTTTGCAAATCATGACCTTTTTAAGTCAGTCTCGACAGAAGACCCACTTTAACATTGAATGAATTGTTATCTTACTGTTTTTCACTTACATTTTATATGCTCCCAAAAAGTAAGGAATGGAGGGAGGGGAACTTTATAAAACTTCGACTTTTTTAAATATAAATTTGAGAAAAAGGTTTCCTGTGAGAAAAGGTTGGTGGTAGAGCCAGGCCAAACCCCTTTGATGTTTTATTGACCCACTAATGGAAAAATTTTCTAAATTTGTTAATACTTGAAGCATGTCCAGTTGGGTACAAGGAAGCGGCGTCAAATGTCACCAAAACTTGTCTGCGATTTGTTGACACGCCTACTCTTTATCCAAATGCAACTCTTGACTGCAAAGAGGATGGTGGGGATTTGATTAAGCTAAACACCGAACCATTGAAGAATATCTTCTTGAAATTTATCGATGGTATGTCATATTTATGCAGCCAATTATCATAATTAATTTGAAGGTTTTTCTACAAGGTTGGTTTGAATGTCAAAATATACTAACGTAAACAGTCTCTCAAGTGTCACAATTAACATTAAACAAAAATCAATTTCTTTATACATAATGTACATCGTACTTTGCTTCTACATATTCAAAATCGGAAAAAAGGGAGAAAATAGGTGAATGCAAGAAATCAATCAATAAAATTTAACGAAAAGCTAGTTGTAGAAAAAAAAAAGTTTAATAAAACTAAGAAATCAGTGCAAATAAAAGCTTGAAAAAAGTATTGTTTTATTCGAATATCAAAAGAGTGTACAGAGTGGTTACATATTAGGCATAAATGAAGCGGTAAAAATGTTAAATGCATAAATTTACATTTTCCAGTGTCTTTGCGTGTGATAACAATACGTATCGATTTTGTACTATATAACCCATAATACAAATGACGCCAAATTGAGGCGCCAGCGGGGTTTGTTTATTTATATCTAAATATTTAATCGTACGAGGGCTTAAAATTATATAGATATAAGTAATAAGGAATTATTCTTTAAATATTATGAAGTGATCAAATCAATCATAAAGCCCTTTGGGCTTTATTGGATTTGATTAAGCCCCGACCGAAATTTTCACCTCATAATACTCAAAGAATGATTCCTTATATACTTGAACAATGTTGTCGCACTAGTTTTAAAAAATAATAATGAATGTTTTAATAATTGACAACGAGAGCTTAATATGTTGATTTTTACCATAACCTAAATGTCAATTCAATATCATAATTAGGTGTGCAAGTCAAATTTGTCAAATTTTCTGTTCTTTTCATATCTTAAATAGGTTACATTGATAAGACTACAAATAACAACATATGGATTCAGGCTGAAGAAGACGGTGAGGGTATTTGGAGATTTCATGATGGTTCAACTCTGCCGGACTTTCTGAAAAGAGATATGAACGAAACAAATGATCGTGGCGAAATTTATCTAAGATATGTTATTGACAAACAGCAATTCTGGGACATATACGCAAATAGACTCTTTAGCTACATATGTGAATATAGAATTTACTGATTTATAGAAATATAAATGTGGCAAGCTTCGAATTATAAGCAAGATACAGAGATTTGCTCACAATGCTATGTACATGTATGTACACATATCTTACAAACTAAAGATTAAAAAAGTTAAAAAATTGTCAATATTAATTAAGAAAATTTTCAAAGTCTGTTCTTCCCGAAACCAACGTTAACAATTTATTGTATTGTAAACTTAACCTTTTTTCGTCATTATTACGCTTACTGTACATGTGATCATTGACTGTGTTTGTGTACATTTGTATAAACTGATTTTGAACCTCAAATACCAGTGAACTGGTCTTGAGTGAAAAAAAAATTGGAAATCTTAGGCCATTCTATTTTTCCATTTTAAATGCTGAATAGCAAATACCAAGTTAAAAATCTTAAGCTGAATGTTATAAATTCATGTGAACAAAATATGACTCAAACCTAGGCGATGTTAAATACTTGTACAAACAAAATAAAAGAATGATATTTTGTATATACCTACTCTATAGGGCCCCCTCTTTATACAATAAATAATGTAAAATCTACATCAATTTTTGTAGTTTTTCAGACACCAGTATATAAAAACGACATCTTTAAACCAGTTTCCATAGTTCTGACACATTTATGTTGCGGGGATAAAGTAATTATCGCTATTCCTAAGAAAATATCACAGCGGAAAATTATCCTGGTTTGTACGCGTAAATAACAGGCATTTAATTAAATACAATGTTTGAATGTTTGTAATTTGAGGAATTGAGCACATTGAGGTTCAATTTTCTTCTTCACATCTATACATGTAGGATTTTTTAAGTAAAAAACAATAACTGTTATATTTTTTTAAAATACAATAACTAGTAAGTAGTTGGTGAAAAAAATGTACCTATATGCTCTCATATATTTTGATCGCTTTACAAAGTGTGTGTGTGGGGGGGGGGGGGCAGAACGAAAATATAGGGAATTGGAAGTCAACAGCTTAACAGTGTAGCCCTATCAAATGTTTAGTTTTATATCTTGCGTAGGATTTTCTTATTCTGGTAAAAAATAGTATTTCATGAAGGTACAATGTCAAAGATTACGTGTATGCAAAAATAAGTGTAAAATTCGAATACTTTACAATATTTATTTTTTTGTTATTCTACCGAGGGACCATATGGCACACTATCTTTTGAACGCCCGTTGTTGTTCAGGTGAGCGATGTGGCCCCATGGGCCTCTTGTTTGTAAGACGGATCTGAAACATGGCTACTCAATGCTACAATATGGTCACAAACTGGAGAGAAGGATGATAACGTCCTATGATAAATAATACAGTATTCTGGATTGTGTGGAGGATTGTCTGAGAACAACACGATGTCGGTCCGTCAACTACCACCAGGGAGCCCACTTCTGTCAGACCAACTTTGAAGACAGGACAACTATGCCTGATCTCTTTATAGAAAAGTCTGGCTGGATATACAGCGATATAGAAGACTGGGACAAGGTTAGCTTTAAATTATAATTGATGTGATCTTAACTTACACTTTCACACATCAAAATCACCGAAAAACAGAACATCCAAATGACAGCAACTGTAGATTTTACACCATCCATGCTCTAAAGTCGTTGGATCGAAAAAAAACTGAAGGTGGAAAAACTATTAATGACGTGTGTTTTGATATTTTGTAGATTCTTTTAAACTAGAGCAAATGTGATAAGCTATAAAAAAAAAGCTATAATAAACGCGGTTCTAATTTTTGATCTCTAAAACGTTTAGGATCATGCAAGCATATTACCTGTGTGCATTCGTTGCACAGATTGTGTTTTCAGAATAATTAAGAGATGTTCATTTTTTTACGTGGTCTCATAGTTTGCGTTTTAAATCCTCTGCTTGATTTTTTTAAGGATATCAATGCCTTGTATGTTTTCTTCTCGTAAAGCATGAATTAATTACTTGATAAAGATATCACCGCTACATACTAATTACGCTGAAAAGTCTAAACAAAGGAAAAATCATAATGGAATCTCAGGTGTAGCGACTAGAGAGGAATTATGGCGTATTGTGGGGCTCAATATGACAATAAACAACATAAAATCCTCTATAAAATGGTAACAATTTAATATCGTATCTTTCAATTGCTGAAAAATATTTTCATTTTAAGTAATAGGGAATCGTTCTTTAAACATAATAAGTTGTATAATGAAATGCTTTAGATCAATTTTTAAAAAGCGTTTATACTTAGTATCTCTGGAGATGTTATATGAAACCTATAACTTTATGCAGAAATTCAATGGTTGATTTAACACGAGATCTTTTCCCGGTATGGTGCTTTTGTTGCTTATGCAATATTTATGACCCCCTTCGAATAAGGAAGGGCATATTGTTTGGCTGCTGTCCGTCTGTCTGTCTGTCGGTATGTCGGTCGGTCGGTCTACCAACTGTTTCTGTTCATTTTCTTCGCAGATGAACATATTGAAATGAAAGGTTTATCAAGATAATATCTAATGGAAACATAATGATCATTGCACTACCGTTCACATTAACTCGTAACTCTTTGTCTTTTTTCATTCACACTTCTAAAATGATATTATTCGTTTTATATAAGGTTAACAATTTATATAATGTTAAAGGTGGGTTCGGGGACGTGTGTGTATGTGTGTGTGTGTGTGAGGGGGGGGGGGGACAGAAGAGGGGTTAACCTATATTGCTCGTTCTTTTCCTCTACGGCCATCATATACTTAGACGGTAGGAGTATTGTTTAGTAGACAGGTTGTCTATTTTTCTATTGTCTATAAAAAGAAAACAAGTCAAGTATAATTTTAGATTCAATTAATTTCAAAGTAAGCTGTTTTGACTTTTGACGCCCTTTATATCTCTCATAACAAAGGGGGAGCTGAGTCCTGGAGTACATGTACATGCCAAGATGCAAATGACGGGAAACAGGGTAAACATATCTGCATTCATTAAACCTTTTTAGTACCAAATGTCTTGTGCCGATTTTGCCCGGTACGTCGCAGTCGGCATGCCAGGTTCTCTTCGGACACAACTTCAATAATTATTGAATAGGTATCAAATACGGTCGATTAAAGCCCATTTCCCTAAGCCAATTCAAGTCAACTCTTGTAACTGTATTTTTTTTTTTGCAAATTGATAAACTCGTAAACAATGCATGTGTTCTTTATTACTTGCAAATTTCACCATGTTCGTACAATCATGTACACACATTGGTTAACATACAATGAAAAAAAAAAACCCAACAACAACAAAACAGGTCAAGCCAAGTTTTTCTACTTATTTTGTATCTTTGACTGCGTATAAAATAATTTTTTTTTAAGTAAACGTTATTTATTTAACCCGCAAGTATTTATATTTAATAATTCAATTTTTAAATTTAGTTGATGAGCTTTAAGGAAACATCTTTGTTTGTGCCCATATCTTTAAGGAGAAAAAAAATATAATAATTCAGCTGTAATATATTTTAACATATTCCGTGTTTTTTTAAATCAGAAAAAGGGTCAGATAAATATCGTATAAGGGTTGTATGATATACAGTCAGGGTAAAATCACGTACATATCATAGCTTATAACAAGCTTTATTAAAATGAACCGTTGTATTTAACAATTTTAAATTCAAGATTTTGAGTTTCAGAAGAACACAAGGTCATCGCAATTCAACTTCAAACGTAGGCTGGTAATAAATTTCATCATGGGGGACCAAAATAATGTAGATAAAATTCCTTGTCTAAGGACACAGAACTCAGAATCAAATGACAAAAACTGGGCTTGAATCCATAGTTCTTGAGTTACAGGCTTACATTTAACACCCACGAGCAAGAGACCATGTGTTCCATATCGACTTAAGTATATTTCGATAAATATTGAAACATGTATTGTCTCCCTTTTCAATACATTGCTTTAAGTATGTTCATTAAGTGGCGTTTTCATTTCTCAAATTGCAATTTCTTACTTTTTGTTGTTTTTATGATTAAGTTGATTATTTAAAAAATATATTCGATTTTTGTTCAATACACGTTACATTTAAATGTAAGTATATGATAAAAATTCTGTTTTTATAACACGAAATATATCTATCTTGTAACTCATTGACGGGGATTCGATGTTTCATGTATCCAAGGCGAGCGATTTTTTTATGTTCTTTTATTTCTAAATAAGGCAAAAATAATGTTTTTTAAACAAGCTGATGTAAAAAGAAAAAATTGCAATGAAGTAAGGGGTTAAGGAATTCTGCAATATTTGTTCTTATTTGAATGTCGTAGGGAAAGACTGTGATCAGGTCCGGGGAAGGAGAAAACTTGTTTCACCTTAACTAGGCGTCGTTAGTTCTTTTGTCAGCAAACTGCATTTTAAAAAAAAATAGTGTTTCAGCTTTTTAAAAGATATTGCATAAGTTAAAATATATCAAAAAGAAAATGATCAGATAATGAGAAAATTAATTGTCATCATTAGAATCTTGCACATTTTAAATAGCCTGTCACAAAATATAATTCTTAATTTTTCCCCCGAGAAAGGTCTTAACTTAACATTAGTTTTGTAGAAACTTCCTGTATAATGGATTGAATTACAATTGATATTGCATTTTTGACTACTTGAGCGACGTTTATACTCAAATACAATGCTTAATTCAATGCAATATTATTTGGGATTCCTAGTGTACAGGACATAGTTCTCGGGTAACTATTAAGCTCTGCATGCCTCAATTTACATTTGTCTTTTGTTTTATTTGAAAAATTATAAGCGGAAGTCCAACTACCAGACGTAGCGTATTGTCTATTTTACATCATTTGAATCATTTTAATAAATTTATATGTAAATACTCAAATATCACTTTAGTTATTCATTCAACACAGACATTTGTGTGCGAAACCTATTGAATTTGAAAGGCTATGTTTTTATGATTCAGTATGCAGAAAGAATGAAGCATCCAGAGGGATCCAATTCATATTGAACACACGGTCACTGTTGAGGAAATGAAACATAACGAAAGTTTTTTAGCTGTTATTTGTTTTCGTATTGGAAACAGTTAATAAAGGATACATTGTTTTAATATTATAAATATTCAGTAGAATAGCAACCATAATATTTGTCTATAGATTATTTGTATTACAAGTTGTATGAAACAATTTCCTCAGTAGCTCTATCGTTCAGTTCCATTCGGTCGTACATGGTGTGCTGCTTTGTCTCAGGGCGTACATTTTTAGCCAGTCATGAGGAGATCGTGTTTTCTGTGCACTTCTCTGCGGCTTGCTTCATTTTTCCTCCTCGCTCTTCAGTTTTGTAAGGCAGATCTAAGATATGGCTACTCCATGTTACAGTATGGACACAAACTGGAGAGAAGGATGATAACGTCGTATGATGGATATAGTATTCTGGATTGTGTGGAGGATTGTCTGAGAACAACACGATGTCGGTCCGTCAACTACCACCAGGGAGGCCACTTCTGTCAGACCAACTTTAAAAGCAGGACAACTGAACCAACTCTGTATAAAGAAAAGTCTGGCTGGATATACAGCGATAAAGAAGATTGGGACAAGGTAAATAAGAAATAGATTCCAATGAGGTAAATGCTGCTAAAGGAATTGTAATTAACACTGTATATAATCAAGAATGGTCGGGTACTGTAAATTTCTTATTTAGCGCTTTGAAACTTATTTCTGCTGTTCTTCTAATTGGTATCAAATCGTGAATGTAGAACTCTTATTTTGATTTTACATAGTTCATAAAATGGTAAAACTAATTATTGTATTTAAAAATTAAAAAAAAAATGCGAATGTTACTATTCAAGATTTTACCAAGAATTTATTTCCCGCGTGTTCAATAAGGAATATGCTATACACATTCATTTAGAGCGCATTTAGACAATATAAAAAATGTGTAATGATCAAAATATGTGAATATAACATATCAAAATAACTCCTTGACATTTATGCAATTAAGTGCAAAAAACATATAAATACAAATAAAACGCAATAACTAGTAAAAAATAAAAAAAAAACACCAAAAAAACCCTACAAATGTTCGAAACGTGTGCACAAAGGCTCTTTTAAACTCTATTTTGACCTTTGTTGTCATGGTTATGTCAAGACAGAAAACAAGACTGTTTTTGCAATTCATGTATATTGTTATATTTTTTTATATACATATTTATTTCAAAGTTTGAAGCATTTTTTAAATATTATATTTTATGTTTAAATGCAGCATTGGGACTAAGTTATCTTGTTTGTTTAAAAAACCAATTTCGCTAAAATACATATAACGGTTGTAGAGTGTAAGGAGAGCAGCATTCTGTTTATTCAGTCTGTTAGCATAATCATGTATTGCAATATTATCTTGCAATCTTATTTTATGTGGTAAAATACATTTACATGTATGAGAAAACCATATTAAATGTTATATTTATTTCCAGCAAGCACATTTACAGAATTTTTATACGAAACATACGTGTACTGAAGCCTCATGCAGATTAAGGTCAATATGTAGTAAATGATTCCAGACTGTCTTTTTGGTGCTAGAATCATTATGATGTCATTATTCCCCTATTTTACGGCTTTAAAGGAATGCTGTAGAAAATAAAACAATATTTGACATTATATATTTAATTACGGGAAAAGTAATCCCGGTACTATATTCTAATTGACATCATTTATAAGAAGAGGTCAAAAGCTTGTTTTATGCTTTTTTTTGGAGAGACTGTAGGCATTTTGTATCCATTTCATTAGTCAAAAAAGGACAAATATTTCAAAACTATAATATTTGTTACATTTATCTTTTATATTTGATAAAAAAATTATTGTTTTAAGCATGATTTTTGTGTTGACCAACAAAAAGGCTCGGTTCACCATATCAAACAAAGATATTGTTATGAAGCATCATTAAAACAGTTAATATCTTGACCATCATAGACCTGTAAGCACCTTTCATTTTCTAGATCTTGACCTTAAGAGGGACAAGTCCTTAGATATTTTAATAAGGCACTGATGGTAAATCAATGGAACACCCAAGCTCTTTACGATGACTTCATGTATGAAGTAAAGCAGTCAGTTTGTTATATGCATTTTTAATGAATTTGCAGGGAATCGCTGGATCTTGTTCAAAGACTAATTGTGCTCTTAATGAAAAATGCATTTCAAAACCTTTTGGACAATCCTCTTGCGTACTCTCAGGTTTGGCATTTTTGTGATTTTTTATCATATCTTTTAAACGCCCATTGATTTTTTATCCTTTATTTATTTCTTTTTTAGATCAATGTCAAGTTTAAAAGTCCATATAATAGTTTTTGTTGTTGTTTAATTATCAGGGGTTATTATGTAGTCTACACTTTGCATGTACAATTAAAGCTATTACATAGAATTAAAATATAATAGATTGTTACCGCTTTAATAAAATGATAGTTTTGTTTGTATCTTTTATTAAAAAACACAAATAAAATAGTCTTAATTTATTATTCAGTATTCGTATGATATCAACATGATGTAAACTTTATATTTAAATTAAAATTACAGATTGTGGTATTCCTTCATGGGGAGGGTTTTCAATGAATGAAGTACAGGAATGGGATGCAATCGGTATATCAAGGAGAATTCACATAACGTGCGCTCCTGGATATAAAAAGCAAGGCTCTGAACAATTCGTCTGTTTATCGGACGGAACGTGGAAAACCGACCTTATATGCAGTTTGGAAGGTTCGATTTCATTTAAAAAATAATTTTATAGAATATTTATTCGATTCCTCATTTTTTTGTAGAATATTTCATATCGGTTTTCACCCGCATTTTGATAGGTTTATAAATGGTTTATATTGTAAACACGTAAAAAAAGAGACTATTTTTTCAATGGCATGACGTTATGTTTGAATTTCATAAAAAAAACAATGGGCGGGTTTGGTAGTCAAACTTACATAAAGAAATTAATATATATATATATATATATATATATATATATATATATATATATATATATATATATATATATATATATATATATATATATATATATGTCTCTTTGAAAATCTTTTTCAAACAGATCGGCCAAAAAAGCTCTGACTTAAGTAAAAGCGGTCTTTAAAATAATAATATCTAAAGAAAATTTATTAACAATATTCTTCTCGAAGCCCAAGTGGCCAGAAAAGATATCAATTGCGTGTAAGGATACTCATGTAGTTAAAATTCAAGATTGTTCAAAATAACTTATGTTTCCTTGGATATAATTATAGTGGGGCCACAGTTTTGATTGTATTTTTATAAAGAAATATAAAGTGTTATATATTTTTAAAGAAATATTCTCTTAAAAAATTTGTATAGAAAAGCTATTCCTTAAGTAAACAAAAATTCTCAGATACAGTGGATTTTGTATGTTTAAATCATGATCCTCGGGGGTAGAGTGGGTCCAAAATGTCTAATGCTAAATATGATATGGGACTAAGAATAATCATATTTTAAAAGAGGATGAATGTTAAACATAGGAATATCGGGAGATACATTTTAAAAAGATAATTTTAAACAGTATCTATTCTACTACAGTGAGGGGATATTTTGAATGTGATTCTTTATAAATTATTTTGTTATAGGTATTGTTAACGTTCCTCAGTGTCCCTTAGGCTTTTTGTTTTTGATAACCTCTTTACAATTTGTTAATTGCAATTTTTTTTAATCCTGTTTGTATTCCAATAAATGAGGTTGCTATGTAATAAATTAATAGGTTATCTCCGTTTGGACCGGAAAATATCGGATATTGTTTGTTTGTTTGGTTTTTTTTTTACATATACATAACTCCAAGGTATAGCAATTAAAATGGTTAAACAAATGAACTAAGTTTGATTAAATTCAACATTTCGCTATTATAATATCAATTCAAATTCATGTTTGATAAGTTTTAAAACCGACCTCTCTAGTTTCAGAATAAAGTCAAAGTTAAAGTGAAGATATATTCTCAAACATTTCCTTAATCAATATCACAGTGTTATTTGTCTTTATTTTACTGACTTTTCTAGAACAATTTTCGTTTAATATAATGAATTACACATGGAAAATTATTAAAATAATATATTTTTTTCGAAGATCTATGTGAAAGTTTGCAAATGAAAAAGCGACATTTTGTAAAGCTCAGGTTAAGCTAATGTTCAAGTTTATTAATGTCAAGTCATAATTGGCATACAAATATGAAATGTACGTAAACAAATTACTTAAAAATATTGAAATATATATTATGTGACAAGAACATGTAAATGAAGAAAATAAATGATAATGATATATTCTTCAGTTGCTTTCATGCTAAGCATATACTTTTAACTTGTTATAATCGAACTCTTTCAGGCTGTCCAGTCCCTTATACAGGGGTGTTCTCAAATTCGAAAAGAGCTGGTCTGCGATTTGTTGCCACAGCTGCTACTTATCCAAATGCTAGATGTGACTGCACAGCTGATGGTGGAGATTTAATAAAAATAGATACGAAAACAATGCTATCTAACTTCCTAGCTTTTATTGAGAGTAAGTAAGATCAATTCTACATGGCCCAGATAATGATTTAAAATTAACTCCGAAATCACCAAAGCGAATTGTAAAATTGCACGATGATGACAATAAGGTGTTAAATATGATTTGCAAATTTATAGTTTGTTTGTTTCGGTTTTTTTTTTGGGGGGGGGGGTGGTGTAGGGATTAAAACTGTATTTAAGATAACAAACAAAATAATTTTCTATTTTAATAATCTTTTTTTGATACATTTGTTTTTGCTTCCCTCCCCCCAAAAAAGTGGAGTGGAAACAAAAACTCCTAAATTTATTCTTTTTTGCTATTTTTCGGTATGTAAAATAAGAAAAACAAACAAGCCTGCTGGAAGAAAATCGCTCCAGTAATGTGCCAGGACCTTGCATAAATATATAATGAGTGTTCCATTGAGCTTTTTCTAACATGCTCATTGAAAACCAATGAAAGCGTATATGTTTTTGGGACAATGTGCGCCTTCAAATTGTATCTACCTGAACCATTAAAGAAGCCTTACGTTGTTGAAGCTTTATACCTTCTTGATTATTTACCTTTTTAAACATCATAGTCTATCGTTCTTTATAATATCGAAAGCGTTGATTTCATTTTTTTATTAATCTCAATTTTTAAAATACATTCAAAATAATCAAACTTGGTTACTATTTGCTGCAAACAAAAATTCCTTAAAAGGATAAATAACACCGAATTTGTGATTAGAGCAGTGAGTAAAAATATGGACGACAAAAAATATTGAATCAAAGTACTGAAGTACTTAAAGCCGGGCTCTTTTGGTGTGTCTACGCATATTGTGTAGTAAAGACTGAAAATCTCTCTCTCTCTCTCTCTCTCTCTCTCTCTCTCTCTCAAAGTAAAAGCGAAAGCTTTTACTTTGACGCTGTTTGGTTTTTTGTTTACTTTTGAATTGGTGCTATTTATAGTAACATTGGTGATTTGCCTGCCTACAACGAGGACTCTACTCAGCAGAGCCCGGCTAAAATATGTAAAATGGAAAAAAAAACGTTGTTAGAAAACATTGATTAACAGTGATTAATTATGGCGCAAGTTAAAATATGGAAAAGAGTTTCGTAAACAATATACATACATAATTATACATGTTGCCTTTCTTTTATGATTTACAGCTCCTAGTGCAGATAGTAAAGGCATATGGATACAAGGCGTAAAGGATGACAGCGTTTGGAAGTTTCACGATGGTTTAAAAATGCCAGATTTCTTAAATGACCTTATTGCTGATTCAAACAATTCTGAGGAAATTCGTCTGAGATATATTATATCTAAAAACGAATTTCATGACATTAAACCAAGTGACAAATTTAGCTATGTATGTGAATACAGATTTGACTAAATTTTTATTTTTTTTTTCTCTATCAAAAACAGACGGCAAGAAATGCAGATAATATATAAATGAACATGGAAAATGTAAAATGATTAAGTAAAATGAGTTATTTATGTTATATGATGGAATGTGTAAATGCATCATATTTTTTTTTAATTATTATTATTAGTGCTGTGTAGCGCCTTTCTTTCACAAGCTGTCTTTCTCACTGTAGATGAAATGAATAAAAAGCAGTTTCCCTGTAAAAACCCATGTTATATGAATTAATAAATAGTATATTAATTCGAGAGAAAGACTGGCTATATAGTTGTTTCCCCTATTTTATATTGAAATTATCTCAATATACAGCCATATCTATACCTATAAATTAAGATATTTTAAATATAAACTACCACCTGAGTAACTTTGGTATTTCATCACGTGGGTAGTATATATCAACGCTGTCAGTTTGGAAATTTGTACATACTGCCATCCAGTTGTGACGGGTAGTTATTGGGGGTTTCAGCCACCCCCCCCTTTTTTTGTTGATTGATATGTAATGTAGCAAGGGAGATAACTCCAGCGTGGAAGTCCGGAATACGGGGTGATGGGTTTTAACTCTTATATCTGCTGAAACCCGCCAAATAAATGTAACAACAGAATTCTCCTCTTCTTGTTTTTAGCATCAGGACTGGGGTAACATTTTGGGGGCTCGTCCGGGATCCCATGATGTCGGAAAACATAACAGAGGAGATGCTGGAGGTGCGAGCAAAGCTAATGATGGCGCCATTAGAAGTCTTGGCAGAAATTCTGAAGGAATTTGGGGAGCCAGTGGATTCTGCGAAGGGGCGTTTCAAGGTGGCGATGCAAGCCGACAGATTTTTTATGAAGGAAATAAAAGGAAAAGTTAATAACATTGGGCCTAACCTTGTCAAACTTGTTAGTAAACCATGTCATGTATGTTTATTTTTGAATGAGAAACCTGTAAAAGTGTTATGGGATACAGGGGCTCAAGTCTCCCCTATGAACAAGTCATGGATTGGTAATCATTTTCCTGAATTGTATACGCATGTAAAGAATGTTGAAGACTTTTTGCAGTTAAAAGATGTTTCATTAGTGTCTGCATCTGGTTCAGATATACCTGTTGAAGGTGTTGTAACTGTTATGATGAAATTGTCAGAACATTGTAATGCTGTTCAGGTGCCTTTCCTTGTCACTAGTGTATCGAGCAATGAACCAATATTGGGATACAATGTCATACAACATTTATTACAAACTGTCCATAGTAATAATGCAATTGATCTGCTCAGACTTACTCTTCCTGCAGCCAATGAAGCACAAGTCAACGCACTCTACAAAGAACTCAAAGACAATGAAGATGAAACGCTTGGTACGGTAAAAGTAGGACGTCGGAATATTGTCGTCCCACAGCAGTCATCCATAGTCGTTAGTGTACCATTCAAAGGCAGACAACTCCAGCCTGGTTGTGAGGCTCTTTTCGTCCCATCTCACCAACTCGATGCATTGGGAATATCAACTCAGGAAATGCTTGTGGAGGTAAAGCCAAACCACGCCGGACGTGTGAAATTACTGTTGTGTAATCCTTCCAAAAATGACTCTGTCTTGTCTAAAGGTACTTTGTTAGGACGTTTTGAAAAGATTTGTTCATCCATTCCCTTTGGAATAGCAGGCTCGAGTAGCGACCATGTTCAGACCACAGTAAACCAAGTGAGTGCTGAGAACGATGGGAAGTGGGATCCACCTGTTGATCTAACAGATTCCCCTCTAAATACAGAACAGAAAAGAAGAGTGGAGAGTTTATTAAGGGAGGAATGCAAAGCATTTACAGTCAATGATGACGACATTGGATGTGCTATTGATTTAGAGCTTGGATTGGAGTTGATGGATAAGGCGCCAGTACATAGTTCTTACATGGCCGTCCCTAGACCTCTCTACCAAGAAGTCAAGGACTATATATCCAACTTACTGCAAAAGCACTGGATTCGCCGATCAACTTCACCATATTCCAGTCCAATTGTTTGTGTGAGAAAGAAAGATGGATCACTCCGCCTATGTGTAGACTTTCGGAAGTTGAATGCCAAAACTGTCCAGAACCAGCACCCAATTCCACGAGTCCAGGATGCTCTTGATTCTTTGGGTGGAAGTCAATGGTTTTCTCTTCTTGATCAAAGCAAAGCATATCATCAGGGTTTTGTTAAGGAAGAGAGTCGGAAGTATACGTCGTTTGTGACCCCATGGGGACAGTACGAGTGGAATAGAATTCCATTTGGACTCACTGGTGCTCCAGGAATTTTCCAAGCCTACATGAATGAAGCTCTTGAGGGATTGAGGGACAAATGTTGTCTACCATATTTGGATGATATACTGGTTTACAGTAATTCATTTGAATCCCATTTGAATGACTTGAAGTGCGTGTTGACTCGTATAAGGGAAAAGGGTTTGAAACTGAAACCTAGTAAATGCCACCTGTTTCAAAAGCAGATACGTTACCTAGGTCACCTAGTCACCACGCAAGGACATACTGTAGACCCTACAGACCAAGAGGCAGTAATAAAGTTGAAGGATCAGAGACCTAAAACAGTTGGAGATGTAAGAAAAATAATGGGTTTTATTGGTTATTACAGGAGTTATATACCCAACTTCTCTCGCAGAGCTAAACCCATTTATGATTTGTTGAGGAATGAGAACGTCCCAACTCAATCCAATAAAAAACAGAAGAAAATGAAGTCACAGACATCCGGACAGAAGGGGTCATCAGTGCACATTACTTGGACGACTCAACATCAGAACATCTTGGAAGAGCTCATTGACATCCTACTCCACCCACCAGTGATGACATACCCTGACTTTGATAGACCATACACTCTACATATTGATGCATCACAAATGGGCTTGGGAGCGATTCTCTACCAGAAGCAGGACCATGGAAAGTTAGCAGTAGTCGCATACGCATCCAGGACGTTGACGCCTGCTGAACAGAACTACCATCTTCACTCAGGGAAATTAGAATTCCTCGCACTCAAGTGGGCCGTCACTGAACGATTTCGTGATTATTTATATTACGCTCCTCACTTCGAAGTGTACAGTGACTATAACCCTTTACGGTATATTTTTACGGCCCCAAAGTTGGATGCTACTAGATTAAGGTGGGTGTCCATGTTGGCAGATTTTCGATTTCACATCCATTATAAGCCAGGTGTGAGAAACTGTGACGCCGATGGACTCAGCCGCATGCCACTTGATGTATCTCAGTTTACCGAAAGGTGTTCTCCAGATACAATTGATGCCATTGTGTCAGCAGTGAGACTAGATGAGCCTACCTGTAGCAGCATTAGCACACCTGTCAAGGAGGCTGAAGCAGTAGAAGAGCAGTTGATTCAGGGGGCATCCCTACCTATCATTGACAACAATACTCTGGCAAAGGAACAGCGCAATGATGAAGACATAGGTACAGTCCTACTCTGGGTTCAGAAGGGGGAAAAACCTACCAAGCAAGTAACAAAGGGATGGAGCCCAGCTGCAAAGTGCCTACTGCGTGAATGGGTCAAATTGAAAGTAGAGAATGGACTGTTGAGAAGAGAAATTTCATACCCACGAGAGGGAATAATTCAACAGGTAGTGCTACCGAAATGTTTTCGGAAACTAGTTCTGAAGCATTTACATAATGATTTAGGACATTTAGGAGCTGAAAGAGTTTTGAGCTGTGTGAGGGATCGGTTCTATTGGGCTCATATGAGTTCCGAGATAGAGCGGTATGTTACTCAGGAGTGTCAGTGCATCAAGGACAAAAAGCCTCATGTCCAACGCAAAGCAGCACTGCAGCCAATTACCAGCACTTGTCCGTTAGAACTTGTGTCAATTGATTTTGTCCATTTAGAGCGCTGCAAGGGTGGTTTTGAGTATATACTTGTTGTGATGGACCATTATACCCGCTTTGCACAGGTGTATGCTACAAGGAACAAGTCGGGAAAAACTGCTGCAGAGAAGGTCTTCAACGACTTTGTGCTAAAATTTGGGATGCCAAGCAGATTACACCATGATCAAGGACGTGAATTTGAGAACAGAATTTTCTTTGAGATGCAAAGAATTTGTGGGGTCAAAGGCTCTCGTACCACACCGTACCACCCACAGGGGAATGGACAAGTGGAACGCTTTAATAGGACGCTATTACAGATGTTGAGGACTTTAGAGCCATCTTGGAAACTGGATTGGAAATCACATCTGAATAAAGTTGTTAATGCCTACAACTGCACGAAGAATGAAACCACAGGTTATTCACCATTCTTTCTAATGTTTGGGCGACACCCCACATTACCCATTGACTTGGTATTTCCAGACCTGCAACAGCCGACTAGAAAACAGACCTATTCCCAATATGTGGCTCAGTGGAGAGACCGCATGGAAGAGGTTTACAAATTGGCATCGCAACAAGCAGGAAGAATGACTGAAAAAGGAAAACAACAACATGACAAAGGACTTTTGAGTGCACGGTTACATCCAGGAGACCACGTCTTAGTGAAGAACCTTTTAGAGAAGGGAGGTCCTGGAAAGTTAAGATCATTCTGGGAGCAGGATATATATGTTGTTGTGAAGCAGGTGAATGAGGAGACACCAGTTTATGAAGTGAGGAAGAGATCCGGACAGGGTGGAATAAGGCGACTTCACAGGAACCTCCTGAGACAGTGCAACTCTCTACCAATAGAGTCCATGGATAACGACAGGAAATCCTGCAGACCAAAAAAACCCAGCAAACAAGACGTCCCAGTCTATGACGCTGACAGTAGTTCCTCAGATTCTGATGGATTCATTGAGATTACTAAAATCCCTTTAAATCCGAATGCCAAACCATTCACTCCGCAGCAGTGCAGGACAGGAAGTGACTCTTCAGATTCAGTTGTTGAAGTGAGGAATCCTACAGACAACCCCGTGGAACCTGTGTTGATTTCACACAGTTCAGCGGATAGTTTCCAGTCAGCTCATAGTTCAAGTGGTCTGGATGGTGGGGAAGATCCATATTTGCATGACGAACTAGTGGAAACAAATACCCCGGGTAACAGCGGCTCCAGTGGAACCGAAGACCACAGGTACAGACCAAGAAGAGCAACTAAAGTTCCCAGGAAACTCACATATGACCAACTGGGAAAACCATCGTTTGTACAAACCCTAAAAGTGGACTGCGAGATATTTGTGTAAAGTTGTGTTTTAATTTTTCTGTTTATACAGAGACTGCACTTTGTGATGATAAAGACTGTTCAAGTAGTATTTACTACTATCAGGGTGTTTTAAAGAATTAACATGGTGATGAAAGAGACTGTTTTAAGTAGTATGTACTACTCTGAATTGTAACCTCAGTGTTTTAGTTTCATATCTTTGTTTCTTTAAAGTCTCCGTTTGCAATTTGGCCAATTGTAAACATATTTGGTGTGTAGACTAGAACATATGTTACAAATTGAATGACATAGGTCAGTTGAATAATTGTGATTTTGATTGTCATGACAACAAATTTGATTTTCAGTGTTTTATTTTGTAAATGTCGGGGCGACATTCAGTTTTGAAGGGGAGTGTGTGACGGGTAGTTATTGGGGGTTTCAGCCACCCCCCCCTTTTTTTGTTGATTGATATGTAATGTAGCAAGGGAGATAACTCCAGCGTGGAAGTCCGGAATACGGGGTGATGGGTTTTAACTCTTATATCTGCTGAAACCCGCCAAATAAATGTAACAACAGAATTCTCCTCTTCTTGTTTTTAGCATCAGGACTGGGGTCACACAGTAAATTCAAAATTAACAGCATGACACAATGCTTCATATCAACGTAAAAAGTTGCTATAATTCCCGCGCTTTCGGGGGATATCATCAAGTACACAATAAATATCACATCTTCTTTTTGTTCTAGTAATGTCCGTGGCAGACAATCTGAAATTTTACGTTGCTATATTGTTTATTAGGTATTATTTTTATTTATTAATTAAAAAAAAATTATAAGATGCCTGCACCAGAGTAACTGCTGTTATCTTTTGTGAATAAACATGTGTGTTATGATGTCTGTAAATTTTAACTGAATTTTATATGTTTAGTAATTATTGTGAAATAAATAAAAAAAAATCCCCTACTTTTTTTTCTATGAACAAATCAAAATATCCAACATGAGAGTAAGATGATGGGCACCCTTTGGTGGATCCAAGTCAATGGGAGTTTGCATTACACTATATGCTTGCAATGCAATAATATTGAAATGCTACGTAAAGAGTAAATGCATTTACTCACAACTTACTTCAAGTACATTTAAAAGTTAAGATGTCACAAACCATGAAAATGAAATAATACATTTTGTTTCTTGAATGTGCTACTTTAGTTTTGATAGATGGAACTCGTGTGCAAAACACGACTTCTGTTGATAAAATTGGGTTTAACCTGCAAGAACAGCGTAACCAAGAATGCGAAATGATGACGAAAAGTGTAGGACGAGTTCATCATCGCATCGCGAGCAGATATCTCAAGCTCAAATTTATTTTGATGTAAACCATTAGATACGCTACTCGCAAAATGGTGAATCATGCACATACGTACATTTGTACGTAACAATACATGTGTAGTTTGTTTACAAATAATTTGGTGAGCATAAGTCCTAATAATACAGTTCTACAGATCAACGGAGAGGGCGCAGCTGTCGTGAAATCTTCAAAATTTAAAAATGATGAAACCATTGCAAATTTAGAATATTGAAATTGAATGGATCGATATCTGTTTACCTTTCCCTTAATATTGGCTTGAAGCTGTACGCCGGCCTACGGCAAAAAGACACAAGATGGTTAATACATATACACATTTTCAGTCAATCGAAGGTTTTGATATCGATATATTTGTTAATTAACAAGAAAATAGTAATATAAAAAACTCTTCTAAAAACTTTAAGCGATAGAATTTGCTTAAATTGTTTCTTGGAGATACTTAAACAATATTGTGCAATGGACACCATTCTTCCCTCCAAAAACGCCGACTCCGACTCAGATGAGTTATTCAAGTTAGACCATGGATTAAATCAAGCAAAATAGTCCACTTTTAAGTCCAGAGTTAAAACTATTTTGAAAAAAAAACAAAAAATATTGCATGCTCTTTTTGCCCTTTTTCATAGATTATCTTTAAAAAAAAAAATAATCAAAATTGACATATTTGTTTAGCTAAACACTCTTTATGCTTACTAATGTTGACGTCACAAAAGTGTGATGTGCGCACAAAATTTTACTTTGTAAAAATAATAAAGTTTAGTAGTTAACTTGGTAAAAAGATGTCATAAAAATTACAATGACAATGCGCCAACCATCTAAAAAAAATCAATAGGGCAAAATACAAATTAAAAGCGGAACAACAAGGACCTCTAAAGAGATAGCGATTGGATCAGGTACCTAGGAGGATTACCCATTCCCTGATAATCAGTTGCACCCACAGGGTGCTTATTTGTAAAGAAATGAAAAACGGAAGAAACCGTAGTCAGTCCGCTAGATAAATAATTGTATTTATGTGAAGCATAAAGTAATTTATACCATCTCCATAATAAATTGTTATTTTTGTCAATTTTCCGGATTAGGCTTGTGTACCGTTTTGGATTCTAATATTACAGACTCCATTATTTTGATCACGTGATCTTTGTTTACCACAATTTTAGAAGGGAGAAGATTTTGATAAGTTTTTTTGGATTTTTGGTGGATTGTCGTCGTTTTATATGGAGCATTTCGATTGACATGACATGCCTTTCCTTGTGAGACTTTAGCAGCTCAAACAATGTAAGTACGGAGTGAATTTCGTCAACTATAGTGAAACTGTACTGGCCTATGCTATGTCTACTCTCATCCCTTCCATGTAATGACTAAAACAGTTCTTATCCTGGGTCATTCCTTTGTGCGGAGATTCGAACAATTTGTTTTAAACAGTTTAGACGCACGTGTGAATGAAAACCTAAATTTGAACTATGACGAAGTACAGATTAGTTATAGCGGACACGGTGGGGCTTCTCTGGAGAGGATTCGCGCGCTTGGCACGTCTTACGTAAAAGAACAGCGCCCGGATGTTGTTATTATTCAAGCTGTGTCAAACGATTTGTGCAAACCAGAAAAGACTGTGGACTTGATTTTTAGACGTTTAATTGAATTTGTGGTCGATTTACGCTATGGAGAATCTGTAAGATCAGTGGTCATTTTACAAACTTTGCATAGAATTGCTCCGTTAAAGCCCACACGATACCAAGTTGATCTACCATGGTTCAACAGCAGGGTTGATGAACTTAACAGAAGAATATCAGAATACATTAAAGAAGTGGAGGGTGTAAATTTCTTTCGCCTGTCAGGATTCTGGAATCCCTCAACTCGATCTACTGTCTACCTTGATGATGGAGTTCATCTAAACAAACAAGGGCACATAAAATATTATAATAACATCAGAGCTGTGGTTGTTTCAACCCTCAAATATCTGCACAATGGTGGGTTAAGTTAATTACTATGATTAGATGTTTAACCTCATAAAGCAGGGGCTACTTATCAATACATATGATAGTGCAGACTATTTACTTGGTTTATAAACTTTATCAATGGTTTCATGTATTATAGATACTTGTTAGTGTATCACCTCTATATGGTTGAGGTTAGCACTGAAGGTGTTTTACTTGCATTGATATTCCATGTTGAATGTAAAATTCCATTTTACATACCCCTATATAGTCGGGTTTTTTTTTAATTAAATTGCGTATTCCTATTCGCATATTTTTTCAATGGGTTTTTCCATCCATACCCCTATATGGTCGGGGTTAATTGCATCATATGTGTGTGTGCATGCTGACGGAACAACCCATTATATGCATATTTTTTAAACCCCTATATGGTCGGGGTTATTGTCCTATTAATACACACATACGCAGTTGATTAATGCCCCATTGGGCTTTCAATATATACCCCTATATGGTCGGGGTTAATTAATACATTTTTGCTATATATGTGCAAATATTTCTTGATTGACCCATTGGGTTAAGGTGTTTGATTTCATGTATACTATACCCCTTAGTCGGCCTATATGGTTGGGGTTATATTATATGCAAATTCCAGCTTTTTCACATGCTTCTTCATGGCGTGGGTTTATGTTGAACGATATCCCACTTTTTAAGCAAAATTTAAGTTTTTTGAAAAAGCATTTATGAAATATTTCCAGATGAATTCCAGTGGGAGAGGTAGAAGAAAAACAAGACCTAGACTTCCCGCAGCAGCTGGATCAGCCACACAGATGGAGGCAATGATGGATGAGGAGGCAGGTGGTAGCTCCCAAAATGCTGGTCAGCCTGGTGATGTTCTACCAATACAGCCGCAGTTGGTGGCAGCGGTGACCGAACAAGTGCTGCAAGCCCTGTCCAATGAGAACAAAAGAGGCGAGAAGAGGAGGAAGAGACAACAGAAAGGATCTGACTCTAAGAGACAGAGAGCACCAAGTTCATCAGGTACAGATTCTGACAGTAATGAGGAATCATCAAGTGATTCTGACAGTTCATCATCATCTGAAAGTGATTCTGATGATTATGATTGATTATCAGATCCTACAACATCTCAGATAGATGCAAAATTGAAAAACAAAATATGGAAGAATAAATATGTTGATTTTATCAAGCTGCTCCCCAAGGATGATATAGCGTTAGACAAATCGTTGCGATTACAAAGTGCTGGCAATTCTGAGTTTAAATTTGTAGCATCAAAACAAAAAAAGTCTATTAAGGAAGGAGTCTTCTCGTTATCAAACATTCTACTTATAATAAGAAATTCATGAAATTTTGACAGAGTCAAACGGATCATATTACAAAATGATTCTATCAGTTTTATCAAATTTGACCTTTTTGTTTTCGCATAAGAGCAGGTCAAGGTCACTATCTTTTTCCTCAACGTAAAGGATGATAAAAACAAGTGTAGCTCTTTCTAGTTATGTAGTCATTTATTTAAGATATGAAAATTATATTCTTCAATGAAATGATAGAATATTAGAATGTCTATCAGCTTATACTCCTAAATTGGAATAACTATTTATACTAAAATTGATATTGCTTAGCCCGCATTTCCTCTAATTTTCTTAAATTTTGAGGGAATTTTTATTATTTTTGTCATGCTTCCTATAATAAAATATTTCTGATTTTTATGTATAATAAAGACTTTATAAAAAGATATAAATTGACAGAAAAGCTAATATATTGACCATTTAATAAGAGAGAAAAACTGATTTTAGTTATTTTTTCACAAAAATCAGCGTATAGAAGGGCACTTTAAAAAGCCTATAAAAATGTAGTTTGATAGGCAAATCATATTTTAAAAACATATTCTGAAACCCAAGTATCATATCATTAGTTTACATTAGTGAAAAAATCCAACATTAATGTTATTGTTTTTAAAATGCTAAACCAGACTCATTAATATGCAGCAATTCTGAATTGCGCAATATGTGATATTTTCCTACGACAATATTACGCCAAAAATATAGTCCTTCTTAGATTCTAAACTTTGATTACTTTTTCTATGCCAAGTTGTACGATAATAAAAAAGAAAGAAAAATATTCTATTATAATTTCCTTTCATCTTGATTTAATGTACAATTAATCAATTTTACGTTTGACAAGTCGAAAACCATAAAAGACTCCTTCCTTAAATCTATTGAACAGTGGACAAGTGCGTTTTTGAAATTTTTGGCTGTTTATTCTGAAAAATATCCGAAACAAATTCCAGCAGTAATCAAACATGGTGAGATTGTTAGAGAATTAGCAAGTAGGAGTTTTGGTTTGGAATGGCTAACATACGATAAGCAAGTGAGAAAAGATATAGAAGTTAGGTCGATTCCTTGGGGACAGCTTCATTATGAGTATTGGGTAATGGCCACCACTTTTCGTCAACCCCAAACCCAATTCAATTTTCGTGGAAAACCTGTCCAGCAAAGGGTTCCATACAGAAATAGAATTCCACAAGGATTTTGCTACGCATTCCACAAAAATGGAAAATGTTCTCACCAACAGTGTCAATATAAACACATTTGCTTTCAGTGTAGAAAAACACATTCAATCCTGCACTGCACATGGGGAGATAAGTCAAATTCAAGAGGTGCCAATACATTACACCAAACTTAACTACCAGCAATCCCCACAAGCAAATAAACTAGTAGTAACACCAGTTAAAGTAAATGTTTTAGGTCAGTTTCTTGAAGGGTATGATGATCATTTAAAAACATTTCTGTATGAGGGGTTTAAGCAAGGGTTTAAAATACAATATCAGGGTCCAAGACAACAACGCTTTTGTAAGAACTTATTATCAGTTCAGCAACATGAAAATATAGTTGCAGAAAAATTACAGAAGGAAGTTTCCCTTGGTAGAATTGCAGGCCCCTTTAATTTCCTCCCTTTTTCTAATCTTCAATGCCACTGGATGGGGCACTTGTCTATAACCTGCTGGTTCTCGACAAGTTTGTGGCATGTTTTTCATATAGATATAGTAGTCCCATCTTTTTTGCCATTCCTTAGTCATGTGTTTTTTATTGTGTATGTACAATTTTTATATTCATGATACTGTCTCTTTTTGGTTGTTTTATTTTTCATTGTGACAGGTGTAACGTACAGTTTGATAGCGGACAATACCGCTACATTTACATTGACATTTGTAATAAAATGCTCTTTTCAATTCAACATGTCGTTTATATTGTTTTTCAAATTGGCAAAAAACAGAGCAGTGTAGACTCTGGTTGAAAAAATTAATATAGGTTATAGGATAGAAACATGGACGATGGTATAATTGTATTTATGTGAAGCATAAAGTAATTTATACCATCTCCATAATAAATTGTTATTTTTGTCAATTTTCCGGATTAGGCTTGTGTACCGTTTTGGATTCTAATATTACAGACTCCATTATTTTGATCACGTGATCTTTGTTTACCACAATTTTAGAAGGGAGAAGATTTTGACCCTCCTCCTCCCCTTCTTCCATCAATGCTTATTCTGTGTTATAAATCAATATTTATTTGAATTTTGTTATATGTCCTTTTTAATTCTTATTTGAACTAGTCAAAACATTTTTTATGAAGCTAGTCTCATATGTTTCCAAGGTTGGCATGTAAGCATGTTTTTCATATAGATATAGTAGTCCCATCTTTTTTGCCATTCCTTAGTCATGTGTTTTTTATTGTGTATGTACAATTTTTATATTCATGATACTGTCTCTTTTTGGTTGTTTTATTTTTCATTGTGACAGGTGTAACGTACAGTTTGATAGCGGACAATACCGCTACATTTACATTGGCATTTGTAATAAAATGCTCTTTTCAATTCAACATGTCGTTTATATTGTTTTTCAAATTGGCAATTTCAAAGTCATAGTGAAAATATAATTGTTCAATCCTGTGAAGTAAGAGGGTAAAAGTATCTAAATTGTCGCTCTTTATAATAAAAAATTCGAACAAACCATTTACACGATTTCCTTAATGTAAAATAATTACCGTTAATTATGTTCAGAGAGAGACGCAAACAGTCATAGATAAATAGATCATGCACCGTTACATATACATGTACCAGTAGCTCAGGTATAATTAGACATTGGTTTACGAAAAGCGACCGTTTTAATTAGCTTGTCAATGGATTATTAAATAAACTATGAGGCTTACATACCTATTATCTTGCGCTTGCTTCCGATCCCGCAATTTCTACTCTAAACTTACTGACCACAATCCATTGTACTTTTACATACCTGTTTACTTCATAAGGAAAAATAGAACTATATTATAAGAACAACACTTTGTATCGCTGATATATTTTCCACGATTCGGAAATCGTCGCGAACAAAGCGGAAATTGGATAGACGCGGAAAAAACCCTGATATACGGTATGTTGCTACATAAGTGAGTGAAGTCGACGATGGAAAGATAAGAATCATTACGTTGATCATATAGTTTTGTTGTTGGGATACCATTAATATCTTTTTCTGGTAATATATCCAAAACAATGAATTATATGACTAAGAATATGTGGTAGATTTTATGTCAAGCTTACTGTGATATATTTGAATTTACATAAGAGTGAAAGTAACTTTGTAATTGAAAAAAAAATATCTTAAATATTTCTTAATGTTGAGTTTCAGGGTTATTTTTTTCTTGTACATTCTTTTGAATGAATTTTGCTTCATATGATTATAAAAACAAGTCAGCCAATAGATGAGCACAATTTGTGACCAGGTAAATTCCTACTGATTGTTGGAAGATCTGGTCTCCAAAAATGGCATGCTTGTCGTCTATCAGAAATTCAAGCATATTTTTTAATGTCAACTTCAGAGTACTTGTGTGTGCAATCGGATTATTTTTTTTTACTAAGTGATTTTGAAGATTTGCAATGACAAGATAAGACTACTGATTAGTTTTATTTTTTCTTAAAATGTCTTCCTTATTTTGTGATAATAGTAATAAGATTTTAAATACACGATCACCAATATTTTTTGAAGTGGCGATAAATATACATTACATGGCATTTTAGCATGTTTTGATTGGTTGATCTATATACGTTACAAAAGGTAATGATAAAAACCCAAATGTATGGTTGAAATTTTCTAAAAATTAAAAGTACATAATATATTGTTCGGACAAAAACATATCACAAGTTACATAAATGCTGATTATTATTACATTATTATTTTTTTTTACAATATTACATTATGAGTTTATTAACTTATTAACAATAATGCTGTATTATCAAAACCATAAACCATCACAAACCATGGGATATTCATCATATTTTCCAGGTATACATTTCTTTGATTCATGAGAGCTATCGATTTCTAGTAGAAACTCATCGTTTCTATATAGTATATTGATTTGCGATCCATCCATTCATAAAGTCAGATGTAGAAAATCATTTAAAGGGACAGTGCAGCTACAAACACATGTGTGAATAAGTTAAGATTTACCCATTGTATCGTTATAAAAAAAAGAAATAATGTTGATTGTGACAGTTGAAGTACAAAAAAATCCCTTTCCATATCCAATTGATGTAATTATGAGCTTCCAGAAATTAAAGGTCGCACAAACCGGAATAATCTTATATCATTCAGCTTGTATCCCGTGGATTTTGATTGACAGTATTTGACACGCGCTGAAAACTACAAGATCTACAGTAATCATGATATACGAGGTTAAAGGGACTCTCTTTACTGAACACATCATCACCTGGTGATAAACACACAAAATACTCAACACTTTCTCGATAGTTTTTTAATGATTAGGTTATAGCAACTGGTATGATAAACACACACAATACATGCTTACAAAATAATTATTGTTGTTTTTTCAAAAACTTTGATATATTATTACCTGGAAAAAGTAGAAAAGATATATTTCTATCAACAAACATGTCCAGGAAAAATCTTTGCGAGTTATGCATGTGTTTTATTTGTAGTAAATAGGCATGCATATAAGTATAGAAAGTTGAACCCTGTCATACGTTGCGATGTAAATATTTTTAGGAGTTATTCGTAATTATTAAATTTGACAAAAAACTAGATTTATTTCATGGACTAATTTGAAATTTTCTGAAAGTTTATACATGTATGAGTAGTACAAAAAAAACCCGAACCCGATCGATATTTTTTTTTTCTAAGTCGTTCTTTTAATGAGATGCGCCGTATTGCGTCTCTAAATGGGAAATACAGATCATTCAGTTTTAAAAAAAAAAAGGCTTTATGATTTTTAGAAGAATATCTACCGGCCTATAAAATGTCTAAGTTTAAGTATATTAAGTAAATAAATTCTTCGGCAAAAATATGCTGTTCAAAAATATAATAATTAGTTAAATTCATGTGTCATCCATTCAACGTTTTTGCTTTGTTTGATAATAAACAAAATAAGTCTAAACGTTTTAAACGTACTAAGGACTCCAAAGAAAAAAATCGGAGATGGAGATCGATTATTGGAACACAATAAATGACGAATAAAGCATGGAAAGGTAAAGAGATCATTGATAGCCATGAAATATGAATAAACGGGAACAACATAGAAATAAAAATGTGAAGAAAGGTAATGTAGCCAGACGACGCGAGTAATACTAACACTTAAAGTTTTGTTTAGACGTCGAAAACAAAAAATAACTTTTCATTTCCGGATCGCCTAAAATGACAAAAGTATTAAATAAAAATTATCTAGAAAAAATTACTTTTATGTACAGCAAATTATTTTTGTTCTTAGTAGCAATTTTTCACTTTTCATTTCCTTGCAACTCATATTGATATAAAAATCTAAAAACTAAAATATCATCAATGTGCTACCTGATAGACAATTGCACAAATTTCGCAAGAAAAAAAGTATTACTAATAAAACTCGGAACATACTTGATAAATTTTTGAGTTTTCCAATTAGGTAAATAGCAAAAAAATGTACTTTGATCTGAGCATTAAGTTTTAACCGTTAATGGTTTCAAAGCTTGTCATTTATGTTTCATGCTCTTCAAAAATGAACCTCATAAATCAACTTTGTAACGATCGATTAATGGGGCAATACTTTTTTTTGGATGGTATTGATCAAGGGGAAAAATGTATAAATATATGAACCTGCCTTTTTTTTCATTGTGGAGGTAATTTTTGATAATCTTATGCGTTTTATTTTTATTTTGTTGGGTTTAATCAGTTAGCTTTTTCTTGACAAAGGTGTTTAGTACTCTTTCTCCAAATAGCTCATACATAAAACATAATATGAGGTAGTGAAATATCTTTTCCGGTGTTTTATTTTAGAATGGCATCACAATAGCGATCGACATTGCAGTGTATACTTAGTTTCAACAGTAAATCATCATGACATTATATTTCATACTACTATGTCAGTTAATCGTACTTTTTGTACCAAGTCAGTCTACGACTAACCTTCGACATAGCTACTCCATGCTACAATACGGACTCAAACTGGACAGAAAGATGATAACGTCGTATGATGGATACAGTTTTCTGGATTGTTTTGAGGATTGTCTGAGAACAACACGATGTCGGTCCGTCAACTACCACCAGGGAGCCCACTTCTGTCAGACAAACTTTGAAACCAATGTTTCTTCACCAGATCTGTTTTTAGAGAAACCAGGGTGGATATATAGTGCAAGATCAGACTGGGATAAGGTAAAACGATAAATATAATGATCGAAAGTAGAGTAATAGATACATTAAAAAAAGTATAAAATATGAAAAGTAAGTGAATTAATGTTAGGTAAACAGGAAATTCACAGTCCAGTGTAGGTTTCCCGAATTCTTATTAAAATAGAAAGTGCAGATTATTTGTGCAGCAATTCCTAAATTTTAAGAATATTCTTCTTAATATTATGCATATCTAAAAAAAAATATATAGGTAATTGCCTTGCGCAAACATGTTTTGTTGATGTATTTCATAAATCTAAGTGATAAGGAACATAACGTCATAATATGACGTCATGATGTCCGTTAGCTTTGGCATGTTTTTGGAAGTACATGTAAGTATGAATTAGAAATTTTATTATTTTGGTATAAAAACTCAAATACATTTTGATTTCCCTATTTCCACGATACATATATCTAGTCTTAATTAACTCACTTGCGCATGAAGTCATATCGTATGAAGAAAAACCAAATGCCTTTTACACTTCGCTTGGAAATCAATCAGAAAGCCTTAGCATACCCGCGTATTTATTTGACCGACACATGAAATTAAACGTTGCAAGTCAATTATAAAAACAGTCATTCTGATTTTAATCAATAATCAAATAACATGAAAGGGGAAACTTTAATTTCTGTGCAAAGCTTTTCTTAAAAAAGAAAAATGTTAATCTGTACGCTTCTTTATTGAAATAAAACGATTCTTAATATGGCTTCCATTAAAAGTACATTCAAACGTTCACATAATTATTTAAATATTCCATTTTTTTAAAACCAAAATAGTGGTCAAAGTTTATGAGCTCATCAACACATGTCACATGACTATCAATTCAGGGGACCACACTAATTTTCATACAAAGTAGCGTTTACTATATTTCATAGCCCCCTAACTCCGTCACTTTCGGGAAACTTCTGAAATCAAGTGCGATTATGACGTTATTTATGTATTTTGTATGTCAAAACTCTTCGATCAAATGTCAACAATTTACAACAGTTAAATTTAAGAATGTGTTCAAACATAACAAAACAAGTTGCTGTCCTTTAAAAAAGGACTACAATACGTGGACCATTTGCATGTACATGTGTTTCCAACGAAAACGTGAAAGATTTAAGGTGTCTTAACAGTATTTCAAAACATGGCTAAGCCAAAATAATTCCCGATTTTTCCCTTGAATTCGGGGCGTTTCCGCACGCGACAGGAGCTGAATTTTTTTATGATATGCAAAACAATTTTTCAGAGGTCTAACTATCCCGTTTTTGTAATAATGCGAGGTCATTTGAATTTTTGATGCGTCTTGTTTCCGGAGGGGGGTGAAAAGGCCCGGGCTTGATTTTCAAGCACATGTGTAACTTCGAGGTAACAAAGTCTCACGCCTTGCTGGATGCACGTGTGTATTTTGCTAGAAAATTGTTAATGAAGCGTTGTTTAAAAAGATGTCAAGAGGATTTTTTCCAGACGTTCGTTTTGAATTTTAATCTGTATGTAAAGTTGTGCAATTTTGGTAAATTTAATACTGTAGTGATACCTTAAGATTATCAGAGATTCCACCGACTCTAGCCCCTTGCTTTTAACCACTGAATTTGTACGTTGTATTACGTATACATGTATGTATATATAGCCCTGACTTTTTATCTCAGAATTTAAAGGATTCAAACTTCTAAAATAATTATGATCTATCTACACTACAGCCAACGCGGATCCCGTATTTTCCCGCGACACCGTGATGGTGTTTTAATCTTTTCCGCGATATACCGTCGCGGTATTGTCATCGCGGTGATCGCGGGGCCACGATTTTACCGCGATGGTGTAAGACACCGTAACAAGCGTTTTATCTGTATCAGGGATTAAACCAAGAAGGAGAAAACAAGCGCTGTTTTAATTATTGTTAGAATTTAGATATAAATTATATTAGAAGAAAAATTCATTATTTTCTTTGAATTGTTTTTAACAAAAACTTCTAAAAACTATTGCTGCATCAATTTTGTTAATGTTGTTCAAGAGTCCCAAACATAGCAATGTTTTACGCAAATCATGCATATACGTGTACTTGAAAATTAGTAATATTTTAAAGTATTATTTTTTGTATATGATAAGTTGAAATTATGCCACAGATTTAAAGAAGACAAATATTCCGCGATGTACTATTATAAGGTCGCTACCGTAGGCATCAACTCATCTTGTATGTTTTCCCCTCAATATGACTCTTGTTTAACTCATTAAATATTTCCCGGCCTCTCTCTCTCTCTCTCGTTTTAAATAAATCAGATTATATGTACATTTAGGACGATCGGTATTAATTATAGTCTAGGCAACGGTATGGTCAATCAAGGAACACTTATCACCTTGCAGGACGAGTGTCACCTGCAAAAAACCCCGTAACACGGGTCCCGCGTCTAATGCCTTGAGCCATTTAAATGACAAAGTAGGTGTTAAAATTAGGTAACGCTTGCATATACTCCACTTCGGAGTATCGAGAGTAAAAGAACAACAGATTATGAATAACGGGACTGCAGTTTGACTTCGAGGGATCAAGGGTTTTGAGAGATCAAGAGAGTAGATTTACTTGGAAATATTGGGGGGGGGGGGGGGGGGTGGAGGATATGGACCAGAGACTCACATCGAGTGAAATAATTCAGACAGGTACATTGACAATCAGTCATCCCTGTGTTTACGGGTGTGTAACTATTACATAACACTTCCTGACCATGGCAGCACCCGTGCTCTGACCACGTGCCGTGAAGTATTTTATTGACTGCCGAGACTCTCTCTCCCCTCTCTCTCTCTCATTTCAAATAACTAATATTTTATGTGAACTGCTAAAGTAGTACATATAGCCGTAACGGCATTCTGATTGAAATGCACATAATAACACATGTTTTCGTAACGGGCGTTTTCAGAAAAATCATACCAGGGACGTAGATATAAAAGTCCCTGATCATACGCGCCTTCTATCTTTACTGCATGAAGATAAAATAATGCCTGAATCAGACAGGTATATAGAAAATCATAAGTTCGGCACAATTTATAGAAAAGTTATTCCTGTGTTTACGGGTGTGTATAACTATTACATAACACTTCCTGTCTGTGACAGCACCCGTGCTCTGACCACGTGCCGTGAGAAATCTTATCAAATGTTGAGACGACTCTCTCTCTCTCTCTCTTTCTTTCTCTCTCTCCCCAAAATCAAAATAAATAAAATTCTAACAAAATAGAAAATTAAAACTTTCTTAATTTTAACATGGCTAGAGGAATAAATAATATACCACATATCGCGTAAGGAAGTTTTTTTTACTTATGCACACAAACACACATCTTTGTTCATATGATTCCCATAATGATTCTAAACTAACATTCATTCAAACAATCTCATTTTTACCATTTTAAAAAGTACAAATACTAGATGTGTATATAAAATTTACTTCAGCTGTGTTCTCAATTACTCTCTCCATTCCTGATTAGCCCTGATTATAGTCTGTTTGTTAATTGTATTTCAATCGAGTATAAAGTATATCATTAAAAGGTAATTTTATGGATGTATTTTGTAAACACTGTGTTCTGAATACGCAGAATAATTTCCTTAAATTTAAATTGAAAAACAAATTTTCATTTGTTTGAAATTAATTTAAAATTATTCTATCAAGAAAATGTTGCTGTTCGAAAGAACGGACTATATACTTCTATTTAGCGGACCCCAAGTCACACTAATTGCTGCAGGTCACCCACCCTGACGGCAACAACCAAAATTCTGTATACACATACTGTATACGTAATGTTACGCAATTCACCTTCCTCTGTTGGTCAACTGACACTGCGAAATTGGATACCCCAGAATAAATGATCATTCATATTTTTTAATCCCGGGTTTTGAACGACAGACATAAATACTGGGCGACCCACTGAACATCATACTTTAGCTAGACCGGATAGGAAATCAATTTTTAAATACACACGATTTTAACATTAGCATTTTCGTAAACTGATTGAATCTTTTTTTTAAACATTTAATAAACAATTTATACAACTTATATTAATAGCCTTCGTTGGCACAGATGTTAGCGCGAGGGGGTCATCGATATGGAAGAAAGCCTGAGTGCCCTGAGAAAACCCACGTGTCCAAGCGGGCAACCAGCATATCTATTCAACTAATGTAGATCACGGGGATAGAACTCGGGTCGCAGCGGTGATAAGCGAGTATACTTCAAATTATTTTATATCTACATGTATTTTGTTATTCATTAAACGAGTTCTTTAAATGTTTTTAAGAGAAATGACCAAGTGTAAGATATGTTTTAAAGGTAAGATTTAGATATGAAAGATTGTAAATGAAACGCTAATTAGTATCCCTTTCTTGAGGCGAAATAAGATATTTTGGTGAAGTGTTTATTACCGGGTATATAATTACAATCAAATTCATTGATAACCAAGAATTGTCAGCGATGAATGTGCCAAGATTAATTTATCTGTAACGCCATCGAGTATACAAAATAGTATACAAAATTCTGTATTAGCATAATTACACCTTCCTTTTATTTCTACCACTTTTTTAAAAATAATAATAAATTGTAACAATCAACTCCTTTCATAAAATAAAGGAATATGAATTAATATTCATTAATTATCTCAATCATATTTCCCGTATGAGAAACAATGGGGGGAGGTAACTCGCGTTAAAAACAAGAATAGTTTTACCTGGGACTGGTTTCGCAGTACCGCGACGGTGTGGACAAGGTGAGAAGCTGTACTGCGAGGATGCGCGGTTTTACCTGAGTTACCTGTGCTTAACCGCGATCAATTTCACACCACGAGGACTCGCGGTAAATACGCAAACCGCGTTGGCCGTAGTGTATGAATGAAGTTTGCATGTATAGTATCGGGCATTCGGTGAATTCTACTATTTGCGCACACATTACGCTTCGCACTACTTTGTTAACTATGCAGTGACAGCTTTGTGTAAATTAAAAATTGTCTATCCGTGAATCTTGAATTTTAGAGGTACTGTTCTAATCTAGCACATGGGTTAGAGTTCATATTTTGATGCATTTTTCTTGAGATTTTAACTTTTATACAGTGACATAATTATTCAATCATACTTAAATGCTTAAGAAAATTTAATCGGGAAGTTCTTTAGCCTCGCCTACTATAAAAGTAAAGTTAAGTTGCATGTGTATTCGGAAAACAACAAAACATTGCAAATTATGCTAGTTGTTGCATGTTGTAGTTTTGGCTTAACATTAACTTATTTCATAATACTGATAGTTCATATCACATGCCAATCATTTCTTTAAACGTATACTTTGTTTCTGTACTGTTTACCGACAACTTTACAAGTACAGCGCCTTTGAACTTATATGTGCATATGGCACGGAATCCCCATCCCGATTCAGATAAACGTGTGCTAGCCTGGTTCCCTGAGCTACCCATTATGCACAGGAACCAGGCTAGCTCATGCGCAGACTGAATTTTCCCCATAGCATCCGGTTTAACCTCCCTTATATATTTTCTGCGTGGACCTCAGGGTCCACGCAATTACACCTTGTTCATTTTATGCAACAATAACTGCGTGAAATCAGCTAGCACTTTTTTTACGCGTGCACTAAAATAATGATATTTCGGATATGCGGGCTCAATCGATGATTTACGGTGGTCAATCATTTTAAGAGTGTTTATGCACTACACTAGATGGTAACGTCAAATCGCTCATGCCGTAATATTTGCCTTATACAAGGTTGCAAATATATACGGTATGTCAGTATTTAGAATTTGCTACATTTATATTTAATAAATAAATAATATAATCATTAATATATTTATTATTGATATAATATATTTGAAATATTTTAAAGCTGCTTGGTCCGATTTTATATCAAATTTTATGCACGCTTTTATACGATGCTAATGCTAAGTATATGTATAATAACAGACATAGCAGTAATTTTCCTAGTCAATTAAGCCAAATTGCAATGAAGAAAAATACTTACAAAATTTGTTGACATAGCATGCGGGTTGAATAACCCCAATTATTTGGGGGACGAAACCAAGCGGTTATCTTTTCTTAACATTCCCGTGATTCATTTTGGTTTGTTTTTTCGTTTGCCCAAAATGAAATTATTTTTATTTACTTCGAATATTTCTAACTTTGAAAGGAGACTGATTATGCTGGTGCAAATAGGAGATAGTCCATAACTTTTTAAGATAAATAGCTTGTAAAGAAAAAAAAAATGATACTGTGATAACAAAAAATCGGACCAAGCAGCTTTAAGAACAGAAATCAAACGGCATCCTTTTATGTTGAAAATATCATTAAGGTCTTCCCTTTCCAACGGAAGACCTTATTGTTTTCGTACTGTTTCTTATTAAGGTCTTCCGTTTCCAGCGGAATACCTTATTGTTTTCGTACTGTTTCTTCTTCTTATTTTTTGTCCACAAATTTTGTGCACGCGATTTCTCAGAAACTATTCGGCCGATTTTGACCATTTTTTACAGATGATTGCCAGAGGTCGTACTTCTAGACGTATTTTTTTTTAAATTTTGAAATCGTCATACTACTAGACGTTTTTTTTGTTGTTGAAATTTTGAAATCGTCACTTCTAGTACCGAGTATTTTCTATTTTTTACGATCTATTTTGTGCAGAGCTGATCTCAGAAACTGTAAGAGATATAAATACGAAATTTTCAGGATAGGGAGTCTATAGTTTGAAGTAGTGCAGTTTTATGTTGTTTTACGTCAGTTGCTCCATTTTTTGGAGCTCGCCTTGGGTACGAATTTTCATTCAAAATTTTCATACGTTTTGATCTGTATCTTTTTATCAGTTGATATTTTGTTACAACATATATAACAAAAGAGGTAGACAATAAAAAGTTCTTTCTAATTATATCAAGAAGAAAGGAGCTGGTCCCTTTATTTTGGGGCCAGGACACTCGTAAACTTTATTACAAATAACTTTAAAACGAGAACGATTTTGTTATGCATTATAGAATCAAAGTTGTTGATCGTTACAATATCTATCAGGTAAAATCAGTGCCATGCCCATTCATTAGGGATTTTGAGGGGCCAACGTACTTAAACTGTTATGCAACATATCTAGAGAACGAGACATATTTTGTTAAGCATTGTAGAAGAGAAATATTTTGCATTGATTTTTTTAATCGATTCCATTGATCAAAATACCATTGTCTGTCCCCATAAAGGATTTAGAGGGCTGGCCCCTAAAATATTTAATCATTTGTATCACAAAAATGAACAATAATTTTAGAACAAAAAAAGTTAGTATTCGTGGGACCTTTCGAATGAACTCAAGAAAAAGGGGCTGCCCCCTTAAATTAGGGGCCAGGACATTCGTAAAATCTCTTACACATACCTTAAAAACGATCAAGATTTTGTAAAGCAGTATAGAAGCAAAGTTGTTGATCGTAACAATATCAGTTTGTAAAACTCTTTGCCACGCGCATTGATGAGGTAATTTAGGATTTTAGGGGACAAAAATCTTCAATCTTTAATTTGCTGTATGTGAAAAAGCAAAACACTTTGTTAAGCATTTGAAAGGATATTGACAATCGTATACATTATCTGAAAGGGAGGGGTTGTGTGGAAATTCTGAAATTTCATTGATATTTTAATGGTATCGTTTAAAAAAATGAACGGAAGACCTCCTCGTTACTCGTAAAGAGATCGTATCTAGTTGTGATTGTTGTTACAAAGACCCATTATTTGCTCTTGGGATCATTTCACTCTGATGAAATTAGATTCAATTTAAATTGAATACACCGATTTTACTTATTATAACTTGGCTAATATACAAGTTGAGTTTAAACTAAATTGTTAATGTGTCTTCATTTCCTGGCGTATCATAGATTATGAGGGTGACGGACTTAGGTTGATAAGTTATATTTTACATTCTACTATGTTTTTCCATTAAGTTCAGTGATGTTTAAATGCCTCTAAATGCAACACATATTCACTGCGTATGAATTTACAAGTAATTTACACAAGAAGTTCTCAAACAGGGAACTTTTCGATAATCTGTTTAGTTTAAAAAATATATGCATATTCATATCTTTGTGTTCTGAATTTGGAAATGAAAAATGTTAAAGAATTTTCAAATAAATATATCATCCGTCTTTCTGTTTATACAATTTTGTCCAGGCTAAAGTCCTATTTCTGAAGGAGAACTGAAAGATTCGCTTATGCGCAATAATGTGTTAAGACCTTAACTATTTTTTATCGAGGCAAGATGATTGTAATTATCTTAAGGATATGCCACCTACAAATGGATGAAAATGATTTGCATTAATTGGTATTAATAAGGGTCGGCATGAAATGTTCTTCAAGGACAAATCAAATACAGAACGTTCGTCGTTAAGAACTATTGTCATCAAAAGTAATTATTATTTTTTAAAGTGTAATATTGGTATGGTTTGTATAGGTTTGATATTAAATGTAGAATGTATAGTATGTATTAAAATTGATATAATATAAGACCAGTTTAAGTTTTATAAAAATTTAGTGGATAATCTACACTAAGACGTTAACAAACATAGCATTATGCATTCTTTGGTTCACTATTCATTGTGATAAAAGTAGCAATTATCACAAAAAAGTGCACTTGTATGTATGTCTTCTGTAGTTTTTGCGAGCATGAACCAAGAAGGAAACATGAAATAGTATAAAGACAAAAGATTATAAGGAACAATTAAAAGCAGCATGTTTTTTATTGCAGTTTTAATACTCTCAATATTGCGATCTTAAAGTATTAAATTGGAAAAAAAACCATTTACACAGGAGATAGCAGGAAGTTGTTCATTGTCAAATTGTTCCATAAACGAGAAATGCATCCCAAAGCCCTTTGGAAAGTTTTCCTGTATCTTGTCAGGTATACACAATGTTTTTTTTTTTTATTATTTATTTTAAATATTATTATTAATTATTTTTCTTATTATTTTTTTTTTGGCTTCATGATTTTTATGATTTTTTTTTATTGCAAATATGTAAGTTTTATTATGATTTTTAATTCAAAAACACAGAAACGAGTTTCAACAATTCTTTCAAGCAAAAGGAAAATAATTAACAATACCGCCATGAAAAAGTAAACGGGAATAATTGAATTTCTTTGATTTGGGGTGAATTAATAATTTGCCAAACAGTTACTATAAAATATTATAATTAAATTTAACCTTATAAAAATTTGATATGAAATATCAAATTTCAGATTGCGGAGTTCCTTCAGATGACGGGTTTTCCTTGAAAAAAGTACAAGAATGGGATGCCATAGGTATAACAAGAGGGATCCATGTAACTTGTATGGAAGAATTTGAACAACGTGGTTCTGAATTGTTTATCTGTAGATCCGACGGATCGTGGAAAACAGACCTAAACTGCACGTTTAAAGGTAACTAAGAAACGTAGTCTACTTGACATAATTTTGTTTTTGCTTAATAATTGATAATGTTTTAATAAAAACATATATAGAGTTATATACGAGTTCAAGCTTCGGTCGGGGCGGAGGTGGAGCTCAAACAAAAGTGAATTTCCCTGTGCATTTATATATATCTATATCATTCACTAAGGGCAGGTATATGTCAATTTGAGAGTTATTGCAATGTTTGTGCTTATTATACATGTGTGTATTTATGCAATGCGTATCGTTTCGATCCTCTCAAATTGTCGTTTAACTGTGTTCCACATGTATCAAGCGACTGTGTAGTGCGTGGTCAGCGCGCTAGGTTCCGTTCGTCATCGAAAGCAAGATTTCTTGTCTTGCCTAGATGGCCGAATGGGTAGCGCGGTGGCCGCTGACTGCTAGGATAACGGGTTCCAGAGGTCGTGCGTTCAAGCCTCGGTCGGGGCGGAGGTGTAGCTACAACAAAAGTGAATTTCTCTTGTGTGTATATATATATATATATATATATATATATATATATATATATATATATATATATATATATATATATATATCTAAGAAAATACCAAAATTCAAATGTAAAATTTACTGATTTTTTTTCAATACAAGATTATTGTTTTAAGTAAAGAAGGATCATATTGAAAGTTTACGTAAAAAAATCATAAATAAGTTGACTATTTCGCCTCTTTAGAAAATCGTACGAGCAAATTCTAATTTTATCTTAAATTCTAAATTGGTACTTCCCTTGTTTTTGAGTCAGCTAAGAGTAAACGTAACATGTAAAATATTTCCAAATAATTATGAAAACATAAATGTCAAAATTAACAGAGTATCTTTTTAAAACACTGTAATTAAGTTTTTTCAATTATTTTGAGTCTATGTTGAATTTGTGTGCTTTTTTGACACAGGCCTAAATCAAAAATTTGTAATTGTTGTTCGTGTTTATTATTTTTTTAAGGTTGTTTTTTTCTTTTAAACTAAATAAAAAATAGCAGGATGTTATAAAGACATACCAGACCGTGTGTTAGGAAACGGACCCATTTACCCTACCATAAATGGGAAAATGTATTGCAAACGTGTATGTCAAAGGCTTGGAGAATTCAAATACTTTGGGCTTCAGGTATGGATTACTCTTAGACGAGTTAAAGTTTTAAACATTATGCAATTTTGTTACATTATCATTCGGTTAACATTGTAATTGTATAATCTAGATATATTTCAATTAATGATTAATAGTTATTTACTAGTTCGTTCGTCGATCCACAAATGATAGATAGATGATATTTTGAAAGAAATACATCTTTTAATTGCTTGAAGAAATCTTAACTTATTTTTAGAACGGGAATCAATGTTTTTGTGGAACGCAGATCAGATTCTCTCCAGAGCGTTTATATAACAGTGAATGCAATCTACCATGCAAAGGTAGCGACGATGAAACTTGCGGTCAATCCTGGAAAATAGAGATTTATCTCATAAAAAACGTTACAGTTTGATTTAGGAATCAGCTTGAACAGTAAAACTTGTTGAATAAGGATGTCGTGCATTCCGGCATGATGTCCAGTCCGGTAAAATTATCCAGTCCCTTGACATTTTCTAATCATTTTATGTTTAAAAAATGTTTTGCAATCCGGATCTTGTCTATTCTGTAAACTGGCCGCAATTAAAAGAACCAAATACTTATAATTAGTGAGAGTTATCTCCCGTAATCCTGCCACTTATCGATCGGCCTTATGCTGGATAATTACTGCTCAATTATCAATTTTTCTTCGTTTCTTTTGATTTAAACAACTGTGAATATAAGTCCAAACTAGCAACTAATTTCAGATGGTACAGTTAGGTCTTGTTATAAATAAATATGCATTTTTACCTGCCAGCATTATATCTTAAATGGGGGTTGTGTATTTTACTTCATCTCATTTTTTTTCCGGCCATGATTCTTGATACCGTGGGAGTAAGACTGCCGATATTGTTTGTAATGCGTTGTTTGGTTACTCTTACAGAGTCACATTTTACTTTGTCAAAATGTTCCATTCTTTATTAAATTCCTGTTTATTCACGTTTTTATTTAAATTCCCGCATATGTATCCATTGTTCTCGCCATTACGTAATCAGCCACATGTTAACTTGTCGCGTGTTGTTTAACAATTTCCTGTGATTCATACTTGTCTCGTGTCGGACTTCTAAGGTTAATCGGCTGTTTGAAAACTTATCAATTACGATGATTTGATTGAAAAGTGTTTCCATTGTACGTATTCCGTTATGCAATTATTATTTTCCAAATAAAAAATGAATATCTGCACCATAATCGCGATCAGGGAGGGCTTACATATTTAAGAAGAATTAAACATTTTGCAAGAATAGATGATCAAGACCTACTGCATTACATCCTAAATTCAGTTTAAATCAATGTTCTCCAAACGGGATTTTGCCTTATCCGGCAACATTTTTCAAAACCACAGACAAGTTTTACTGTATATTCAAGAATATATCATGGACAAAAGACCTGTCTTTTTATCTCATCGATGTCTCATAAATACATGCAGACACTTCGACAGTTAACAGAAAATGCTATTTGCATTTTGCTATCAAAGCTTAAGGTGATGATATTAGGTGTAAGGTAAAATTTCGACATACCATGATTGCATATAATAAGTATTAAAATTGAATGAAATGAATTTATCTCCAGCTTAAAAAATCGTAGTCGACTGATTGTATATTGACGTATTTAAAACCTAAATCATTAAGCCTAAGTAATATTCTGGTCATTGGGAGCCTGTTTAAGGAATGACAAATTATGAATAATACTTTGATTGCAATTCATTGTTTCAATAACTGCGTTGCTTAGACATGTTGACATGTTTCCTGTTACTTTTATTTTTTTTTTATAATGCTTTAAAAAAATCAAGTGATATCAATCAATGGAGTGTGAATTCCTCATGCCCTTTTTTGTTTCTACTTTTGTGCAGAATCAATTTGTTCATGTTCTTGAGTGCCCTTAGTCTTGCAACCAACTGTTCTACAATGTGTTGCTTTCTCTCTGTTCAGTAGCATATTTGAATTCCCGATATTGCTCTGTGCTTATCTATGCAGGTATTTTAGTGATATAATGAGTAGAAGTTTGCTGCAAAAGAAAGATAAATCGGATATTAATTCTGTTATTAGATATAACTTTCATTCGTTTTAGACTTTTAAGAATTTGAAAGAAATTCCTAAAGATGTATTTTATTTAACATTTGATTTTAGTTACTCATTTTGAAAAGAGCACACGGCAGGTGTGACCGGTTAGCAGAGGATGCTTACTCCTCCTAGGTACCTGATCTTACCTCTATCTTTTTGGAGGTCCGTGTTGCTCTGCTCTGCTTTGAATTTGTATTTTGTTTTATGGGTTTTTGAGATGGTTGACAGTTTGTTATTGTCATTTTTTTCATTTAAAAAGTGTTAGTTTATCGCAAAAAAAGTTTTTTTTTACTCATAATAAATGGTTAAATTTGAAAATTAGATTGATGTACACCAGATGGTACAAACAAATGTTCACGTTTTAATGAGTTAATGAATTTAGTTTTTTCTTTAAAAACTACAGATAATTTAAATTGTACTCTAATTTAAAAATAAGAAAAAGAATGTCAAATGTTCAACCGATATAATGTACATATTTAACAAAACATTTTGCATGTACCTTATTATCAAATCGACTGTCACATTCTGAACTTTGACAATACAATTTATTAAATCATTTGAATTTGTTAATTATAAGAAAAAAAAACATATCTTCATATACAAATTAATTCGCAACTTAACTGTAACTCCCCAAAGTCAGAAAGCAATCAACTTTACCTTTAACACAATTATAATTAGGATAAAAAAATGTTTTAACTGCTTTTCGTTTTAGTAATGATTAAACTTATATTTTTTATTGAACTTAATATTTTTAACTTTTTTTTAAAAAATATAATTAAATCGCCTTAACTTTTTTTTTGCATTACGGTTAATTGTTTGCAACTCTTTTCGATTGACAGTTGTCTTTATTGAAAAACATTTAAAATTAATTTTCAGAATAACTATAGACAAAAAAAACAACAACAAAGGTGTTTTGGATATCTTTAAAATCAATTTCAAACCCTAGTTTCGATTACGATTTCTAACTGATTTAATACGTCAATGCGTGGTAACACGTTGAGAACGATGTTTAAATAACATAATTATTTCTTTTAACAAGAAACTTCTAAAACAAAAAGAACTGTGGATATGGTCAAGTGGATTACACAGCTATTCGTAATATGTCTAAGCAGAAGAAATGCGCTCGAAAAAACTTGTTATGATAATTAACTATAATATATTGCATGCATTTTTTTTAAACGATACAAAATGGTAGTTAGATATTATTAGTAATTTGATATTTTATTCTTTTATTAAGTGCATTAGGTACATTTGTACGAGAAACATTAAAACTCAAACCGATGTTTCGACTAATCTACATTTGCTTCAGCATAGGTAGATAAGCAAAGGTTTTTGGTTAATTAGAATGGACTAATAATTGCATTTACTAAAATTTGTCATTTTTGTTATTGTCATTTAATTTTTATTAATATTAGAAATTTTGTTATTGACAAGCAAGGTTATATGCCATCATAGTTTTTGAATCATAGTATCGATTGTTCATACAGTCTGTAACCAGATAGCCATGATATGCCCTTGCATAGCAAATTGGTCAATATTATATTATCCCCAATAAAATTATGTTAGACAGAATTTTTTTTTTGGTTTTTGGTCAGCTTATAGAGAACTGTAATTTTTTGGGCTTAGAATTGTATTTACGATTTTTATTTGGATGTTAAATTTGAGATTTTTGATTTAGAAATTCAATAAAAGAGTATTACTTTTGGACTGCTTCTAATTGATGTAACTTTGATAAAACTAAACGATCACGCTTTTTAATAAACTGCTTGTGAAACAACTTTTGGACTTGGTGATTCCTAAGTTTGAGTTGAGCCTCAGTTAGATCAAGAAGACGAAAGGCTTACAAATCGTAATAGACATTGTATTATGGTTTGCTAAATAAAGTAATCAAAAATTTAAAAATGTATGAATTGTTGATCAAACGGACACATTTGAACACTAATTCAACAAAGTCTTTTTCATTTTACCCAAAACACCTAATACAGAGCTAGATATTTTATATCCTAAATCGAAACTCAAGAAGGTAGGGAAATCATAGATTTTGATTGATGGTGTGATGAAAAACTGAAACGAGCTGGTCATTTCCAACAAAATAAGTAACACAACTTCATCGTTGTCATAAAATAAAGTTGGTACGGTATTAGCAATTATATGTTTGCTGTTTTTCTTTCACCCTTCTATACTTTTAAACAAATGTTAATACCTATACACAATCCTTTAATTGTAGGGATCACTTAAGTCTTTCGAATTAGTCCAGTTTCAAAACTTCTCCTTTCTAATCATTTAAATATTTAATAACTCTTCCCTTTTTTAATTTAAAATTGGTTTTGACCAAGTTCACTGCATGGATATTTGTCTTTAGTTAAACAATAAGATGCTTTGTTTGGTAATTCACTCGGGATTTGAAGGTAGCCACATTTCACAAAAAATGTTATGTATTTTTTCTGCAATGATTGCTACCTTCATAACCCACATGAATCATCAAATAAAGCATTTTATTGTTTATATTGAGATTTTTCTTTTAACTCATCATAAATTTTTAATAAAATTGATTATGACAAGTGTGTAGACTTCTCTAATTACTGTTAATGTTCATAAGTACGTTAGCTCCTGTGATACTGTCTGATATTATAATGGTTATTTCGTGCAGTCCGTTATTTTTTCTTAGGTCTCTGTAGGCTTCGACGAATCGATAAACAGGGTGTGCAAATTTTAGTCCTGTCAGTTTCTTGTGAGTTTCAGCCGCTGTTTTTTTTTCAACCATTCGATTCATGGGGCGTGTACATTTTATTAGGCTGTTTCTATAAAGCTATGAATTAACTGTAAGATTTGCTAAGAAATAGAGGAAATAATACTTAGTAGATGAAAATATTTTAGAATTAACTAGCAAACATACATAAAACATGCAAAAGACCTACTAATAGAATATATGTAGTCTTTTTAGACTATAAAGCTAGAACATGTTCGTAAAATTCAATTCAACATGGTTATTTTTTTGTTTTGTTAACTGATTTGTTTAGCTCGTACATCCAAAGAAATTACAAAGATAAGCGATAGTTGGATGCTTATATGGCGTTCAATTATACAAGAACTTGTTATGTCAATCCAGAGTATAATTATGACACGTTTATATCTACCTAAAAATTCAAGTACTCTTACAAAGTTTCATCTCTTATCTTAGAGTTGTTTTAGGTTGTTTGTAAAATGCTGACCAACTTTGAGAAATTGAACTAAATGTGCATTTTTCTTTGACGTGTCAATATCTTATTTCTTTTATGAGTTACTCTTTAGGTCAACTAGAAGTGGTAACATTTAAATTCATCTACCATATCACAACAAAAATATATTGATCAGATTGCTATGACAATAATATGTGCTTATGAACATTAGCGGTGACTGATGACACGATTTCACAACTGAATTCTTCTTCAATATAATTTCATACCAAACAAAAAACCCTTTAGAACACCATGCAATTAAAACCATTTAAGCGAAAAATTGGTGTATTAAAATTTGATGATTTTTCGACACCTATTAATGTCCCGTATATGTCACAACAATATAGATAACAAAATGAACAAATTAGTACAAATAATGACTATTTAAATATCGTCTTCATAGATGTAAAGTAACTTTTTTACTCATGCTATTAACAAAACCTAAAAAAAAAATAAGAAAAAACAAAACAAACAAACAATACATCTGCGATCAATAGATATTAAATCGATTTATTGTTTTCTGATGCAACACAAAGTAACAAAATGATTTAAAATATTAAGACCTACGCCATTACTCAATTGTTTTCTCCTTACGGTGATTTACGATTCTGTTTTATGACGTTAACGGCATTATTGTCCAATGAGACACAAAGTGCACAATCATATAAACTATACAGCTTTAAGACATGCCACAATTGGTTTTTTTTCTTCACGATAATTTACCATTCTGATGTTTTAGGTCTCTTTTCTTTAACATATGTTTAAAAACCATCACAGGATGAATGACCATCTTTAAGTCATCCTTAAAGATAGCTTAAAGGTGTTTAAAGGTAGCTTAAAGACGTTCTTTAAGCCACCTTTAAGCTACCTTTAAGCTATATGTATTGCTTAAATGTGGCTTAAAGAAAGCGTAAAGATGGCTTAAAGGCAGCTTAAAGACTATCTTTAAGCCACCTTTAAGCCACCTTTAAGGACAACTTATAGGTCCTTAATGTCCAAACTTCTTTAAGCCACCTTTAAGCCACCTTTAAGCTACCTTTAAGCCACCTTTAAGCCATTAAAAAAAATTTAATTCAATATTGTGCTTAATTTCCAACAAAATGTATTAACTTTATGAAAGAAAAGGTATTAAAACGGTTTTTGTTCTAGAAAGAAAAATGAAAAAAAAACACCAAAAAAAAAGAGGCCGCGGTGAGAATTGAACCCGGGACCCGTAGTTTACTAGCATCACCACACATCCTCTGCGCCACTGCAACTTACATATTTATAAGCGTTTTTATATCCTATATATCAGTGGATATTGAATCACTGTATTGAATGTGTTTACTTGAAAAGATTTTGACAAACCATTCAGTTTGTAACAATCAATTATATCTAATTTATAAATTACATGCATGCATGTATTTAGAATGAAATACGGAACTTGGTCTTCAGTGAACAAAAATATATTATACCTAAATGGAAACCGTCACTATAGTAGGCTTTCTTAGTTAATAAATTTAAACCGAGTAGATATACGTAATTCATCTAATTTATAGCTATAAAAATGTAAGAAAGAAAATGAAATCATTTCTTTTATTAAATGCATTGATGCTATTAGGGTATTTGTTCAATTTCCCGCAATTTCCCGGTTTTCATGATCGCGGCGCCGTTCCAATATGTTTAAATATTTGCATGTAATTGTATGTACATGATTTTTAAACTATCAATTCTATAACAAACAAAATTACCAATTACCGGTGACGTATTTACTGCATGTGGCAATTGCAAATGACTTGTACATACAATTGTATGATGTGCCAGGCCGGGTATATTTGACATATTTACCCTTATACATATATTTAAATAATCAACCCCTATTTATGATCACCGGTACATTAATTAATTAGCCTCAAGATTTTACTCTTACATACATGTATCGTTAATTTGTAGACGTAACATCTTTGAAACCCAGAGCTAGGAAATAATACTTTGAAAATGAATTACAAATGTAAATTAACTTTTATTCACTAGACTTATCGTATACTCGTACATACTAAGATTCAACGCCTTTAGAAACCCTGACGTGCACCTGGGCACACGACACACCTGTTGTGTATATCTTGTATATTCTGTGTTAGTTCCAGGGGTTTTCTTAAGTTGGACAAACAATAGACTTTAATTAGATATACACAAACATGCACCTGGGCACACGACACAACTGTTGTGTATATCTTGTATATTCTGTGTTAGTTCCAGGGGTTTTCTTAAGTTGGACAAACAATAGACTCTAATTAGATATACACAAACGAACAAAACTATGTCTAGACAAACAAAGCAGTAATATTCTGCCCGATATAACAAAGGCAGTTGAGAGTCTTTTCATCTTTAACATGTATCTAGCAGATCTAGAGTTAGAAATAATGAAAATTGAAGAAAAAAAATACAAACCTTAAACCGATTAACAAATTAAATCATGCATTTTTGGTTCATTATCTTTATTTTGTTTAATAACTAGATGAACTGAGAGAGAGAGAGAGAGAGAGAGAGAGAGAGAGAGAGAGAGAGAGAGAGAGAGAGAGAGAGAGAGAGAGAGAGAGAGAGAGAGAGAGAAAGAGAGAGAGAGAGAGAGATTTTTCACCGATTAATTTATAATAGGAAACAAACATACTTTAATTAGTTTTATGCACATATTAAGATACAGAGACTGCGCTTATCCCTACAATAATTTTGAAACCCCCAAAAAATTATAAAGAATTTTATAACGGCAATCTGTGTCCATCGGAGCGGTGCTGATAATAGCGATCTGTGTTTAATGGAGCGACGATTAAAACCGCCTGGAACCCCCCCCCCCTTCCTTGGAAAGTATATTATCACTCGGATGACCCCCTCCCATCTCTATAAAAGAGCTTTTGCATTTAATATATGTTTTTATTGTTCAGCTTGATCAATATTGACTTAAAGGCCACTTAAAGACAGTGTAAAGGCAGTGTAAAGAGAGCGTAAATGCCACTTAAAGATGCTTAAAGGTGGCTTAAAGGTAGCTTGAAGAAGTTTGGACATTAAGGACCTATAAGCACTTGCTTAAAGGTGACTTAAAGGCGGCTTAAAGGTTGTATAGCCTTTAAGCTCCTTTAAGTCACCTTTAAGCCACCTTTAAGGACTTGCTTAAAGATGGTTTTTCGCCCTGTGCATGTTCTTCATTGCTACTCCATGCTAAAAACATATGTAGGCAGAAGAATGATGTCGTGGTTTTAATATAGTGGGTTGTGAGGATGTTTTTCGGAAAATAGCAATATTTCCAGGGAACTTTTGTCTGTGATTAATGCCAAAAGATATCAATTAATAAAACAACGCAATAATTCTCATAGGATTAAAGTTGTATTATCAGTTATCTGATATAATATCTTCATATGTAAGGACCCATTGGATTGAAGTGGTAAAATCTAGACATCTAAACATCACAAAAACTCAAAGTGTTAAAGCTTTCAATATACAGGTATGAACGTTGGCGTTGTATATATAAAACAGTTTCATAAATTCCTTACGTATCAAAAGCAATTTTATTTTAAAACATTTTTGTTGACGACATCTGGATCAATAACCTTTAAACTCAACAGGTTGAATTTTTTAATTTATTGATTGATTATATGAAACCATTGAAACAACTATGTGTACATGTATATTAAGTGTCGCAATGGTTATTATGACAAACGGGCCATGAACATCGTAAATATAAATGATGAATGTTTCATTATTTTATACCGTAAAGTTTTGCGTTTATAACTAAATTCTTTCGCATCAATACTAGTCATGGTTGACTTGGTTAATGTCAGTAATAGACTTATATGATGCTTGCGTTTACTTATGTGTCTACTGTAGAGGGTCTGTCATATATTTTGAGAACATGTGTTGCAGAATGTACTAGTCCTTTTGTCCCCTATATTGTGCTTTGGGTAGATATTCATTTTCAATGTGTGAGAATAATAAGGGGTCATACTTCCATTTTGCACCACAGATTGTATTATTATGCTTATGAACCCCCCTGTTTTTTTTTTTTATATCTTTTAGCCATTTATAAAATAAATGACAGTTTTCATTCTTCCACATGTGTTCTGTTTAATATTTTATTACTGCCTGAGCAAAAAAAAAAAGAGCTCATTTTCCTTGACTAGGTCTAAAAAGCAGAGGAACTAATCAATACCAGTTTATTGTTTGAACTTTTTGCCACAGGTAGTCAGTTTTAGTAATTGTTGACTTGGTTTACGTCAGTGAAAAGGTTTAACAGTAAGGAAAGGTTTAAAAATTCATATTGGTTTTTTGTTCCAAATTTTAAAGTTATTCTGTTTATCAAAATGAACATCTTGACGTTTTGTAAATGTGTATTCCCTTAGAACAATCAAAGGGAATACATATCGTGACCTCAAAGTTAATTATGACGTTATGTCGTTAGAAAGAACAGCGAATTCTCTTTGTACACACCGCTGTAAAAATCAACCGGAAGACACGAGCTTTAGTCATTTAACACTAAACAGACTGTATAAATACTGTAATAATTCAACTCTCAACCCATATGGTATCTTCTAGTGCGACTCAGTAATATTCAACAAATAATATGTCATGTCATCAAAAAATGCCTCCACTAAACGATATTTTACGCTTTAATTTGAAGATTTGTTTAGTATTTCCTATCAGTCGCTGTTTTGCTGACCTTCGACATGGCTACTCAATGCTACAATATGGCCACAAACTGGAGAGAAGGATGATATCGTCGTATGATAAATACAGTATTCTTGATTGTGTGGAGGATTGTCTGAGAACAACACGATGTCGGTCCGTCAACTACCATCAGGGAGCCCACTTCTGTCAGACCAACTTTAAAACCAATGTTTCTACACCTGCGCAGTATATAGAAAAACCTGGATGGATATACAGTAATATAGAGGACTGGGACAGGGTAAGAAATAATTAATAAATTTGAATATGGTGTACATTGTTCAGGAAAATCTGATACTTTTACAATTGTCTGTCATTTTAAATTAAGGTTTCTCTACCCTTTATGTTTTTATGGTTAAATCCGTGTAATGTTTGTTTGAATTTAAAAATCAATGAAAGCACTCAAATTGAACCTAAAAATTGTTTTTTGCAAATAATTTGTTCATACTGTAGTAGCTAACACAAGTACACTATAAGGGCAATTATAGCGACGGCTGTTCTCCAATCAAACATCACATTTTTTTTACTGATTTCTATGTTATAAAGCGGTTTTTTTAAGAAATTAATTGCAATCCTTTATTTTTTGTATTTTAACATTTGAAGGCTATTTAAACTTGCCAATATGAAAGCTATCCCATTTAAAGTGCATTTTGGTACAATTTCTCAACCATAGTAAGTACAGTTTGGCAACGTAAAACGTTTATAACTTTTGAAATAATGGTTTAAACTGACTGCAATTTTGGCAATTTGAAACTCAGTATATTTTCTATCGAAATCTGCAAAGAAATATTTACCTTGCCAGGGAAAAATTTATGAATTGCAGTCTCTGTCAATTTTTCCTATGTACAGTTTTATAATTTTAACTTTTGCGTTGATTTCAGCGATTTCAACTCAAACTACTCTTTATAAATTGTTAAACATTGGTGCCATTTCACTTTACATAGCTTAAAATGTGTTAAACACAAGTTAAATCAACAAAGATTTGCAAAACCATGCATCACATAACACTAATATCATAACCGATAACGGTTAAATATTCCAGAATGCTTACAATGACGTCATGCGACAATCGAAAGACCTAAACCTAACTGAATAAAAATTAATCCAAGAAAAAATCTTATTTTTGCATTTAGATACAGAGCTGTGATCAGACAGATAATGTAGATCCATTATTTTAGATATAACTTAGGGTATCTGATGTAATTTTACAGCACTGGGGAGTATGACGCAGATAATAAAGTTGGGTTTTGTAATATTGCCACTCCTTTCGAATAGAATGAACGCATTCAATTCTATTCTTTTTAAATAACACATAAATGTTGTTTGACAGTTGTGGTCATCAGAAAAATGGAGATATAAGATACGACTGTAGCAAATTGGGATCAGAAACAGTATTTTGGAAGTTCTTGTTTTTTTAAAGTACTTCATATTTTATGAATGTACTTCTAGAGAATACCGTGTGAATGTATATGTAAAGAGAGAAAAATGTACCTCACTGTCCTCATATATAACTTCTAGAAAGTGCAAAAATTCAGAGCGTCCTACCAATTATTAATTCATGTTGTTTCCCTGGTGTGAACTCGCTTTAACTTTTAAAGTGTTACTCGTTTGTGAAATACGCAACATTGATTTCGATACGCGAGTTCGATGATACTTATTACACCATTTACCTTCGTTTGTGCGACTTCAGGTTTTGAAATTTGTATTATCCACGAATTCTATTTCAAATCAGAAAGTTTACCACTAACTTTATAAAAGTCACGTGATATGTAAACGAGTTTTTTCCGATCTACTTAAATCCTTTGTATTTATATATTTTATTGTACCAAAACCTACACACTCGTTTTATTTATATTTTTTTAATTGGAAGGACATAGTCTCAAACACGAACACAATATATTCATCGTTACAGGACTTATAAATCAACGATAAAGCGGGAGTAGTTACATTAAAAAAAAAGATAAAAGCTATCAATACAAATCAAGATGTGTAATATTTATTTACGTTTATGTTAAAGTTGTTGAATTTTTTACTTAACAATAAATTGTATTAAAAAGGCCGTTTTCATATATTAAGAAATATTATCCTTTGAAATATATGATATACATGTATTTTTTTTGTTGGTAAAAGACAGAAAAAATTAAATCGCGTGTTTGAACAGTAGAGCTCTAACGTCATTTAATAATTTTTGTGATGTATGCATTTACGTCACACATATGTGTCTATTTTTTATCATCATTTTCTTCCTCCGCTTTTTTCATTTTACATGAAAACTAGGCCAATCTCGGCCTTTCGTGGCGTTAGTTTGCTCTTAGCGCACATTGTATAAATGAAACAAAATAATAATGAAGGTTTAAACTTTCTAAGATTTACTTCTTGTGATAATACGCAGAAATAAACTCCTCAGCTTTGATAAGGAATCTACAATATACAGAACATAAAGTACAAAAAATAATGTAAATACATCTTTGTGCAAAAAAATGAAAATGATGAACATTCGTAAATTATAACATTACAAAACTACATGTGTATTAATTGGTATTTTGCAATTTTATTTGTACATTGAACTAATGGTTAACCATTTACAGAAATGTTAACGTTCAGTCATATTTTTTTTACCTAAATCGATACACATGATCGTAGTCGTTTTTAAAATCTATTAATCTTCTTTGGGAGAACAGCTTTGTATAAAAGAAAATATTCAAACGTTAAAGCTAAAATATATGGCATTTTTCTTAATTGTACTAAAGTTTATAGACTGAAAAGATCATATCCAGAAAATGTTCATGAATGCCGGTATCACATGGTTTTTTTTCTTCCCACAAATCATATTTAATCAAGTGAGATTGCTACAAACATTATGCAAGCAATTCATGTTTAAAATGTATTTTAATAAACTTGCAGGATATTGCTGGAGCTTGTTCAACTTCTAATTGCGCTCTCAATGAAAAATGCATCCCAAAGCCTTTTGGAGAGCATGACTGCGTCTTGTCAGGTCTGATATTTTATGTTCTTTCTTTATTTTTTTCTAATGTTTAAAATGTAATCATTTGTGAGTTATCATTTTTTAACACTCCATTAAAGTGACTATCAAGGAATATTTACTTTAATGTAATATCAGTAATATAAAACCACGTACTGGTATAAAGTCTCTGTGGATCAATACAACAAATTACAATAGTTTTCTGCTTTCTTTGTTTAATAGAAAAGGGTTTATGAAAGTTTTATTTCATTAGTACATGTATTTGTTAACTTGAAATGAAGAGTATTAACGTACTGTAAGGTAATATTAATATACAGTAAATCTCGGCTTTAGCAAAGTTCCAGGAACCAATTAATTGACTTTGTTATATCCGTAATTCGTTTTATCCATATAATGAATTGTATCATAATTATGAATGATATTTATCTTCCACTACCACGAGGTGGAAAAGGGGTACTTTCTTAGATTCAGTACATTTTCTTTTGTCTGCCATATTTGCCCTTCTCATAAAGAACTAAATCCCACAGCAACGAACAGTGTATTTCAAAATTTTGATAGAGAGCTGAATGTACATTATGGTCATGCATTTAGTTTTTTTCTTAAATATTTATGGAGGTAGAGAGCAATATTTTGTTTCTTAGTACAGTTTTTAATATATTGTTTTTACAATTTGGCCAAACTAACGCACTTCATGGCCTAAACGCCTAACCAAGGGGCCAAAAATTTAACACTTTAGGTAGAGTATATCATGAACATCGTAATTAGAGAAGTTGAGAAGAAGGTTTTGTATTATTCAAGACACGTTATAGCAAACAGGGGGTTGGGGTCATGATTTTCACACTTTATGTTCAATAATACAGATTAAACTAAATTTGTTGTATTTAAAAATTGAGGCAAAATCCATGAAAACGAAAAATGGCATATATATACTGACCAAATAGAAGCTGTAGACAAATCCATGTACCTTGGTGTTTTATTGAACTATAATGGAAATTTTAATGTAACACAAAAACAATTAGCCAGTCAAGGCAGAAAAGCAATGTTCTGTATAAGATCTAAGGTTGCTCAATTGACATTTAATGTTGAAACTACGTTCTTTCTTTTTGACACCAATATACATGTAAGTGGGATTTTGAATTACGGGTGTGAATTTTTGGGAAACCACAGTGCGCTTGACCTTGAGAAAATCATTTAGAATTCATAAAAAATGTTTTGTGTGTTAGAAAAAATACAAATACGTCTATGGTGTATTTTCAAAACGGCAGGTTGCCTTGGAAAATTGTACCCTTTTTAGGATTATTAGGTTTTCGTTAATTTTTTAAAAAGTAAACATTTTATCATTACGTCATGTTTTGACAAAATATGAGAAGAGTGTGAACACAAATTTAAACATGTATCAGACTGGGTATCAGATATTAATGACAATCTGGGCTGATAAAGACTAAATATGTTATAAATGCCATTTTTTTACTTATCAAGCAAAAAAATATTGATACTTTGGTGCAAAATCTCATTGCAGATATAGGTAGTTCAGCTAGATGTATACTGTATAGAAACATTATTGACCATTTTCACTACAATATTATTTAGTGAAACCCATTCTTTGTATTTACAAACAACAACTCCGTAAAATCAGAATGTCATCACATAATGTATCCATCGAAATTGGACGCCATAGAAATACTTTGCGAGATAACATAATTTGTTAATTTTGTAGATCCAATATTGAGGATGAATATCACGTTTTCTTAATATGCCCACGCTACCAGCAATTACAAGCACAATATATCAAAAAAATTATTTGGAAAAACCATCAATTTATAAATTTATACAGGTATAATGTTAGAGAACTCTGTAACTTGATTGATTGATATACTATTTAATAATTGCTGTAATTAAATCGATATGTTGAAATGTACATTCTCTAATGTTATTACATGTAATACTGTACTACATATTTATTGTTGCTATTACCAGTTTGTTACTTAATTCATGCACTATGCTGCACATATTTTGTTTCAAACATTCGATATGCAATTAGGAGTATGTCTTACGCAATAAAAAAGTTACATGATTCGGTGTATAAAATCCTTTTAATAATACGAAATGACGATTTGATCAACGGTCAGCCATTTTGTGATGATGTGTTATTCCACCTTAAAGAACAATCACATGAAAAAACTCGCGTGAGTCGTGCAGTTTATAACCTTAAGATATAGCACATTCTCACACGAGAAGCAGCATGACAAAGAGATATAAGATTTTTTTTCAAATGTATGTACAACAAATTGTATGTTTTCTGTTCTCAATCTGACAACAATGTCAAAGTTACATTATAGCTGATGTGTCTCTGTTATTCTAGATTGCTGTTACATTCTAGATACTGTTTGTCTGTTTTTTTAGATTGTGGAATTCCAAGTAACGAAGGTTTCTCTATGGGAGAAATACAAGAATGGGATGCCATTGGAATAACAAGAAGAATTCATATCAGATGCGCTCTTGGTTACAACCAACAAGGGTCTGAAGTCTTTGTGTGTAGATCCAACGGATCTTGGAGGACGGATTTAAACTGCACTTTAAAAAGTATGGCAAACTTTTTTTTCTTCAAAATTTATAGAAGATTTACCATTCATGTTGCAATAGCAAAAAGTAATTGGAATTATAAAAAATAATTCACTAAACTGTCAAATTTAATTTAATAGCATGTTCTTATTTAATAAGTTCGATACTTCTGATTATTCAAAGGAATTCATAGAAGCAAAGGCGTTGATTTAGTTAAAATGCAAGCTACTAAATTCTCTAATAGGCGAATGAAGTCCGATTAAGAGATGTCTATATTTTTTTCTCTACAAAATTATACTAAGTTTGCCTAATATTTCTGTAGGCACGTACAGTCTGTAGCATCTTTTTGAGAGTAGGGTAGGGAGGGGACAGACTCACAATAAAAAAAGGCAACTTTGCAAATCATTATGACATTTTTGAGTCAGTCTTGACAGAAGAACGACCTACTATAACATTGAATGAATTTTTATCTTACTGTTTTCCACTTACATTTTATATGCTGGCAAAATGTAAGGAACGGAGGGAGGGAAACTTTATAAAACTTCGATTTTTTTAATATAAATTTGAGAAAAAAGTTTCCTGTGAGAAAAAAATGGGTGGTAGAGCCATGCCCAACCCCTTTGGTGTTTTATTGACCCACTAATAAACAAATTGAAAGAATTTACTAATCAACATTTTAATAAAATATTATGTTTACTTTCATGTCGCATGTGGAAAGTAGCATACCATAAATAAATCATTCAATACGAAGATTTCAGCTCTATCGGTTTCTAAAGGTTTGGGTCACAATTACCTAACAAAAGGGGGGAGGGGTGTAGACAGTGGATGTTTACATAAAATTATGACAAACAATTAGCTAGATTATAGTGTACTAATATCACAAATCTCCCAATTTTCTGAATCTTGATTTTCTAATTTTTTTATTACTTGTAGCATGTCCAGTCGGGTACACGGAAGCGACGTCAAATGTCACCAAAACTTGTCTGCGATTTGTTGACACGCCTACTCTTTATCCAAATGCAACTCTGGACTGCAAAAAGGATGGTGGGGATTTGATTAAGCTAGACACCGAACCATTGAAGAATATCTTCTTGAAATTTATCGATGGTATGTCATATTTATGCAGCCAATTATCATAATTAAATTGAAGTTTTTTCTACAAGGTTGGTTTAAATGTCAAAAAATACGAACTTAAACATTATCTCAAAGGTCACAATTAACATTACACAAGAATCAATTTCTTAATACATATTATGCATCGTACTTTGCTTCTACAATATTCAAAATTATAAAAAAGGAAAAAAAAAATTGAAAGCAATAAATCAATTAATAAAATTTAACGAAAAGCTAGTTGTAGAAAAGAAAAGTTTAATAAAACCCAGAAATCAGTGCAAATAAAAGCTTGACAAAAGTATTGTTTTATTCGAATATCAAAAGAGTGTACAAATTGGTTACATATTAGGCATACATGAGGCGATTAAAAATGTTAAATGCATGTTGTCGCACTCGTTTAAAAAAAAAAAAATTAATGTTTTAATAATTGACAACGAGAGCTTAATATGTTGATTTTTACCATAACCTAAATGTCAATTCAATATCATAATTAGGTGTGCAAGTCAAATTTTGTCAAAATGTCTGTTCTTTTCATATCTTAAATAGGTTACATTGATACGACTACAAATAACAACATATGGATTCAGGCTGAAGAAGACGGTGAAGGTATTTGGAGATTTCATGATGGTTCAACTCTGCCAGACTTTCTGAAAAGAGATATGAACGAAACAAATTATCGTGGCGAAATTTATCTAAGATATGTTATTGAAAAACAGCAATTCTGGGACATAAACGCAATTAGAAATTTTAGCTACATATGTGAATATAGAATTTACTGATTTATAGAAATATAAATCTGGCAACATATAGAAACACTTTCTGAAGGAAATGTACGGTAGGTTCCTATTGAAACGCAAGGAATTGATATCTATCCGCGTAAAATCACGATATGTGCATCTTACGAATTTTATATCTCGCTTTTATATTTTAAACATAATTATGTAACCTACATATAACTTTGATAAAACTTCGGCATTTGCGATTTTATGTTCTTGCAATTTGATGGAAACGGCTGCATCGCAGAAATGAATACTCGTGACATATTAGGAATCTTCAGTACATGTATGGTATGCAAAACTGTTCATATTAGTTTGTATTTTTAGTAACTATTTTTATCATATCAAAACTCGTCTCAATGATGATTTTAATTTTTAAGACTTAAGTTGTTGTACATGTGGATATGTGTCTGGTGAGGGTAGAGAAAGGGTGTTACAATTATATCACACGGTTTTTCGATTTTTTCAGTCACATTTAATTTAACGAGGCCGGGTCTAATTTGTTCTGCCCTAGATTTTTAAATGAAACTTTTTACATGAATTTCTACTGATATAATTATTATTTTCAGACAAAAAAATAAGACATTTACCACACCGTTTGTTTAAGAGGTCATCTCAAAGTTTGTTAATTTTTAACATAGGACCCTATGGGATTTTGCTTGAAATGTATTAATTTTGCACATTTTTTACATTTTTTTTAAACTTCTGCCCTAGGGATTTTGTGTTCTGTTCTACATATTAAAATTATTGCTAAAAGGCATCAAATGATCAAATAAACAAAATCTTTTACCTCCTTGTTTGTACCAGGGGTCTTATCAAAGTTGTTTTTTGTATGCCCAATTTAGAGTAAATGCGAAAATTTCTGAAGGGAATGTGTATCTTTTATATAAAAAACTGTCAATATTTGTTAATTTTGTTAGTAACATGTTGTCATGGAGAAAAACTTACAGTTTTTCAATCAAAAAGAAGAAAAATCAAAATCGCCAAGGGCAACCGAATTGAAGTTGGATTTTATGAAGGAACAAATCCTTATATTTCCCTCATCACCATGCAATGAACCTTTTTTTTTATACGGAACAACATATGATGATACAAAATACATCAATTTTTAATATTTTTTCGACGTTTTGTAAACAATTACGTTGCAAATGTTTGTTTTTCGATGTTTATTGTCTCTCTTCTCTTTTATAAATTCGCACTTTGATTGTTATATTAGTTTGTGACATAAAGAGAATCTTTTATTTATCAAATTTGTTTATATCGTATGCTCTTTATACCAAAGAAATGGAAATATGATATTTATATTCCGGGAGACACGACATTTTGTTCGCCCTGTCAGTGACTTTCTTGACCAATAAGATGACGCCTTATATACAAAATAATTACATTGGGGTATAACGAAATGATTTGAATCAAATTTTGAAAAGCCTTTATGCTAAGTATCCCTGGATATGTTACAATTAACATGTAACTTAAAACAAAAATGAAATGTTTGACTTTACACGAAATTTTTTTCTGGTATGGGACAGTTCTTGCTACTGCAATTCCTTTAGAATGATTGTTATTTTAGCAATCCTATAATAGATTTCACAGGGGGGACGTGGCCGATCTTGCTCGTTTTTTTCCTGTCCAGACATCATATAGTTATAACATTAGGAATTTCATTTAGTCTATAAGTATTTCTATTGTCTAGAAAAGGTAACATGGCAAGTATAATTTTAGACTCATCTAATTTCCAAGTGAGCTGTCTTGACGCCCTTTACATCTCCTATAACAGGAAAGGAGACTGAGTCATGGTGTACACGAGTTTTATTGTACCAAGACAAAGCAAATACCGGGAAACAGGGTAAACAGATCTCCATTCAGACTTTCTGGTTCCAAATGTCTTGTACCAGTTTTGCCTGGTACGTCGTAGTCGGTATGCCAGGTTCTCTTCGGACCCAACTTTAAATGTTTATGTATTCAATGCGGTCGTTTAATGCTCATTTCCCTCAGCCAATTACAGTCAACTCGCGTAATAGTGAACTTTTTGTTTGCAAATTGATAAACTCACACATCGGTTATTAATAAATAAAAATTGAAACACAACAAAACAAGTCAAGCCAAGGTTTTCAACTTATTTTATATCTTTGACTGCCTTAAAATGATTTTTTTATCATTAATTATTCAATTCGCAAATATTTACAGAAATCAATTCTATTATAATTTGATGTGTGTTATGCCACAGGCTCATTTTTCTTTATCGAAGTAAAAACGCCACGCACCTTTTACAACTTTAATAAGCCAATATTGCAGAAAGGACTGACTGTAACAACTGAAATTCATAACAATAATATTCTTACCACTAACATAATTTAGAAAAAAAATAGCAGTGTATACTTCGCCTAGAATCTCCAATCAAGTTTTAAATTGATAATCAGAAAATAATATTACAAATAAATTGATATACACATTTAAAAAAAACATACATCTTTGCGCCATTGCATCACGACAAATATGATTGATGGAGCATCCCAGACGCTGTTGAAAGGATTGTCGCTTGATGTGTACGTCCCAGATGCTCGGGACAAAATGTCTCCCAGAAACTGCTCACAGAAATGTATGTAATTGTGTGTATATTTATATAGATAATTAACTATATGTATGATCAATCGCAACTTCTCGGGCCTTTCTGGCAGGCTCAGAAAAACACCTCGAATGTATTACGTAAGCGTCTATGACAATCCCCCTTTTTATAAAATATGATATAAATACAACACATTTTACGATCTGTTGAGATTTACCTAGACTTCATGCCGATACTTATTTTAATGGGGAGCGACTCCATTTTGTATGAAATTCTAACATCCGTTGATGTTAATACATTCGAGGTGTTTTTCCGAGCCTGCCCGAAAGGCCGGAGAAGTTGCGATTGTATGTATGATGTTATTAGCAATGTGTAAATTTAAAACCCAACACCGACCGGCACCGTAAATTCCGGTGGTGTTACAATGGGCTTTAAGGACACCTCCTTTTTTTGTGCGCAGAATTTTTGAATAAGTAAGATATACTCATTTAGCTCATATATTTAATATATTCCGTGTTTCTTAATAAGAAAATAAGGATCAGATTAATATCGTAAAACGATTGTATGCTATACAGTCAGCGTAAAATTACATATCATAGTTCATAACACGCTTTATAAAAATGAACCGTTGTATTTAACAATTTTACATTAGAAATTTTGAGTTTAGTTAGAACACCAGGTCTAAGCAAATCAACATGTAACACACATGAACAAGAGACCATGTGTTCCATATCGATTTATGGATAGGTCAGGAAAGATTGAAACACGTATTATCTCCCTTTTCAATACCTTGCTTTAAGTAAGTGCATTAAGTAGTGTTTGTACTTTTCGAGTTGTAATCTTTTACTTTTTTTGCTTTTATGATTAAGTTAATCATTTAAGAAAAATATTCGATTCTTGTTTAATACACATAACATTTTATTGTAAATATATGTTACAAGTTCTGTTTATTAATATAAATTGTATCTATTTTGTAACTCGACAACTGACATACAATAAGGGGATTTGATGTTTCATGTACCCATGGTGAGCGATTTTTGGGAGTTGATTTTAATCAACTCTCCTATGTAGTTACTCTGACAAACCGAAAGTGAAACAGTGTTTGGACCAAAGCACAAATCATCACCGCTGACAAGACTTAGTTCTTCAAAATAATTGATAATTACGAAATAGTGTATGCTAAAGCATTTTTCAAGGAAACTTATTTATAAATACCTTAAAAATAGTCAGATTTTAAATGGTACGAACAATTTAGATATTTTTTGTAGTCGTATGTATTCTAACGCCAGAGTTTAACATTGTCTTGTTCAACTCGACGCTCGGCTGTCTCCGTAAATCTCCGATAAGCAGAGAGTCTCTCTTGCTTGTCGGAGATTAACGGCAATAGCCGAGCGTTTGCTTGAACGAGACTTGAGTTAAATATTGCTTTGATCCATAAATTTTCTAGAAATATTTCTATCATTGATACATAGTTTGATTGAACTAAGGATAACGTTTACTCAGAATGAAAAAAAAAACCCAATTCCACTGATGATAATGAAAAGCCATCAATTGTATGTTATACACCTTTGTAGTGTTATTTTTCTCTTTCAAAAAAGTAGGTCAATGACGAACTTTTTGAGTTATTGGCCATTGAATATATTTTATAAAATGAAGAAAAATCCCATAAAATTTTACACTACGATCGAGATTTTTTTCATTGTGTAAATATTACAAATAGTTAAATACAATAAAAAATGAAGGACAGTTTATGAATGGTGGTGGCACTATATATATGCAAAGCATTGGATTTTTTGGCCACAATTTTTAAAATTATTTCAGTCCGAATTTCCTTTATCAGTTTTCAAATACCTTCCCATTTCTGATCTAATTTTACAAAAAATTGAATGATGATAATACAAAAACATTTATGGTATCAAACTACTGATATGGACCTTATACTATTTGCATAAAATTTATATGAAGTCAATTATCAACATTTTGAGATATGGCGTCTTTTATCGTTTTTTTGCATTTTTAAATATTTTTGTAATTCATGCCATACGTTTATGTTAATGAATAAGGTAAATAAGTAAAACTAAGTACTGCCAGAAATGTTTGGCGGAAAACAAAATCTGCAAAATTTAGTTCGAATTTTCTCTGATTAAAAGTTTGTTTTTGTTTGAGCCTAATTCAATAATATAGTGGAAATATCGAATGTTATGTCAATAATAATTCATTTCATAAATACTTTTTGTGTTTAGGACAACTTTTACTCATGACATTGAACTTTATAACAATCCGAATTTGAGATCTTAACTCCTGAGTAAAGAACACCCTTAATTTCATCTTTAAATATTACTTAACATGATTTATATGGGGTTTTATCAACTTTCTTGTGTCGAAAAAGTCAGAAAATTCATATTATAAAAATGTGCCTATTTGAAATACAGATTAGAAACAACCTGTACATGTCATGCAAAATATCATAGCATTGATTTTAAAATAATAAACATCGATATATCAACTCCCGTCAGTTCTTCGGTACCTTGATTTTTGTTCTTCTTTAAAATCTAATCAAGTAAAGAATTTCATCAGGCCCTTGGATGGAAAATACTTGTTGCACCTTACTTATGCATCATTAGTTCTGTTACTAGCAATGTGTATTTAAAAAAAAATAAACATCGATATATCAACTCCCGTCAGTTCTTCAGTACTTTGATTTTTTTTCTTCTTTTAATTCTAATCACGGCAAAAATTATGTTCGTTAAACATACTGATGTAGGATACATGGCAATGAAGTGACATGTAGGAGTTAAAGCGTTCTGCAACATTTGTTCTCATTTGAATGCCCAAGGGAAAGAATTTCGTCAGGCCCTTGGATGGAAAATACTTGTTGCACCTTCTTTATGCATCATTAGTTCTGTTACTAGCAATGTGTATTTAAAAAATAATGTTTAAGGGTCTTTAAAGATATTGCATAAGTGAAAACATATCAAAAAAGAAAATAGTCAGATTATGAGAAAATTAATTTTATCATGATAATCTTGCACCTTTTCAATAGCCTGTCACGAAATATTATTGTTATAGTATTTTTCCCCGAGAAAGATCTTAGCCTAAAATAAGTTGTATAGAAACTTCCTGTATAATGGGTGTCATTACAATATTGCATTTTTCGATTGCTTGAGCTACGGTTTAGACCCCAGTACAAAGCTGAGTTCAATGCATAAATATTTGGAATTCACAGTGTATAAGATATGGTACTCAGGTGTTGGTTAAGCCCTGCGTGCCTCAATTGTTTTGTTTAATATGAAAAATAGTGACACGCAGCTTATTTCTTCTTTTCTTCATTAGAATCATATTGATAGTTTTATATTTAAAAATTTAAATATCACTTTTATTTGTTGTTCAGCACAAACACTTGTGCGCATGAATTATTAAATTTAAAAGGTTATGTTTCTTATCATTCAGGAATAATTTATAGAATTTTTTTTATTTTCGTCATCCTACGGTACGTAGAAAGAATGAAACATCCAGAGGGATCCGATTCATATTGAACACACGGTCACTGTTGAAAAACCGAGTAATATGACAACGGGCTTTTAACTGTTATTTTTTTCGTATTAGAAACAGTTAATAAAAGATAATTGATGTTTGGAGGTACATTTTTTATATTATAGTAGAATAGCAAGCAGAATATTGGTGTATGAATTATTTGTATTACAAGTCGTATGAAACAATTTCCTTAGTATCTCTATCGTTCAGTGCCATTCTGTCGTACATGGTGTGCTTTGTCTCAGAAAGTACATTATTTTAGCCAGTCATGAGGAGATGTTTTCTGTACACTTCTCTGCGGCTTTCTTCATTTTTCTTCCTCGCTCTTCAGTTTTGTAAGGCAGATCTAAGAAATGGCTACTACATGTTACAGTACGGACACAAACTGGAGAGACGGATGATAACGTCGTATGATAAATACAGTATTCTGGATTGTGTGGAGGATTGTTTGAGAACAACACGATGTCGGTCCGTCAACTACCACCAGGGAGCCCACTTCTGTCAGACCAACTTTGAAACTAATGTTTCTTCACCAGAGCTGTATTTACCATAACACAAATCTCATTTTACTATCATAAGTATACGTGTGCAAGTTAAATTTGTCAAAATTTCTGTTCTTTTTTATATTTTAAATAGATTTCATTGATAAGACTACAAATGACAACATATGGAATTCAGGCTGAAGAAGACAGTGAAGATATTTGGAGATTTCATGATGGTTCAACTCTGTCGGACTTCCTGAAAAGAGATATGAACGAAACAAATTATCGTGGCGAAATTTATCTAAGATATGTTATTGAAAAACAGCAATTCTGGGACATAAACGCAAATAGAAATTTTAGCTACATATGTGAATATAGAATTTACTGATTTATAGAAATATAAATGTGGCAACATATAGAAACACTTTCCGAAGGAAATGTACTGTAGATTCCTATTTAAACGCAAGGAATTGATATCTATCCGCGTAAAATCGCGAGATGTGCATCTTACAAACTTTAGATCTCGCTTTTATGTTTTAAACATAATTATGTAACCTACATATAACTTTGATAAAACTTCGGCATTTGCGATTTTATTTTCTTGCAATTTTGATGGAAACGGCTGAATCGCAGAAATGAATACTCGTGTAAAATAAGGAATCTTCAGTATATGTATGGTATGCAAAACTGTTCATATTAGTTTGTATTTTTAGTAACTTTTTTTATCATATCTAAACTCGTCTCATTGATGATTTTAATTTTTAAGACTTAAGTTGTTGTACATGTGGATGTGTGTCTGGTGAGGGTAGAGGAAGGGTGTTACAATTATATCACACGGTTTTTCGATTTTTTCAGTCACATTTAATTTAACGAGGCCGGGTCTAATTTGTTCTGCCCTAGATTTTTGAATGAAATTTTTTACATGGATTTCTACTGATATAATTATTATTTTCAGACAAAAAAAATAAGACATTTACCACACCGTTTGTTTAAGAGGTCATCTCAAAGTTTGGTAATTTTTAACATAGGACCCTATGGGATTTTGCTTGAAATGTATTAATTTTGCAAACAATTTTACATTTTTTTTAAACTTCTGCCCTAGGGATTTTTTTTCTGTTCTACATATTAAAGTTATTGATAAAAGGCATCAAATGATCAAATTAAAAAAATCTTTCACCTCCTGGTTTGTTCCAGGGGTCTTATCAAAGTTGTTTTTTGTATGCCCAATTTAAAGTAAATGCGAAAATTTTTGAAGGGAATGTGTATCTTTTATATATAAAACTGTCGATATTGGTTAATTTTGTTAGTAACATATTGTCATGGAGAAAAACTTACAGTTTTTCAATAAAAAGAAGAAAAGTCAAAATCGCCAAGGTCATCCGAATAGAATTTGTTTTTTTATGAAGGAACAAATCCTTATATTTCCCTCATCACCATGCAATGAACCTTTTTTTTTTATACTGAACAACATATGATGATACAAAATACATCAATTTTTAATATTTTTTCGACGTTTTGTAAACAATTACGTTGCAAATGTTTGTTTTTCGATGTTTATTGTCTCTCTTCTCTTTTATAAATTCGCACTTTGATTGTTATATTAGTTTGTGACATAAAGATAATTTATCAAATTTGTTTATATCGTAAGCTTTTTATACCAAAGAAGTGGAATATGATATTTATATTCCGGGAGACACGACGTTCTGTTCGCCCTGTCAGTGACTTTCTTGACCAATAAGATGACACCTTATATACAAAATAATTACATTTGGGTATAACGAAATGAAATTTTGAAAAGCCTTTATGCTTAGTATCCCTGGATATGTTACATTAACATGTAACTTTACACAGAAATGAAATGTTTGACTTTACACAAAACTTTTTTCTGGTATGGGACAGTTCTTGCTAATGTAATTCCTTTAGAATGATTGTTATTTTAGCAATCCTATAATAGATTTCATAAGTAAATATGTTTCACTACAAAGCTGTTACCATTTGGTGTAAAAATTTGAAACAGAGTGATAATTGCACTAACATTCACATCAACTCGTAACTTTTTGTATTTTTTTCATTCACACTTCTAAAATGACGTTATTTGTTTTATTTAAGGTTAACAGTTTATTTAATGTTTAAGGCGGGTTCTGGGACATATGTGTGTTGTGGAGGGGAGGAGGGGGGGGGGGGGGCAGAGGGGGGACGTGGCCGATCTAGCTCGTTTTTTTTCCTGTCCAGACATCATATAGTTATAACAGTAGGAATTTCATTTAGTCTATAAGTATTTCTATTGTCTAGAAAAGGTAACATGGCAAGTATAATTTTAGACTCATCTAATTTCCAAGTAAGCTGTCTTGACGCCCTTTACATCTCCTATAACAGGATAGGAGACTGAGTCATGGTGTACACGAGTTTTATTCTACCAAGACAAAGCAAATACCGGGAAACAGGGTAAACAGATCTCCATTCAGACTTTCTGGTTCCAAATGTCTTGTACCGGTTTTGCCTGGTACGTCGTAGTCGGTATGCCAGGTTCTCCTCGGACGTAACTCAATTGTATATGTATCCAATGTGGTCGTTTAATGCTCATTCCCCTCAGCCAATTACAGTCAACTTGCGTAATTGTGAATTTTTCTGTTTGCAAATTGATAAACTCACACATCGGTTATTAATAAAAAAAAATTGAAACACAATAAAACAAGTCAAGCCAAGGTTTTCAACTTATTTTGTATCTTTGACTGCCTGGAAAATGATTTTTTTATCGTTAATTATTCAATTCGCAAATATTTACAGAAATCAATTCTATTATAATTTGATGCGTGTTATGCCACAGGCTCATTTTTCTTTATCGAAGTAAAAACGCCACGCACCTTTTACAACTTTAATAAGCCAATATTGCAGAAAGGACTTACTGTAACAACTGAATTTCATAACAATAATATTCTTACCACTAACATAATTTAGAAAAAAAATAGCAGTGTATACTTCGCCTAAAATCCCCAATCATGTTTTAAATTGATAATCAGAATATAATATTACAAATATAATGATATACACATTAGAAAAATAATACATCTTTGCGCCATTGCACCACGAAAAATATGATTGATGGAGCATCCCAGACGCTGTTGAAAGGATCGTCGATTGATGTGTACGTCCCAGATGCTCGGGACAAAATGTCTCCCAGAAACTGCTCACAGAAATGTATGTAATTGTGTGTATATTTATATGGATAATTAACTATATGTATGATCAATCGCAACTTCTCGGGCCTTTCTGGCAGGCTCAGAATAACACCTCGAATGTATTACGTAAGCGTCTATGACAATCCCCCTTTTTATAAAATATGATATAAATACAACACATTTTACGATCTGTTGAGATTTACCTAGACTTCATTAAAGTCAATGATATACCCTAAAATATACCACAAAAGGGACACACGAGGCTGTCTAGCCGATACTTATTTTAATGGGGAGCGACTCCATTTTGTATGAAATTCTAACATCCGTTGATGTTAATACATTCGAGGTGTTTTTCCGAGCCTGCCCGAAAGGCCCGAGAAGTTGCGATTGTATGTATGATGATATTAGCACTGTGTAAATTTAGAACCCAACACCGACCGGCACCGTAAATTCCGGTGGTGTTACAATGGGCTTTAAGGACACATCCTTTTTTTGTGCGCAGAATTTTTGAATAAGTAAGATATACTTATTTAGCTCATATATTTAATATATTCCGTGTTTCTTAATAAGAAAATAAGGATCAGATTAATATCGTAAAAAGATTGTATGCTATACAGTCAGCGTAAAATTACATATCATAGTTCATAACACGCATTATAAAAATGAACCGTTGTATTTAACAATTTTACATTAGAAATTTGGAGTTTAGTTAGAACACCAGGTCTAAGCAAGTCAACATGTAACACACATGAACAAGAGACCATGTGTTCCATACCGATTTATGGATAGTTCAGAAAATATTGAAACACGTATTATTTCCCTTTTCAATACTTTGCTTTAGGTAAGTGCATTAAGAAGTGTTTGTACTTATCGAGTTGTAATCTTTTACTTTTTTTGCTTTTATGATTAAGTTAATCATTTAAGAAAAATATTCGATTCTTGTTCAATACACATAACATTTAATTGTAAATATATGATACAAGTTCTGTTTATTAATATAAATTGTATCTATTTTGTAACTCGACAACTGACATACAATAAGGGGATTTGATGTTTCATGTACCCATGGTGAGCGATTTTTGGGAGTTGATTTTAATCAACTCTCCTATGTAGTTACTCTGACAAACCGAAAGTGAAACAGTGTTTGGACCAAAGCACAAATCATCACCGCTGACAAGACTTAGTTCTTGAAATTAATTGATAATTTCGAAATAGTGTATGCTTAAGCATTGTTTTTCAAGGAAACTTATTTATAAATACCTTAAAAATAGTCAGATTTTAAATGGTACGAACAATTTAGATATTTTTTGTAGTCGTATGTATTCTTACGCCAGAGTTCAATATTGTCTTGTTCAACTCGACGGTCGGCTGTCTCCGTAAATCTCCGATAAATCTCTCTCTTGCTTGTCGGAGATTAACGGCAATAGCCGAGCGTTTGCTTGAACGAGACGAGAGTTTAATATTGCTTGGATCCATACATTTTCTAGAAATATTTCTATCATTGATAAATAGTTTGATTGAACTAAGGATAACGTTTACTCAGAATTAAAAAAACCCAATTCCACTGATGATAATGAAAAGCCATCAATTGTATGTTATATACCTTTGTAGTGTTATTTTTCTCTTTCAAAAAAGTAGGTCAATGACGTACTTTTTGAGTTATTGGCCATTGAATATATTAAATTTTTGAAAAAATCAAGAAAAATTCCATAAAATTTTGCACTACGATCGAGATTCTTTTCATTGTGTAAATATTACAAATAGTTAAACACAATAAAAAATGAAGGACAATTTATGAATGGTGGTGGCACTTTATATATACAAAGCATTAAATTTTTGGCCACAATTTTTAAAAATATTTCAGTCCGAATTTCCTTTATCAGTTTTCAAATTCCCTTCCCATTTCTGATCTAAATTTACAAAATATTGAATGATGATAATACAAAAACATTTATGTTATCAAACTACTGATATGGACCATATTCTGTTTTTATATGAAGTCAAATATCAAAATTTTGAGATATGGTGTCTTTTATCGTTTTTTAGCATTTTTAAATATTTTTGTAATTCATGCCATAAGTTTATTTTAATGAATAAGGTAAATAAGGAAAACTTAGTACTGCCAGAAATGATTGGCGGAAAACAAAATCTGCAAAATTTAGTTCGAAGTTCTCTGTTTGATTAAAAGTTTTTGTTTGAGCATTATTCAATAATATAGTGGAAATATCGATTGTCATGTCAATATTAATTAATTTCATAAATACGTTTTGTATTTAGGACAACTGTTACTCATGACATTGAAATTTATAACAATCCGAATTTAATTTCTGAGTAAAGAACACCCTTAATTTCATCTTTAAATATTACTTAACCTGATTTATATGGGGTTTTATCAACTTTCTTGTGTCGAAAAAGTCAGAAAATTCTAATTATAAAAATGTGCATATTTCAAATACAGATTGAAAACAACCTGTACTTGTCATGCAAAATAACATAGCATTGATTTTAAAATAATAAACATCGATAAAATCAACTCCCGTCAGTTCTTCGGTACTTTGATTTTTCTTCTTCTTGTAATTCTAATCAAGAAAAGAATTTCGTCAGGCCCTTAGATGGAAAATACTTGTTGCACCTTACTTATGCATTATTAGTTCTGTTTCTAGCAATGTGTATTAAAAAAATAATGTTTAAGGTTCTTTAAAGATATTGCATTAGTGAAAACATATCAAAAAAGAAAATAATCAGATTATGAGAAAATTAATTATATCATTATAATCTTGCACCTTTTCAATAGCCTGTCACGAAATTTTATTGTCTTAGTATTTTTCCCCGAGAAAGATCTTAGCCTAAAATTAGTTGTATAGAAACTTCCTGTATAATGGATGTCATTACAATTTTTATTGCATTTTTTGATTGATTGAGCTACGGTTTAGACCCCAGTACAAAGCTTAGTTCAATGCATAAATATGTGGAATTCCCAGTGTATAAGATATGGTACCCAGGTGTCGGTTAAGCCCTGCGTGCCTCAATTGTTTTGTTTAATATGAAAAATAGTGACACGCAGCTTATTGTCTTCTTTTCTTCATTAGAATCATATTGATAGTTTTATATTCAAAAATTTAAATATCACTTTTATTTGTTGTTCAGCACAAACACTTGTGCGCATGAATAATTAAATTTAAAAGGTAATGTTTCTTATCATCCAGGAATAATTTATAGAATTTTTTTATTTTCGTCATCCTACGGTACGCAGAAAGAATGAAACATCCAGAGGGATCCGATTCATATTGAACACACGGTCACTGTTGAAAAACCGAGTAATATGACAACGGGCTTTTAACTGTTATTTTTTTCGTATTAGAAACAGTTAATAAAAGGTAAATGATATTTGGAGGTATATTTTTTTGTATTATTGTAGAATAGCGAGCAGAATATCGATGTATGAATTATTTGTATTACAAGTTGTATGAAACAATTTCCTCAGTAGCTCTATCGTTCAATTCCATTCGGTCGTACATGGTGTGCTGCTTTGTCTCAGGGCGTACATTTTTAGCCAGTCATGAGGAGATCGTGTTTTATGTGCACTTCTCTGCGGCTTGCTTCATTTTTCTTCCTCGCTCTTCAGTTTTGTAAGGCAGATCTAAGATATGGCTACTCCATGTTACAGTACGGACACAAACTGGAGAGAAGGATGATAACGTCGTATGATGGATATAGTATTCTGGATTGTGTGGAGGATTGTCTGAGAACAACACGATGTCGGTCCGTCAACTACCACCAGGGAGCCCACTTCTGTCAGACCAACTTTAAAAGCAGGACAACTGAACCAACTCTGTATAAAGAAAAGTCTGGCTGGATATACAGCGATAGAGAAGATTGGGACAAGGTAAATAAGAAATAGATTCCAATTAGGTAAATGTTGCTAAAGGAATTGTAATTAACACTGTATAAAATCAAGAATGGTCGAGTACTGTATATTTCTTATTTAGTACTTTGAAACTTATTTCTGCTGTTCTTCTATTTGGTATCAAATCGTGAATGTAGAACTCTTATTTTGATTTTACATTGTTTATAAAATGGTGAAACTAATTATTGTATTTAAAAAAAAAACAAAAAAAAAAACTGCGAATGTTACTATAAAAGATATTACCAAGAATTTATTTAGGAATATGCTAAACACATTCATTTAGAGCGCATTTAGACAATATAAAAATTGTGTAATGATAAGAATATGTCAATACAACATATCAGAATAACTCCTTGACATTGATGCAATTAAGTGCAAAAACATAAAAATACAAATAAAACGCAATAACTAGTAAAACAAAAACCAAAACCGTACAAATGTTCGAAACGTGTGCACAAAGGCTCTTTTAAACTCTATTTTGACCTTTATTGTTATGGTTATGTCAAGACAGAAAACAAGACTGTTTTTGCAATTCATGTATATTGATATATTTTTTATATACATATTTATTTTAGAGTTTGATGCATTTTTTAAATATTATATTTTTTGTTTAAATGCAGCATTGGGACTAATTGATCTTGTTTGTTCAAAACTGATTTCGCTGAAATAAATATAACGGTTGTAGAGTGAAAGGAGAGCAGCATTCTGTTTATTCAGTATGTTAGCATAATCATGTATTGCAATATTATCTTGCAATCTTATTTTATGTGGTAATATACATTTACATGTATAAAAAAAACCCAACATCAACTGTTCTATTAATTTTCAGCAAGTACATTTACAACATTTTTTTTAACGAAATATACATGTATGGGCAACGAATAAAGATAGAATATATTGATTAGGAAAAACAGAAGCCTCACGCATATTAAGGTCGATATCTAGTAAATAATTCCAGACTGTCTTTTTGGTGCTAGAATCATTACGACGTCATTTTTGATTTGATGGATCTTTTCCCGTATTTTACGGTTTTAAAGGAATTATGTAGAAAATAAAACAATATTTTGACATTATATATTTAATTACGGGAAAAGTAATCCCGGTACCTTTATTCTAATTGACATCATTTACAAGAAGAGGTGAAAAGCTTGTTTAATGTTTTTTTTTTTTAAAGACTGTAGGTAATCTTTATACATTTCATTAGTCAAAATTGGACAAAACTCAAATATGTGTTACTTTTATCCTTCATATTTCATAAAAAAAATATTGTTTAAAACTTGATTTTTCATTGTGTGGACAAAAAAAGCCTCGGTACACCATATCAAACAAAGATATTGTTATGAAGCATTATTAAAAGAGTTAATATCTTGACTATCATAAACCTGTAGGCACCTTTCATTTCCTTAATATGACATTTCTCTAGAAATTTTAATAAGGCACTGATGGTAAATTTATGGAACACCCAAGCTCTTTAAGTTGATTTCTTGTATGAAGTAAAGCAGTCAGTTTGTTATATGCATTTTTAATGAATTTGCAGGGAATCGCTGGATCTTGTTCAAAGACTAATTGTGCTCTGAATGAAAAATGCATTTCAAAACCTTTTGGACAATCCTCTTGCGTCCTCTCAGGTTCGGCATTTTTATAAATTTGTGTACTTCATTTATCTCTTTTTTTTAAATCAACGTCAAGTTTAAAAGTCCACCAACAGTTTTTGTTGTTATTAATTATCAGGGATTATTATGTACTCTACACTTTACATGTACAGTTAAAGTTATTATATAGAATAAAATTAGTTATATTGTTAGCGCTTTAAAAAAAATGACAGTTTTGTTTGTATCTTTTATTTAAAAAAAACACACAAATAAGGTATTCAGTATTCGTATGATATCAACATGATGTAAACTTTATATTGCAATTAAAATTACAGATTGTGGTATTCCTTCAGGGGAAGGGTTTTCAATGAATGAAGCACAGGAATGGGATGCAATCGGTATATCAAGGAGAATTCACATAACGTGCGCTCGTGGATATAAAAAGCAAGGCTCTGAACAATTTGTCTGTTTATCGGACGGAACGTGGAAAACCGACCTTATATGCAGTTTGGAAGGTTCGATTTCATTAAAAAAATTTTTTGGTAGAATATGCATTCGATTCTTTATTTTTTTTGTAAAATATTTCCTATTGGTTTGCACCCGCATTTTGATTGGTTAATAAATAGTTTTTTTTATTGTAAACACGGCAAAAAAGACTATTTTTTCAATGGCATGGCAGTATGTTTGAAGTTTATGAAACAATGAGCGGGTTTGGTGGTCAAACTTTCACAAAGGAATTAAAATATATATGAGTCTCTTTGAAAATCTTTTTTTAAGAACAAATTCGCAAAAAAAGCTCTGACTTAATTAGAAACGGTCTTTAAAATAAAATTATCTAAAGAGATTTCTTTAAAAATATTCTTCTCGAAGCCCAATTGGCCTAAAAAGATATTACTTGCGTGTAAGCATTCTCATGTAGTTTAGATTCAAGGTTTTTCAAATAAATTTGTTTCCTTGGATACATTTATAGTGGAGCCACATTTTGGATTTTTTTTTATAAAGACATATAAAGTTTTATATATTTTCCAAGAAATCTTCTCTTTAAAAAATTGAATAGAAAGGCTATTAATTAAGTGAAAAAAAATTCAAAAATACAGTGGATTTTGTTTGTCAAAATCATGATCCTCGGAGGTAGTGTGGGTCCAAAATGTCCAATGCTAAATATGAAATGTGACTAAGAATTATTCCTATTTTAAAAGAAGCTGAATGTTGAACATAGGGAGATATATTTTAAAAAGATAATTTTAAACAGTATCTATTCTACTACAGTGAGGGGATGTTTTGAATGTGATTCTAGATAAATTTTTTTGTTATAGGTATTGTTAACGTTGCTCAGGTGATCGATGTGTCGCATAGGCTTTTTGTTTTTGTCTTTACAATTTGTTAATTGCAATCTTTTTTAATCCTGTTTATATTCCAATAAATGAGGTTGCTATGTAATTAATTAATAGGGAATGTCCGTTTGGACCGGAAAATATCGGATATTGTTTTTTATTTTCTTTTTGTTTTTTAGCTCACCTGAGCCAAAGGCTCAAGTGAGCTTTTCTGATCACAATTTGTCCGTTGTCTGTCGTCGTTGTCGTCGTCGTTGTTGTCGTTGTTGTAAACTTTTCACATTTTCATCTTCTTCTCAAGAACCACTGGGCAGATTTCAACCAAATTTGGCACAAAGCACCACTAGGTCAAGGGGATTCAAATTTGTTCAAATGAAGGGCCACGCCTTTTTTAAAGGAGAGATAATTGAGAATTATAGAAAATTTGTTGGTATTTTTCAAAAATCTTCTTCTCAAAAGCTATTCAGCCGGAAAAGCTTAAACTTGTGTGGAGGCATCACCAGGTAGTGTAGATTCAAGTTTGTTCAAATCATGGTCCCCGGGGGTAGGGAGGGGCCACAAGAATGGGATCAAGTTTTACATAGGAATATATAGAGAAAATCTTTAAAAAAACCTATCAGGCCAGAAAAGCTCAACTGTGAGTGGAAGCATCCTCAGATAGTGTAGATTCACGTTTATTCAAATAATGATCCCCGGTGGCAGGGTGGAGCCACAATTGGGAGATCAAGTTTTACATAGGAATATATAGAGACAATCTTTAAAAATCTTCTTCTCAAAAACTATTAGGCCAGAAAAGCTAAAAAAAAAATGGAAGCATCCTCAGGTAGTGTAGATTCACGTTTGTTCAAATCATAGTCCCCGGGAGAAGGGTGGGGCCACAATTGGGGGATCAATTTTTACATAGGAACATATAGAGAAAATCTTTAAAAATCTTCTCCTCAAAAACTATTAGGCCAGGAAAGCTCAAATTTGAGTAGAAGCATCCTCAGATAGTGTAGATTCAAGTCTGTTCAAATCATGGTCCCCGGGGGTAGGGTCGGGCCACAATTGAGGGATAAAGTTTGATTTAAGAATATATAGAGAACATCTTTAAAAATCTTCTTCTCAAAAACTTTTTGGCTAAGAAAGCTCAAATTGGCGAGTAACTATCCTCAGATAATGTAGATTCAAGTTTGTTCATATCATGGTCCCTGAGGGCCACAATGGGGGAAGAATTTTTACTTAGGAATATATAGAGAAAATCGTTCAAAATCTTCTTTTTAAAGACTATTTGACCAGAAAAGCTTAAACTTGTGTAGAGGCATCCTCAGGTAGCGTAAATTCAAGTTTGCAAAATCACAGTCCCTAGTGGTAGGGCGAGACCGTGATGGCGGTTTGAATTTTTACATAGGAATATATAGAGAAAATCTTTAAAAATATTCTGGGAGTGTTTACGGTCCAAAACTCAGTACTTGGTGTGAAAGTACAGGTTATGAGATTAAAGGTAGATTTAAATTTGATGAAACCATGATTCCCTAGAGAATAGTGGGGCCACGAAATGGGAGGGGGGGGTATATAAGAATAAAGTAAAATCTTCTTACAGGTACAACAACAAAAGGGGCTTGGTATTTATCAAAAAATAAGAGGTGGATAAAAATTGGCAGATTTTCAATTTTTTTTTTAGCAAGATCTACTGTACTCAGTTGTCAAGATATTTTGATACTGTAATGCTAATTTGATCAGAATTAAGGCAATTGTTGCTCAGGTGAGCAATGTGGCCCCTGGGCCTCTTGTTTTTTTTTGACATATACATAACTCCAAGTTATAGCAAATAAAATGGTTAAACAAATGAAATAAGTTTGATTAAATTCAACATTTTGCTATTATAAAATCAATTCAAATTCATGTTTGATAAGTTTTAAAACCGACCTCCCTAGTTTCATAATAAAGTCAAAGTTAAAGTGAAGATATATTCTCAAACATTTCCTTAATCAATATCACAGTGTAATTTTTCTTTATTTTACCGACTTCTCTCGTACAGTTTTCGTTTAATATAATGAATTACACATGGAAAATTATTAAAATAATGTATTTTTTTCGAAGATCTATGTGAAAGTTTGCAAATGAAAAAATTACATTTTGTAAAGCTCAGGTTAAGTTATTTTTTTAAGTTTATTCATGTCAAGTCATAATTGATATACGAATATGAAATGTAGGTAAAAAAAAAATTACTTAACAATATTGAAATATATATTATGCGAAAAGAACATGTAAATGAAGAAAATAAATGATAATGACATATTTTTAGTTGCTTTCATGCTAAGCATATACTTTTAACATGTTATAATCGAACTCTTTCAGCCTGTCCAGTCCTTTATACAGGGGTGCTCTCAAATTCTGAAAGAGCTGGTCTACGATTTCTTGCCAAACCTGCTACTTATCTAAATGCTAGATGTGACTGCACAGCTGATGGTGGAGATTTAATAAAAATAGATACGCAAAGAAAGCTATCTAACTTCCTAGATTTTATTGAGAGTAAGTAAGATTCTTCATGGCCCAGATAATAATTTAAAATTAACTCCGAAATCACCAAAGCGAATTGTAAAATTGCACGATGATGAGAATAATGTGTTAAATATGATTTGCAAATTTATAGTTTGTTTGTTTGTTTTTTGTTTTTGTTTTTGTTTTTTTTTTTTTTTTGGGGGGGGGGGGGTTGAAGGAGTTATAACTGTATTTAAGATAGCAAACAAAATAATTTTCTATTTTAATAATCCTTTTTTTTGATACATTTTTGTTTGCTTCCCTCCCAAACAAAGTGGAGTGGAAACAAAAACTCCTAAATTTATTTTTTTTTTTTGCTATTTTTCGGTATGTAAAATAAGAAAAACAAACAAGCCTGCTGGAAGAAAATCGCTCCAGTAATGTGCCGGGACCTTGCATGAATATATAATGAGTGTTCCATTGAACTTTTTGTAACATACTCATTGAAAACCAATGAAAGCTTATATGTTTTTGGGACAATGTACTCCTTCAATTTTTATCTACCTGAACTATTTAAGAAGCCTTACGCTGTTGAAGCTATATACATTCTTGATCTTTTACCTTTTTAAACATCATAGTCTATCGTTATTTATAATATCAAAAGCGTTGATTTATTTATTTTTTGTTAATCTCAATTTATAAAATTCATTCAAAATAATCAAAATCGGTTACTATTTGCTGCAAAAAAAATCCTTGAAAATATTAAAAACACTGAATTCGTGATTAAAAGAGCAGTGTGTCAAAATATGGGCCACAAAAAATATAGAAAAATAAGTAAAATGGAATAAAAAATTGTTAGAAACCATTAATTAACAGTGATTAATTATGGTACAACTTATAAATATGAAAAAAGAGTTTCGTTAACAATATACATACATAATTATACATGTTGCCTTTCTTTTATGATTTACAGCACTGGGTGCAGATAGTAAAGACATATGGATACAAGGCGTAAAGGATGACAGCGTTTGGAAGTTTCACAATGGTTTAAAAATGCCAGATTTCTTAAATGATTATATCGTTGATTCAAACAATTCTAAGGAAATTCATCTGAGATATATTATATCTAAAAAGAAATTTCATGACATTAAACCAAGTGAAAAATTTAGCTATATATGTGAATACTGATTTGACTAAATTCTATTTTATTTTATTTTCTCTATCAAAAACAGACGGCAAGAAATGCAGATTATATATAAATGAACATGGAAGATGTAAAATGATTAAGTAAAATGAGTTATTTATGTAAAACGAAAAAAAAATCAGAAAATCACGACTGTAAGTTAGCAGTAAATACTGTAACAATGCTGGAAAATTGACAATGATGGAATGTGTAAATGCATCATAGTTTTTTTTAAATTATTATTATCAGTGCTGTGTAGCGCCGTTCTTTCACAAGCTGTCTTTCTCTGTAAAAACCCATGTTATATGAATTAATAAATAGTATATTAATTCGAGAGAAGAGTGGCTATATAATTGTTTCCCCTATTTTATATCGAAATTATCTCAATAAACAGCCATATCTATACCTATAAATTAAGATATTTTAAATATAAACTACCTTCAGAGTAACTTTGGTATTTCATCACGTGGGACTATATATCCGTAAGCTATCATTGAATTTTTGCGGTAGTATATATCAACGCTGTCAGTTTGGAAATTTGTACATACTGCCATCCAGTAAATTCAAAATTTACAGCATGACACAATGCTTCATATCAACGTAAACAGTTGCTATAATTCCCACGCTTTCGGGGGATATCATCAAGTACACAGTAAACATCACATTTTCTTTTTGTCCGTGGCAGACAATCTGAAATTTTACGTTGCTATATTGTTTATTAGGTATTTTTTTTATTTATTAATTTAAAAAAAATTATAAGATGCCTGCACCAGAGTAACTGCTGTTATCTTTTGTAAATAGACATGTGTGTTATGATGTCTGTAAATTTTAACTGAATTTTATATGTTTAGTAATTATTGTGAAATAAATAAAAAAAAATCCCCTACTTTATTTTCTATGAACAAATCAAAATATCCAACATGAGAGTAAAATGATGGACACCCTTTGGTGGATCCAAGTCAATGGGAGTTTGCATTACAATATATGCTTGCAATGCAATAATATTGAAATACTACGTAAAGAGTAAATGCATTTACTCACAACTTACTTCAAGTTCATATAAAAGTTAAGATGTCACAAACCATGAAAATGAAATAATACATTTTGTTTCTTGAATGTGCTACTTTAGTTTTGATAGATGGAACTCGTGCAAAACACGACCTCTGTTGATAAAATTGGGTATAACCTGCAAGAACAGGGTAAACAAGAATGCGAAATGATGACGAAAAGTGTAGGACGAGTTCATCATCGCATCGCGAGCAGATATCTCAAGCTCAAATTTATTTTGATGTAAACCATTAGATACGCTACTCACAAAATGGTGAATCATGCCGAACGTACAATTGTACGTACAATACAAGTGTAGTTTGTTTACAAATAATTCGGTGAGCATAAGTCCTAATAATACAGTTCTTCAGATCAACGGAGAGGGCGCGGCTGTCTTGAAATCTTCAAAATTTAAAAATGATGAAACAATTGCAAATTTAGAATATTGAAATTGAATGGATCGATATCTGTTTACCTTTCCCTTAATATTGGCTTGAAGCTGTACGCCGGCCTACGGCAAAGAGACACAAGATGGTTAATACATATACACATTTTCAGTCAATCGAAGGTTTTGATATCGATATATTTGTTAATTAACAAGAAAATAGTAATATAAAAAACTCTTCTAAAAACTTTAAGTGATAGAATTTGCTTAAATTGTTTCTTGAAAATACTTAAACAATATTGTGCAATGGAAACCATTCTTCCCTCCAAAAACGCCGACTCCGACTCAGATGAGTTATTCAAGTTAGACCATGGATTAAATCAAGCAAAATAGTCCACTTTTAAGTCCAGAGTTAAAACCATTTTGAAAAAAAAACCAAAAAATATTGCATGCTCTTTTGCCCTTTTTCATAGATTATCTTTAAAAAAAAACTAATCAAAATTGACATGTTTGTTTAGCTAAACACTCTTTATGCTTACTAATGTTGACGTCACAAAAGTGTGATGTGCGCACAAAATTTTACTTTATAAAAATAATAAAGTTTACTAGTTAACTTGGTAAAAAGATGTGATAAAAATTACAATGACAATGCGCCAACCATCTAAAAAAATCAATATAGCAAAATACAAATTAAAAGCGGAACAACATGGACCTCTAAAGAGATAGCGATGGGATCAGGTACCGAGGAGGATTGCCCATTCCCTGATAATCAGTTGCACCCACAGGGTGCTTATTTGTAAAGTAATGAAAAAACGGAAGAAACCGTAGTCAATCCGCGAGATAAATAATGGTCTAACAAGTACGAACAACATCAGTCAGCATGTCTCCAAAAGAAACATTGCACATATCGAACTTGCGTAAAGATGATTTTAGTCGAGGTGTTTGTCTCTTCAGTATCGTTGCTCCAACAACTTGTTTGTTAGTTGCTTGCCTCATTTAAGAAATTGTTTGTATAGATAGCATGCTATTGCATAAAGAATAGACTAAGAGACATAAACTCCACATGCCGGTGATGGTGATATATTGCTACATAAGTAAGGGAAGTCGACGATGGAAAGATAAGAATCATTATCATAATGTTGATCATATAGTTTTGTTGCTGGGTTATTATTAATGTCTTTTTCTAGTAAAGTATCCAATAATATATAGTGAAACAGATGACTAAGAATATGTGGAATATTTTATTTCAAGCTTACTAGGATATATCTGAGTTTACATAAGAGTGAAAGTAACTTTGTTATTGAAAAAAAAAATGTCCTTAATATTTCTTAATGTTGAGTTTCAGGGGTTTTCTTCTTGCACGATCTTTTGAATAAATTTTGCTTCATATGATTATAAAACAAGTCAGCCAATAGATGAGCACAATTTGTGTCCATGAAAATTCCTACTGATTGTTTGAAGACAAGGCTCCAAAATCATTAAACAATCTTAGACTAGTCAAAAATTGTACACTTTCTTAATCTCTCCTAATTGAAAATACTGACAAATTTGATTAACTATTTGAGGAGTCTTGATTAAAGTTGTCAATTACAAATTTCAATCACCATATTATGATAAACAATCATTTTCTGACTGACTGAAATATTGACCTAAGTCTGAAATTTCTACATGATCCTTGGTCTCCAAAAACGACATGTATGTCGTCTATTAGAAATTCAAGCATATTTTTAATGTCAACTTCAGAGTATTTGTGTGTGCAATCGGATTGATTTTTTTAACTCAGTAAGTTTGAAGATTTCCAATGACAGGATAAGACTACTGATTAGTTTTATTTTTTTCTTAAAATGTCTTCCTTATTTCTTGATAATAGTGATTAGATTTTAAATACACGATCACAATTATTTTTTGAAGTGGCGATAAATATTCATTACATGGCATTTTAGCACGTTCTGATTGGTTGATCTATATAAGTATCAAAAGGTAATGATAAAAACCGAAAAGTATGGTTGAAATTTTCTAAAATTTAAAAATACATAATATATTGTTCGGACAAAAACATATCACAAGTTAAATAAACGCTTATTATTATTTCAGTTTTTTGTCTAAAATTATTACATTATGAGTTTATTAACTTATTAACAATAATGCTGTATTATCAAATTCATGAATCATCACAAACCATGGGATATTCATTATATTTTCCAGGTATACTTTTTTTGATTCATGAGAGCTATTGATTTTTAGTAGAAACTCATCGTTTCTACACAGTATATTGATTTTTGATCTGTCATACATAAAGTTAGATGTAGAAAAGCAATTAAAGGGACCGTGCAGCTAAAAATGTGTGAATAATTTAGGATTTACCCTTTGTAACGTAGTTTAAAAAGAAATAACGTTGATTGTGTCAGTTGAAGTACAAAAAATCCCTTTCACATATCTAATTGACGTTATTATGAGCTTCATAAAATTAAAGATCGTTCAAACCGGACAAATCCTATATTATTGATTTGGATTTGGATTCAGAGTATTTCCAACGCGCTAAAAACTACAAGATCTACAGTCATCATGATATACGAGGTTAAAGGGACTCTCTTAACTAAACACATCATCACGTTCTCGATAGATTATAAATGCTTAGGTATGATAAACACACAATATACATGCTTACAAAATAATTATTGTTTTTATTTTAAAAACTTCGAAATATTATTACCTGGAAGAAGTAGAAAAGACATATTTCTATCAACAAACATGATAAGGAGAACATTTGCGAGTTATGCATGTGGTTTGTTCACAGCAAATAGGCACGATATGAGTATAGAAGGTTGAACCCTGTCATACGTTGCGATATAAATATTTTGTATTTTTCTGATAGTTTATACATGTATGAGTAGTACAAAAAAAATCCGAACCCGATCGATAATTTTTTTTCAAGTCGTTTTTATTTTTAATAAGATGTGCTGTATTGTGTTTTTAAATGGTAAATACAGATCATTCAGATGAAATTAGGATTTATTAATTTTAAAGGAATATCTAACGGCCTATAAAATGTCTAAGTTTAAGTAATTTAAGTAATTAAATTCTTCACCGAATATATGCTGTTGAAAAATATAATCATTAGTTAACTTCGTGTGTCATCCATTCAACATTTTTGCTTCGTTTGATAATAAACAAAACAAGCCTAAACGTACTAAGGACTCCAAAGAAAAAAATCGGAGATGAAGTTCGATTATTGGAACAAATTAAATGACGAATAAGACATGGAAAAGGTAAAGAGATCAAATTTATTGATAGCCATGAAATATGGATAAACACGAACAACATAGAAATAAAAATGTAAAGAAAGGTAATGAAGCAAGCCGACGCGTATTATACTAAGCAAGTTTTGTTTATTTTATAAACGCCTAAACTGACAAAAGTATTAAGTAAATATTATCTAGAAAATTTACTTGTATGTAAAGCAAATTATTTTTTATCTTAGTAGCAATTTTTCACTAATTATTTCCTTGCAACCAATATTGATATAAAAATGAAATATCATCAGTGTGCTACCTTAAAGACAATTGCACAAATTTTGCCAGAAACAAAATATATCTAATCCAATTCGGAACATACTTAATAAATTTTTAAGTTTTCCAAAAAGGTTGATTTTAATGGATTTTATATTAATTGATACATCTTCGTCAATAAAATGCCAGATGTGCAATGTCTGTATCGGGACAGAAATAATACGGCATATAAAAATTCATAATAAAAACATTATAAATATATATTAAGTTAAAAGGCTCTCAAAAAGTTTTGAATTATGCATGTTAAGCAAAGCAATAAAATGTATCTTGATCTGAATATTAAGTTTTTACCGTTAAGGGTTTCAAAGTTTGTCATTTATTTTTCATGCTTTGCAAAAATGATCTTTATAAATCTACTTTGTAAGGATCGATTTATCGGGCAATACTTCTTTTTTAATTTGATAGTATTGATCAAATGGAAAAATATATAAATATATGAACCTGCCCTTCATTGTGGAGGAAATTTTTGATAACCTTATGCGTTTTATCTTTTTCGTTGGTTTCGTTGGTGTTTATTACAGTTTCATAAAAGACCTAAAAAATAAAAAAAACGAATGATATGAGGTAGTGAAATATCTTTTCCGGTGTTTATTTAGAATGACTTAAGAATAGCGATGGACTTTGCAGTGTATACTTCGTTTAAACGGCAAATCATCATGAAATTATATTTTATATTGATATATGAGTCAGCTGTTCTTTATGCACCAAGTCAGTCTACGACGAATCTTCGACATAGCTACTCCATGCTACAGTACGGACACAAACTAGACAGAAGGATGGTAACGTCGTATGATGGATATAGTATTTTGGACTGTGTGGAGGATTGTCTGAGAACAACACGATGTCAGTCCGTCAACTACCACCAGGGAGCCCACTTCTGCCAGACCAACTTTGAAACCAATGTTTCTTCACCAGATCTGTATTTAGAGAAACCAGGGTGGATATATAGTGCAAGATCAGACTGGGATAAGGTAAAACGATAAATATAATGATCGAAAGTAGAGTAATAGATATATTAAAAAAGTATAAAATATGAAAAGTAAGTAATTTAATGTTAGGTAAACAGGAAATTCACAGTCCAGTGTAAGTTTCCCCAATTCTGATTAAAATAGAAAGTGCATATGATTTGTGCAGCAATTCCTAAAGTTTAAGAATATTCTTCTTAACATTTTGCATATTAAAAAAAAAAAAAAATTGGTAATTCTCTTGCGCCAACGCTGTTTAGTATTTCATAAACATACACGTCATAATTTGACGTCTAAATGTGTGTTAGCTTTGGCATGTTTTTGGTACTACATATAAGTATGTATAACAAAATATATTTAATTATTGTTTGTATAAAAAAAAATCAAATGCATTTTGATTTCCCTATTTCCATAATACATATATCTAGCCTTAGGGACGTTGTTTACTCAGGGTTTGAGTTCTCAAATTCGGATTGTTATAAAGTTCAATGTCATGAGTAAAATTTGTCTAAACACTAAAAGTATTTATGGAATGAATGAATAATCATTTACAAACCATTCGATATTTCTACTATATTATGGAATTAGGCTCAAATTCGGACTAAAATTTTCAGATTTTGTTTTTCACTGAAATATTTTTGTTAGTACTGTAATATTCAAAGTTAAGATTATATTTGTTAGTTAACATAATTTTGCATATTTTCTGTTGGTCTTGTCTCACTTTTAGATATTCGAATGGCACACACTACAACGATATTGAAAATTGCTTAAAAACGATAAAAGACACCGTATCTCAAAATTTTGATCATTGACCTCATATAACTTGTATGCTTGCATAGTAAGGTCAATATATCTAGTTTAATGCTATTAATGTTTTAATATCATCATCATTCAGTTTTTTGTAAAATTGAATCAAAAAAGGGTAGGAATTTGAAAACTGGTAGAGGAAATTCGGACTGGAATATTCATAAAAATTGTGAATTAAAATGTATTGCTTTGCGTCTGTTTAGTGTTACTACCACTCATAAACTGTATTTCATTTTGAAAAGAGTTAAGCAATTTGTATTATTTTCAAAATTAAGAAAATTCAATCATAGTGTAAAATTTTTAGGGACTTTTCTTAAATTTTCAAAAAATGTTCAATGACCATTATCTCAAAAAGTAGGTCATTGACCTCCTTTTTTGAAAGTGAAAAAAAGCACTACAATGATAGGTCTTTAACACACAATAGATGGTTTATCATTATCATCAGTGGAATTTTTTTTCATTCTGAGTAAACGTATACCTTAACTCATTTGCGAATGAAGTCATATAGTATGAAGAAAAACCAAATGCCTTTTACACTTCGCTTGGAAATCAATCGAAAAGCTTTAGCATGCCTGCGTATTTTTTGACCGACACATGAAACTAAACATTGTAAGTCAATTATGAAAATAGTCATTCTGATTTTTATCAATAATAAAATAACATTAAAGGGAAAACTTTCATTACAGTGCAAGGCTTTAAAAAAGAAAGAAAAATGATCACCTGTACGCTTTTTCATTGAATAGAAACGATTCTTAATATGGCTTCCATTAAAAGCACATTTAAATGTTTACATAATTATCTAAATATTCCATCTTTTTTAACACGAAATCGTGGTTAAAGTTTATGACCTTCATTTGGGAGAATTATCAATATATATCACGTGACTATCAATTCAAGAACCCACACTAAGTATCAAACAAAGTAGCATTTACTATATTGCATGGCCCCTAACTCCCTTAATACCCTTACTCCGTCCCTTTCGGGAAACACCTCGACGTTTGAAATCAAGTGCGATAATGACGTCATTTTTACATGCAAAAAATCTTTAATCAAAAATCCACAATTTACAACTGTACAATTTATGAATGTGTTCAAACATAACAAAATTACACCTTGTTCATTTTATGCAACAATAATTGCGTTGAATCAGCTAACACTTTTTTCAGGCGTGCACTAAAAACGATATTTCTGACATGCGATTCGATGCTTTACGATGGTCAATCCTTTTAAAAGAGGTCAAGATATCACATTTCACATGTAATTTATTTTTAATTAAGGTTTATAATACATTTTATTCAGTCTGCAATAGTGTTTATGCAATACACTTGATGGTAACGTCAAATCGCTCATGCCGTAATATTTGCCATATAAAGGATTGCAGATATATACGGTATGTCGGTATTTAGAATTTGCTACATTTATATGTAGTAAATAAGTAATATAATCATTAATATATTCATTATTGATATAGTATATTTGAAATATTTAAGGACAGAAATCAAACTGCATCCATACATTTTGAAAAGATCATTGTGATTGATTTTACAAGGACCCTTTTTTTATTCTGGGGATAACTTCAATTTGAAAAATTAAATACAATTTAAATTGAATACACATTTTTTACTTATTTTAACTTGGGTTAGATACAAGTTGAGTTTAAATTAAATGTTAATGTGTCTTCATTGCCTGGCGTATCATAGATCATGTGGGTGACGGAGTTAGGTTCATAAGTTATGATAACACGTGTAATAAACGTCGTATTCAGAGGCCTTATTTGATTAATAATAAAAAGATTTTTGTTGATAATTTTATGAATTATAACGTTTCCGGTAATATTTAGTGATTGCATTTAATAAAAACAGCAAAACATAATTTACAGAGAAACGCGGGATGTTTTCTGCATATGGTTAAGGAGTTTGGGTACTTGGGGATACCGTTAATAGATGGACAGATTTGCTTAAATTTGTATAACCCGGCACGCTACAAGACAAGTAAAAAAAAACGTCATAAACGCTAAAAGATACGTTTGAAAATTGAACAGATTAAGTAAAACAAACTCAATTTGAACAGTAAATTACCTAAAATTAGATTATGAACGCATCATCTACCCAAGTTATACTCGTGTAACCTAGGTTGGAGCGTAGACCGTCCCAACCAAAGTAATATTGTATAACTTGGGAAGACATTAAGTTCATTTCTTAGATAGTTCACAATCAAGTAAATCATACAAATATATAAAAAAAAAAGTCAACGAAATGAGAGAATTTTGATAACAGTCCTAGTATCAGCAACGCTAGGATCTGAAGTTTGTCTAAAGGAGAGCGTAAGTACTAGGCTTAACTTAACACTAGTCTAGGGACTTGCACAAACAAGAGGCCCATGGGCCACATCGCTCACCTGAACAGCAGTTCCTTGTAACATTACATTTCGTAGCATATGCTTTTTCTATTTTAAACATTGAACCCCTTTCTGGGGACCCAGTTATGGTCCGAGGTTTATGGTTGGCTTGAACAACATAAACAGTAACATAGGAATGAACA